>JAQPPZ010002384.1:3600000-4200000 GCA_028583015.1 Wollemia nobilis | reverse complement strand
TCAAATTAATAATTTGATGGAATTATTTGAGACAACCGTAGACTAATCCTTTATTGGTTATCACTCTAAGGATGGGTTGTTTTGGAAAATAATCTTAGATAAAATTATTAATCTATTTACCTTTAGATTCATGGATTAAACTAATGATTTTTTATCTTCCAATATTTTGGTATTAATTTATTCTAAGTGATATTTGGATATGGTGATGGATTCAATGAATGTAATCATTCAATGGTTGACTCAAATGTTTGTTACTTTATTTGAGAAAGAGAACTAATGCTTGGGTTGAGTAATAATAGAAGATATTTGTAGAAAATATTTTGGGAAGAAGTATGGGTTTCTTATGCATGTGTTGCTATAGTGAAATGAATCTTATAGAATGCATGGTTTGAGTAATGATAGAAGATATTTGTGTAAAATATTTTGGGAAGACATATGGGCTTCTTATGCATGTGTTGCTATAGTGAAATGAATCTTATAGAAATGCACAGGTTGAGTAGTGATAAATAAAAAGTGGATAATATTTTTGAAAGAAGTATGGGCTTCTTTTTCTTGTGATTATTATGCATGAATATATATAAATGCATTCATACTTGCATGTGAGTTGTTCTAATCCTTACCTTCCTACCAATATACTATGGAAGTCAAGGGAAGAAGATGCCAGATCATGCTAGTTGACTATTATTGGAATCTTGTGAAGGATTAAATTGGAAATCACTCTTGGTGAAAGAGGATTTATTGTAATAAAAAGCAAAGACTATTCTTTTGGATGTATAATTTATACCTTGTAATGAATGATTGTACTTGTATGGCTGCATATTCATGGATTGTAATTATGTTATAGCTATGCTTTTATTTTGAATCAATACTTGGGTTCTAAAATATTAACCTTGGTTTTATCATGCACTTCAAGTTTACTTATATAAGAAATACTTGATTTAATACTCTTTCATGCATGATCTATATTTTTTGCTAGAGATAAAGAGAGAGAGAGAGAGAGAGAGAGAGAGAGAGAGAGAGAGAGAGAGAGAGAGAGAGAGAGAGAGATAGAGAGAGAGAGAGTAAAATTAAGGATTTTGGGGTCTTGGGAAAGGGCTAACTTAAAGAAACCTTGTTTGAGACTCCTACCTAGGGTAGTTGCAGGGAAGCAATGCCTAGGTCTCATATGTCCATGAGGAAGCTATCACGCAGAGTGATAGATGCTTAATATTTCCACCACAGATATGGGGTGTTCAAGCATGGAATTTTAGAAGACCACCACAAAGGTGCAATATACTAAAATAAAAGGAATTACTCAGAAAGGAACCAACATATAATAACTTATGTTAGGAGGAAAATGCATTCCCCCTTATCTAAATATTGATAAGGGATAACCCCAACGTTTTGGTCAACTTACCTTACATTTGCAAAGAATGTAAATAATATGGTGTGTACATGTAGAGTGTCCTTTATATTATGGAGGTGTATAAGGTAAACCCTAGCATCTATAGGAGCTTCACCTCTCCTATCCACTTAAGAGATATCTGGAATGTCATAGACTCAAAATGTGGTTATTCCATAGTCTTCTTTCAGTCATGGATAATCCTTGCAAACCTTTTTGAGTTACATAAAAAAAAAATCTCTCTCGGGTTGTTTGGTTTTGGGTTGTTACAAGAAGTATGCAAGTGTCGTAGAGTCAAGTGTGCAAGTAAAAATAAAGTGAAGAGTCTAGTATGCAAGTAGCAATATGATAAGCCAAATATCATGGGAGTTGTCATATGGATAGCAATAGTCAAGTACAGGAATATTCATCTTCTATTTCTATATTATGGAGATAAATCTCTATGAAGAGTATTCTAAGATCCAATATCTAATATCCATATTGTAAGTGGAAGGAAGTGAATAAATCTTGTATACATATTTTGAAAAATTAATATTGTGAGTTTTCTTCATGCATATTTCATGAATGACTTAGGCAATTTACATTCATATTTGATTATATAAATGAATGTCATTTTTCAGTATTATATAGGCCTTGCTATGTATATTAATTTTTTCATATGTAATTCTACTCTACAGTATGTATATTTTTACCTTTAATAGTGTGGATATTTTATATTGGGACCTATGATTTTTTTTTGTAGTAAGGATTTAAAAGCCAATATTAAATTGACAAATTAATTGAAGAAAAATATAGATTAATTTGGGAGTAATAAGGAATTTGAAGAAAAAATTGTGTGAATAGAAGGATTGTAGAATTAAATAAAGAATGATCAAAACCAAATTACTTAAATATAATAAGAAACATCATGGAAATTGATAAAATAAATCAAATAAAAAATAAAATAAGCATTCAACATGCAATACCAAAGGATAGTATGGTTAAATAAAAACCTTCAATAAATCACTTACAATTCATCTCTCACAAAACTACTGAAGGTGAAAAATATGGGCCTCCAAAATTAATGGGAAATTTATAATCCATTCACAAAGAAGATAAAAATATAGTCTTTATGATACTTTAACACTACATACATGGTCTTCTCAAGGATACTAATGACTACAATACATTAAAAATAACATACAATGTAGTAGTCACTCTAAATGTTCTTAAGATAAAAAAAAAGAAAAAATTGAAGAATCAAAAAATAAACCTATGATGAAATATGCATGTTGTGACACAAATGATCTTTATGAGAATTATGATTTAAAGCCCATAAAGGGACATAAAAAATGTGTTAAGGACATAGAAAAAGGAAATTACACTCATAGTATGAACAGGTGTAAGCATTACAACAAATATGGACACAAAGCAAAAACAAATTGGCATCTTTGTTATTGTAAAAATTGTGGAGGTAATAATCATTTTAAAGCTATTGTTGGCACAAAGGGAATGATGTAAATAATGGATGCAATATTGATGATAGCACTATATGGACTTCTCCAAAAGATCATTTCCAAGACAACTTTAGAATTGGTTAGAGTCACTACCAATACCAAAATAGACCAGAAATATCAATACAAGAATCTAAGACTAAAACCACATGAAGGCATAAGACCTTCATACCAAATAATGTAATACATGAGGATTTTTGGTGTTACATTATTTGGTACCTTGTAAAATTAATGCAAGGATCTTGTAAATAGTTGATATTAGTGTGTGTTTAATATTTTGAGTCTATAGTATGTGTCATGTTATGATGGCAAGCCGGGATTCACACCACAAATTCACAGTAGAATCACAGTAATTTTCATTAACTTTCTTAATACAGTCATACAATAATTTTCCAGGCTCACAGTCTCTCTCCCCAATCCCGACTTCACCATCCGCTCCATTACAAATTTTTGGGTTTTTATCGAGGCCCCGATCCTCTCGGCAATCAATGCCCGCCTAGCAAAATTTCAAAATTCGATTTTTTTCCCCCTTCCTGGGTTTTTCAAATTTTTAGTCATAAATGGGCCATCTGCCCGATCTACCAGGAAGCTTTCATTAATGGCTTCCATACCCTGCACTGGCCGCTTTGTTCTGATGGTACTCTGTACTGCTGCTTCTTCCTTACCTTCCATGCCCTGTAATTGTTGTTTGTTGAATACTTCCTCACGGTGGTTAACTCGGTTTAAATGCACGCAGTTGTCCTTCACACATCAATATACGTGGCCTTCGTCCTCGTTTTAATACACGTGGTTGCCCGCGTGTCCATCTTCGGCCTCCGTCTTCAATAGGCTGTGTTGCTTCCACATAGCTGTCTTTTTTTGTTTTTCTCGGCAACCGCAATTCAAACCACGCGGCAGCTTTTAACTTTTCTTAACGGTCTGTCTTCAATTTTAAGTCGCGCGACTTTACTCCATGTGGCAGCTTCTAATTGGCCGCGACATCGTGACATGTCGCGATATCGCGACCCCCCACGCCTTCGGACCTCCGCAGTCTTCGCGAGCCGCGATACCGCGACATGTCGTGATATCGCGACATGTCGCGGTATCGCGACCCCCCATGCCTTCGAACATCAGCAATCAAAACGGGCCGCGATATCGCGACATGTCGCGATATCGCGACATGTCACGGTATCGCGGCCCCCCGCGCCTCAGCCTTTGCTTTGCGCAAAACTGTCGCGATATCGCGACGTCGCGATATCGCGACGGTTTTGGCCCTCGCCCACTACTCGCCTTCGGAGCCACGATTTCGTGACATGTCACGAAATCGCGACATGTCGCGATTTCGCGGCTCCCCTCCCCAACCTGTCTTAAAACACTTCTGCCTTCCCTTTGCTCATAAAACTTCGATCTTGGAACAAAATTGGAATAAAACAAAATAAATAAATAAAAAGTACTTAGAAAAATTTAGAGAGATTTGGAGGATGCAAGATTGCTCAAATGCTGTCGGATGCTCCTGCATCAGACACCCGGGGTAAATTGAAAGTGACCCTCACTTTTGCTGTGTTGGGGAAAGACCCAGGCGGTCAACCTCCAATTTCGACAACCAAGTCGCATCTTCAACAGGCCTGCCCTTCCACTTTACTAAGTATTCAGAATACTGTCTATTTCTGGTGCTTCTGCCCTCACGAGTATCTAATATCTCTTCAATCTCGTTGGCGGTTGGAGTAGAGGCTGGAAATTGCCACAACTCTGCACTTGGTACCTCTGTACTTTCCCCTTCATGATATTCCACTAGATCTGAAACATTAAAAATAGGTGAAATACCAAGCCAACTTGGTAATTCCACTTCATATGCATTTCCTGACTCCCGTTTTCCCAGTATTCTGCATGGCCCAAACTTCTTCATCTTCAATTTGTTATAAGTCTTGGCAGGAAATCTCTCCTTCCTGAGATGCACCATGACCTCATCTCTGACTTCAAACTCCTTGAACCGCCGCTTCTGGTCTGCCCTTGTCTTGTATTGAGTATTCATTTTCATAATTTGTTTCCTTACTTCTTCATGCAGACTTTTCATGTGTTCCGCAAATTCTTCTGCCTCGGCACTGCACTTTTCTATCTTGTCCAACTTTCTCAGTTCAGACACATTTCTTGGACTGTTCCCATATATTATTTGGAATGGAGATTTGTTGGTGCTCTTATTAACTGAACTGTTATAAGCAAATTCCGCCTGTGGTAAGACCAAATCCCATCCCTTGGGCTGATCTGCTATCAAACACCTCAATAAATTACCCAGGCTTCTGTTCACCACCTCTGTCTGTCCGTCAGTCTGCGGGTGGTATGCAGAACTGAATTTCAGATCTGTCTTCATCTTCTTCCATAGAGTTCTCCAGAAGTACCCAACAAACTTGGTATCTCTGTCAGAAACTATGCTTCTTGGTAGACCGTGAAGTCGTACCACTTCCTTGAAGAATAATCCAGCAATGTGAACTGCATCACTTGTCTTCTGGCAGGGGATAAAATGTGCCATTTTGGAGAACCGATCAACCACCACAAATACTGAGTCATTTCCCCTCTGTGTTCTTGGCAATCCAAGGATAAAATCCATGCTTATGTCCTCCCATGGTCTCTCAGGCACAGGTAATGGCTGGTACAGCCCTGTATTTTGTTTTACACCCTTTGCCATCTGGCATATTCTGCAACCTTGCACAAACTTCCGCACATCTTGCTGAAGTTGTGGCCAATAGTAATTTTCCTCAACCAAGGCAATGGTCTTATCCCGACCAAAGTGCCCAGCCAATCCTCCGTTGTGCTTTTCTTTGATTAAATTCTCCCGCATGGAACTTCTGGGAATGCACAACTTACTACCCTTGAACAACATTCCGTATTGGATTAAGAAGTCCAACCATTTTGTTCTATCCATAGTAATAGGTATCAAGCAAGCCTTCCAAGCTTCTGCAAAATCCGGATCTGCAGGGTACAGACCCTTCAGTTCTTCAAATCCCACTACTTCTACTGTCAATCTAGTCAGCAGAGTTTGCCTTCTGCTTAAGGCATCTGCAACTCTGTTTGACTTCCCACTTCTATGTTTCAGCACAAAGGTATAACTTTGGAGGAACTCCACCCATTTCATGTGCCTTTGGTTCAGTTTTGTCTGACTGTTAATGTATTGCAAAGCCTGATGGTCAGTAAACAGTACAAACTCCTTTGGTAATAAATAATGTCTCCACTTCTTCAGGGCCTGAACCATAGCATAAAATTCTTGATCATAGACTGAATACTTTCTCCGGGCATCATTTAACTTCTCACTAAAATAAGCAATTGGCTTGCCTCCTTGACTCAGTACTGACCCCTATTGCATCGCCACTGGCATCACGATCCACCTGAAATACCTTGTTGAAGTCTGGAAGTGCCAAAACAGGTTGTTCTGTAACTTTTCTCTTTAATGTATCAAAGCTCCTTTCAGCCCCTGATGTCCATTTGAACTCCTTTTTATCTCCCCTCATTGTCTCTGTGAGAGGTGCACAAATACTGCTGAAGTTCTTTATGAACTTCCTATAAAAACTGGCTAGACCATGGAATGACCTCACTTCTGTTGTGCTCTTTGGAGTAGGCCATTCAATGATGGCTCTCACCTTTTCGGGGTCCATCTTCAGACCTTCTGCTGAGATTACAAACCCCAAGTATACCAATTCCTTCTTGACAAAATTACACTTTTTCAAATTTATTAATAACTGTTCTTCTCGCGGCTTTTCAAAGACCCTCCTGATATGCATCAGGTGTTCCTCCAGGGTCCTCTTGAATATCAATATATCATCTAAATAAACAATAACAAACTTTCCCGAAAATTCTTTCGATTACTTCATTCATCGACCGCATGAAGGTACTTGGTGCATTGGACGATCCAAAGGGCATGACCAACCACTCAAACAGGCCTTCTCTTGTCTTGAAGGTTGTCTTCCATTCATCTCCCTCTCGGATACGGATCTGATGATAGCCACTTTTCAGGTCAATCTTTGTGAAGTACTCAGCTCCACTTAAACAGTCCATGATATCATCCATTCTTGGTAACGGGAATCTGTACTTAATAGTAATTTTGTTGATGGCCCGTGAATCCGTACACATCCTCCATTCCCCATCCTTCTTAGGCGCCAGCACCTGCAGTACTGCGCATGGACTCAAACTTTCCCGAATCAATCCCTTTTCTAATAATTCTTGGACTCGTCTATTTAATTCCTCGGTCTCTACGGGTGTCATCCCGTGTGCAGCTTTATTTGGCGGGCTTGATCCCTGGTATTAAATCTATATGATGGCTAATTTTTCTCACAGGGGGTAAGCCCTCGGGTACATTGTCCGACACAATGTCCGGAAATTCCTCCAACAGATTTAGAACTTCCATTGGGGTATCCTGGCATTCCTTCCCCCTAACTCTAGGGATTATTGCATAACATAAATGTTCATGCTTTAACCCGTTCGGAAACTCTCTTCCCTCAACTAAACAGACTAGGAAATATTACATACCTTTTCATCTGCATCCTTCAAGGGCTTTAGTTTATGGCGTACACCATTCTTTGTCAATGAGTAGGTGTTGGCACGACCATCATGTACCGCACTCCAGTCAAACTGCCAGGGCCTCCCCAGCAACATGTGGCAAGCATCCATGGGCAAGATGTCACACAGGACCTCATCACAATAATTTCCAATGTTAAATTTAACAGAACACTGCTCGTTGACCAAAGCTCTGTGGTCCTTTTGTAACCATGCGACCCGGTATGGGTGTGGGTGCTTCTTCCTTTCTAGCTGTAACTTTGTAACCATTTCCTCAGAAACCAGGTTATCCGTGCTACCATTATCAATAATGATATTGCAAACCTTGCCCGCACATTTACATCTAGTGCGGAATAAACTTTTCCTCTGGTCTGTGTCCTTCTCCTCATTCAACAGGACTCTTCTTACAATCATTGTTTCTCCTCTCTCCGCTTCTTCGGAATGCTCAGATTCAGCATCCTCCTCTGCCACAGCAGCTCTGGCTGGGCCCTCAGGCCTCTTGTTTGTTCTTTCTCGGTGTTGTGGACATTCAAATGCCCGGTGTCCTTCTTCACCACAGTGGAAACATGTTCCACGAAATACTCCTCTTCCAAATCCTCGTCCAGATCCACCCCGTCCTCTTGGGTAGTTGTTCTGATCTCAGGGCTGATAAACATCTTCTTCTCTTTGTTCCTGGTTACTACTGGCTTCACCAGTCTTCTTCGGATCTTTGTACCTTTCTCCATTGGTCCTCCCACCAGTCCTTCCACCTCGGCCTCTTCCTCTTTGCTTGCCTTCAAACCGCCTGTTCAGCTTTTCTTCTACCTTCAAGGCAAATTGGTAAGCATCCTCAATGGTGTTTACTCGAACCAGGCTCAGTTCTTCCTGGATACCAAGCCTCAACCCATTAATGTAACGGGCTACCTTCTCTTTGTTTGCCTCTAAATGCCCTGTTCTAATAGAAATTTTGTAAAACTCTTCAGTGTACTCTTGGACAGTTTTGTTTGTCTGTCTCAAGCTCTGCATTTTTCTTAGCAGATCTAACTCGTAATCTGCCGGGATGAACTATCTTTTCAGCTTCTCCACCATTCTATCCCATCTCGTTATTCTCTCCTTCCCTTTTCTGTTCCTCTCCAACTGTATTCCTCTCCACCAAATGCTGGCATGACCCTTCAACTTAGTCTTAGCAAATCTGACCCGGTTAGGGTCTTCAACTTCCTCGTACTCGAAATATTCCTCTAAATCATTTATCCAGTCAATCACTTCTTCTGGATTTAGGTTTCCCGAGTATGTAGAAACCTCCATTTTAGGCTGCTTTCCAATCTGAGAGATGGCCTTATACAACCGGGCTTGAGCTGGATCCACAGCTTCTTCTTCTTCCTCAGACTGTTCTTCCTCTTCAACTTCGTCTTCACTTTCCTCATCCCCTCCGGGTTCGCGCCTTCTACGTAACTCTGCTTGCAGGGCTTGAACCTGCCTTTGCAAGGCTCGGAAGTCTTCGACCGGCACCACATCTCCTCCTCCGCCTCGGTTCCTTCGTGGAGGCATTCTATTTTTTTTTTTTTTTTTTTGAAAATCTTTCCACAGATCCTGGTGTAACTGCCTCCTTCTCCGGCGATCTGTTACACTCTCAGGAGCTCCCGCTCTGATACCACTTGATGGCAAGCCGGGATTCACACCACAAATTCATAGTAGAATCACAGTAATTTTCATTAACTTTCTTAATACAGTCATACAATAATTTTCCAGGCTCACAGTCTCTCTCCCCAATCCCGACTTCACCATCCGCTCCATTACAAATTTTTGGGTTTTTATCGAGGCCCCGATCCTCTCGGCAATCAATGCCCGCCTAGCAAAATTTCAAAATTCGATTTTTTTTCCCCCTTCCTGGGTTTTTCAAATTTTCAGTCATAAATGGGCCATCTGCCCGATCTACCAGGAAGCTTTCATTAATGGCTTCCATACCCTGCACTGGCCGCTTTGTTCTGATGGTACTCTGTACTGCTGCTTCTTCCTTACCTTCCATGCCCTGTAACTGTTGTTTGTTGAATACTTCCTCACGGTGGTTAACTCGGTTTAAATGCACGCAGCTGTCCTTCACACATCAATATACGTGGCCTTCGTCCTCGTTTTAATACACGTGGTTGCCCGCGTGTCCATCTTCGGCCTCCGTCTTCAATAGGCTGTGTTGCTTCCACATAGCTGTCTTTTTTTGTTTTTCTCGGCAACCGCAATTCAAACCACGCGGCCGCTTTTAACTTTTCTTAACGGTCTGTCTTCAATTTTAAGTCGCGCGACTTTACTCCACGTGGCAGCTTCTAATTGGCCGCGACATCGCGACATGTCGCGATATCGCGACCCCCCACGCCTTCGGACCTCCGCAGTCTTCGCGAGCCGCGATACCGCGACATGTCGTGATATCGCGACATGTCGCGGTATCGCGACCCCCCATGCCTTCGAACATCAGCA
Source organism: Wollemia nobilis (assembly GCA_028583015.1). Lineage (NCBI taxonomy): Eukaryota > Viridiplantae > Streptophyta > Pinopsida > Araucariales > Araucariaceae > Wollemia > Wollemia nobilis. The sequence continues at coordinate 4,190,154 of JAQPPZ010002384.1, read as the reverse complement.
ATCAAAACGGGCCGCGATATCGCGACATGTCGCGATATCGCGACATGTCGCGGTATCGCGGCCCCCCCGCCTCAGCCTTTGCTTTGCGCAAAACTATCGCGATATCGCGACGGTTTTGGCCCTCGCCCACTACTCGCCTTCGGAGCCACGATTTCGTGACATGTCGCGATGTCACGATTTCGTGGCTCCCCTCCCCAACCTGTCTTAAAACACTTCTGCCTTCCCTTTGCTCATAAAACTTCGATCTTGGAACAAAATTGGAATAAAACAAAATAAATAAATAAAAAGTACTTAGAAAAATTTAGAGAGATTTGGAGGATGCAAGATTGCTCAAATGCTGTCGGATGCTCCTGCATCATGTTATTAAGTGCGAGTTATATGTCATGTAAATAAGTGTGTATTTATGTGTATGAGGTGTCATGTTAGTCAGTGTGAGTTACATGAGTGAAGTATCATGTTTAGAAGTGAGGAGTTATGATAAATAGTGAGAGACTTTATCTCTATGTAAATGTGTGATATTTATTCTTATGTAAGAGAAATATGAAGAGTTATATCTCCTATGAGTATGAGAAGATAAAGAGTTTATGTAAGTGCAAAGGTCAAGAGTCATATGCATATGAAGAGTCTCATGTATGTACTAAATACAAGATTCAAGAGTACTAAATACAATATTCAAGATTCAAGAGTACTAAATACAAGATTCAATAGAAATGGTAAACACCTTACCATCCTCAAGCTAATGGCCAAGGTTGAAGTTTCTAACAAGACTCTTGTCAAGATCCTTAAGATTCACTTCAATAAAATTGGTCAATATTGGCATCTTCGATCGTATCCTATCTTGTGGGCCTATATCACTAGTTTTTAAACTCCCACTAAGTGTGATACCCTATGCTTTAATCTATGGAACTAAATTTATCTTCCTTTTTGAGATAAAGGTATCTTCCTTGCCTTTGTTGTAGGAATCCTCTATTGGAGATGAATATCATATCACTCACCTTAATCAGTTGGATCTACTTGATGAAAAACAAATCCATACTCTAGATAATTTGTAGGTCTACAAAAAAAGGCTTAAATGTACCTATAGCATGAAGGTACAATCCTAATCCTTTGAATTTTGATTTCATTTAAATACAAACAAAATAACACAAATTTCAAAACCAAGCTCAAAGGAAAATTTGAGCCTAATTTGCTAGTTCCATTCATCATAATTTCCAAGTTTGATTTAGGTGATTATCACCTTTCTACACTTTATGGAAAAGAACTTTAAAAACCAATGAGCATAATGCATCTTAAAAGATATTATAATTGAGTCTACATTGGCTACCTATCTCTTTAGTTTCCTATCTCTATTTTCTTGCATCTTTCTTGATTTCATATATACCTACATATTGTTCTTGTCTATGTCTAGACTACCTATTTCATATTGAATTAGGAATCAATAATGACATGCAAATAATGATCCTAGTCAAGATAGTTTATTTTCATTCACTAGGTAACTGATGAGAGTAGATTCTTCTAGTCCCATATTGCAAGCCAATTAGGGTTTGCATAAGATTGATCCATATTGATCTCTATCTTTCTAATCTATTCTACCTCAAGAATTATCTTCTTTAAATTATCAAATACTTGCAACATGATAAATCCTGAGAATTTTACAGGTGTTAATGGCAATATTAATCTTACCAATATCTTGTTACATACTATGACACTAATATTAGAAATTTATTTTATCACTTTATATTTTATAATCCTAACCTATTCAATCTTGTGGATTTGTACATAACCAAAAAAATAAACCATAGATCTCTTTATTACATTTCAATGCTTGAGGTTGATAAGGTTGTAAAGATGAATGACTATTTTCATCTCAATCTATAATATTCTAGTCAAATGATGACTATTATAATTTTTCGTAGGTGCTGATTATGAACTCAATCAATCTCTATCATAAATATCTCTAACTCAACTTAATTTTCCTCAAACCTTATCAATCAATTCATCCAAAATATAAATCTCTTATTGCATGATGAATACCACAAAGTCTATAGGTGCTATTGGCAAAGTAAAATCAAAATCCTCTATCTCATCAATTGCTACATGATGAATACTATAATATTCATAAGTAATAATATCCATTTCAATCTCATCATCTATTATTTTTCATGTACCACCATAAGTGGGGTAATTGGTCAACAATGAATGTATCCTACCAACTGAGGACATCATTTGTTACTAAACCAATTAATCACAAGTTCTCTATGATACACATCTATGAGGCAATTTACTCAAAGCATAATCCCTTAAGAATTTTTTTAAAGATAAAGTAGAATTCCTTTAAGCATTTGTTTAAACGTAAATAAAAATACCTACAGTTAAAGCATAAGTTCTTTAACAATTTATTTAGAAGTAAATCAATAGTCCTATGGAATAACCAAATCAAAATTCTTATAGACAATGCAAAGTACTTTAATTTTTTTTTAAAGTTAAATCATTTATTTTTCATGTTTGTACATATATTTGTATCATAGTAAGTGAACCAAGTTCTCTAGGTAAATGTAACTAAAGCCATCCTAGGCAAATCTTAAAGCTAACCAAGTCTTATGGGCAAAGAAAACTAAAGTCCCCCTATTCAAATCTCTATGTATATAGTTATATATTTATAAATATTTTTATAAATAGGTGTGTTATATAATTGCACTCTTGGGTACATCATGCATATTTCATCTTGCATCCTTCATCAATTAATCATTTAATTATTCACCTTCCCATTAAACATATTTAAATAATAAATCATCACTAACAACACATATAATCTTAATATATATAAAATCTAAATCAAACCATCATTGTTTAATCTATAAATCCATAATATAAAATCCTTTAATCATCTAATTATCAATATAATCCCCTAAAAATTATCATTATTCTATAATTAACATCATATCATAATCATTAAATCAACATAAAATACTTAAATCACACATCATATAACCCAATTAATGAACCAATAAAAGTATATATATATATATATATATATATATATATATATATATATATATATATATATATATATATATATATTAATGCCATGTACAAATACAATGTGCAATAAAAAATTATGATATATAGTCATTTGACAATGCAATGGTCAATCTCTAAAATCTTAGACTCAATCAGACTTAGACTAGCCTTGGCTAGCTTTGAGAGCCCATGTCTAGTGCTCCCATCCCCTTGTAGGTGGGAGAATCCTCACTAACCACTATGAGTGGTATGTTATGGACCTAGTGTGTGTCTATAATTGTATCCTCATTAGTAATGGAAGGTACAAATCAATAAGAATAGCTAGGTGATAGGTTGCATGGTAGTGTGTTGCCTATTCAATCTTGCCTAGAAGGTCTTGTTTCTCCACTTATAGATCCCCATATACCTACAATATATGGTACACTAGTGTTTATATAACTTGAACCTCTTTTGATATCCCTAATACTATTATGGTTCATTCCATTGCTACATATCACTTAGAAATAAAACTCTAGATTGCCTAATACATCTTGATAGACTACACTACCATCTAGTCCCTCTTTGTTATCCATTTTTTCCCTCTACCTATATCATTACCACTAAGGTGACCTACTTAGTCCTACCTCATCAACTATGCTCATAGGTAAATTGAGTAGTGAAGGTCCTAATGTTACTATTTCCATACCCACCATCATTGTCCAAGATTGATCCTTCCTCTACCTTCTATACTCTTTTTATAATCTCATCAACATTGTAACTACCTTGTTATACCTTGATCAATCCCATTTAATACTATGCTAGTTATACCCTATGATGATCACCCTCCTCAACCTCAAGATCTAGTATCATTTCATTTAATTATCAATCACACAAATATTATTTCTCCTTGGGTTAGGAATATCAATATTCTCTAAGTCTAGATCTACATAAGATGTTGGATCTAGTGGCCAAATAGAACCCTTCTCTCTTATAATCCTCCTACCACATCATCCCCATTGATATCTATTGCCTCACATTATACTATTAGATCACCCTATAAAAATTGTGGAGCTCCCACTCCTCTCATGATACCACTATCCATCTAACCTATTTTATGTAAGCTAAATGATAGACATCATTATACCAACCTAGACGATGCTTATATATCCTCAATATAATATATTCTACCACTTGCCTCACCACCGCTAGAATACCCCTATTGGACCTACACTACCTTATCTCAATTGGTGGTCCCACCTATACATCATTAGTGCCTCCTTGTCTCAAATATTCCATGGTAGTTCTAATGGCCTCAAAACTACTATGTGCTCTCATGCCCATACCTAGAGAAATATGCATCATCACTTAGAATCCTACCACCTTTGTCAGCCATCCTATGGAAGAATTGGTAGAGGCATGCTAGTATAATGGGACCCTAAGCAAAAACTAATATATCATCTTGCATTGCTACCATAACTTCCCCATAACCTCAATTTACCACTCTATGATTGGTATTTCCCATTAGAAACCCTAAAACTAGGGCATATAGTAGTAATATATACCTATCTAGGTGACCACCAATATACGTGGCATTAATATCAATGCTTAATCATGTCATAGGAAAGTTTGCATCTCTTATCAATCATTGCAAGCTCTATCATTGGTCCAGGATTATACAAACCTATGTCCCTTGTGTTTGGATCACAAGGATATTACTATGTTGTAATAGATTTATTTCTATGAGGTAAATATTCATTGTTAGGTTCCTCTTTTATCTCTTAAGATTTAATCCAATTATTTTTTTCAACCAAATAATTGTCATATTTTAATTATTCAAGGATGTTTGAAAGCCTAATTTATATTTTATAGATTTTAAAATAATTTCCTTTTACTTCTCTACTTCATACTTTTTGGTGTCAATTCAACACATGACAAGGCAATCTACATGATTATTTAAGGAGAGAAGACAAGGCCTAACATTTTTTTACCATAACTAAAAGCTCTAGGATTCATTGGAAGATTTGAATACATGGAAAAGACCTACAAGCCACTTTTAAAAGTTGTATAAATGGTCTAACAAATTTTTTGATGCACCGACAAGAGAGGATGGGTTGATTGGTTAAATAAAAATAATAATTGTTGTTGATTGCATGAAATATTTGACCATGTTTGTCTTTACAATATATATCAAAAGTTGAAGGAGGGGAGGTTTAAGTCCCTTCAATATTTAGATGTAGGCTATATCCCTGTGAATATATGATAAAATAAACTAACCTATGTATAGGGAAAAAATAGGGAATGTAAGGGTGTGATGAATGAAAGTAAAGTATATGAACATAAATATAGTCAAGACCATAGTGAGGGTAAAGTGTGAATAATTGGACTACTAATATTTTATTAAGATGCAAGTAAATAACAATAGTATCATCATCATAATTCATTAAGCATACAAATTTATGGAAAAAGGACTAACAAGAGGAAAGAAGGCGGGGTCACAAATACCATTTACTCATGTATCAAGAGGTTAGGAGAGAAAACATAGTTGGCACAAAAGCATCATGCATATTTTTTGTTAGTGATTAAAATATTAGAATTACAATCACAAAGTGCAGCTCTAAATGGCTAAAAGATATTATAAATGAGCTTAAAAAACTTATTTATATGATGTATTTTTCCTTTTCAATCTTAGTAACTAGGATTCACCTTTACACTTTACAACAAAATATTATTTTTAATCCATTACTTTGTATCTCTACACTAATTCATAAGATGGTATATGGATTGTTGAATAGTTAACAAATTAGAACTTGGTGAATTGATCACAAGCTATGTTAGTGAATTGAAGTTCTCTAGACTTATACAATTTTAGTCTCTTATAATATGATTCTTGCCTTATAATTGTAAAATTAACAAAGGCTCAAGTATCTAATACTTGCAAAATTTTGACTTGTGTCCCTCCATATCGATATTTTTCATATCCCTTGTCTAGTACCTTTTATTTTACCACCAATTTAGAAAATTTTCCACCAAAGGTAATACCTTATACTATATTTTTGGTGACTTACAAGGACATCAATTTTCCCATAATAGCCTTGATCCTATAAATATTGTAATGGATACCTTTTCTTACTTCAACATGTATAAGGTATAACTATATGTGTATGAATCCTAATGCTATGTATTATGGGTAAGTTAACAAACACCTACATTTTCTCAACAAGAATATTTGATCTAAAACGTTATTTAGCCTAATATTGATAAAATATAGAAAATAAATCATGCACGAAGATAAGAATTTAGAGAAAGAAATCAGCTATGCTAAACAATATTTTTGATAGAATGATTTTTCTCTTTTGCAAGATAAGAATGAAGGGACAAGTATGGTAACAAAAACTATGTGAAGTGCATCTATATGCAATTTTGGTTTTTCCCTAGAACAAAGCAATATTTTTTTAGCTTATAGCAAAACTAAATACCAGCCTAATTCCTTTTAACAAATAAGTGATAAGGCAAAAAATGGTTATTTAGACTGACTAAAAATAGTAAAGTAAACTAGTAAAATTAGTGTGGAAGTCATATGAGAAATATCACCTAGCTCTATATAGAAACAAGATATGTTGATCAATGGTGTAGTTTTATGCTATTCTATCAAAGATACTATAAAACCTTACAAAAATAGATAAAATAAAGCAAATGATAATGATGGTTAGCATAGAGGGACCTAACAAGATTAAGGAAGGTTGTGCAACTTCCTTAGTCAGTGGGTCAAACCCTTGCTTATTTTTAAGAGATTGTGAAAATTTGATAATGTACAAGTATAAAAGTATATCAAACCTATCTAATACTCTAGAAATTGGTAATGTTGTTATGATCAAAATAAACAATAAGCATAGATTTACTAGGATATTTTGATGTCTTAAGAGTAACCAATACCTCCAAATGTGACTAGAATGTAGGAAACAAACAACACAAATATACCATGATGCAATTGTTATGCTAGATAATATGAGAATATACAACTTATAGATTAATTTAAGGCAATGGTAGTAAAAATTCATCATAAATAATCATAAATGAATAACTAATTAACAATAAAAAGTGCTTACTAAATTCATTTAGACATAGTGTTCGTGCAAGCAAGTCCTTGGGATATATCTGAGAGAAGACTAGAAGGGATGATATAAGTAGAATTTCATGTTGTATATTGTTCCTCTTCCTATGTTATTTAAAGGCCTCTCTTCCTATGGCTAGAGATTACAATATAATGATAATGGGATCACATAATGCATAAGATATCATAAAAGGTTGGATAGCGAGACAAAATTTTAGCATACAATACTTTAATTTGTAGCTTAGATTATTAAAAAAGTTTGGTAGCATTTCGTTGTAGTATTTTATGATCCTCTCATGCTTTCACTAAAGAAATTTTTATAGGCACCTTTGGACCAATGTAGAGGAGATTAGCAGGCCTTGCAAATTTACAAGTGTGACCTTATTAGGTGGCTTGGGAAATGTCTAGGGAATGTGCCTAGATTCAGCCTGCGTGTAACACCCCACCTTGGTGGAACTTCTTTTGGTTCTAAAATGAAATATTATATGTGGGTTTGATCTACATTAATACTTAGATTTGTTGCATGATGGGTATGCAAACACTTCTAACTATGAGTAAGCTAGATAGAGAAAATATGTTATTTCTCATTTGGGTAAAACATGATGCTTGTGAGTAGGTTTGGTTGATGTTAATCTATTTAATGTGTTCATATTTAGAATTTGACTTGGATTTATCTTTTGAGATAATTCCTTATGATTCTTTCATGGAGGATTGATTTATAAGTTAAAATATTAACTTAGGAATTGTTAAACTATAGATAGTTGAATTTAAGTTTAGCAAGATTTTCTTTTGCATGATAATAGTATTTATATTTAATTTATGATTCAAATTATTACTCATGATGATAATTATGAAGAGAGTGCAGTGAAAACAAGATAAGAAATGGGATTGAGCATGTAATGGCAATTGGAAGATAAGTGGAGAAGAGAGTGGAGAAGGACGACTTTGGAGAGAGGGTGGATAGAAAGGTAGGAAACAAGATTTTGTTTTTGGTTGGTTTATTCTTGGGGGTTTTTGGAGACAGAGGAGCGAGTGAACAGATTCACAGAGGAATAAAATGTAGCATAGTGACTGAGTAATGCTTTAACTTATCCTTTCCTTATTATTTCTTACAGGTTCTTAAACTATTTAAAAATATGTATGCATCTAGCTGGAAAAATGATGGTTTTAGTTTATGTTACTGAAAATCTGAGTGATGTGCAACTATATTGGTTTTTGAGATTCTATTTGTCTATTTTAGTGGCTTTGTCACTTTATCTCGGTAGTAGTAAACTAAATCTTGGAATAATTTTGAAGAACATACTCATCTCTGGTTTTAGAGTAGGGAGATAATATAACTATTTATCATGTCAAAACGACGCCCAAATTCGACCAATTTTTTTTTTTTATTAAATGATATACTAGGTGAATATCAGGCTTGAGGAAACTTGAATTTTTAATGTAATCTTACAATGTAGTATACCTAGGAAATTTGCATCCTTCTCTGGAAGTGAACGTTGAATTAATGGATGGAGGAAATGACACCAATTAATGAAATATTATCTTAAATTTAGGTTATGAATATTAAATATTCTAGGTTTTGAATCAGAAATATCTTGTCGCTAGCCTGCAACCTGGTAATTTTTTGAAAGAGATTTGCTTTTCCTTTATAAAACATAGAGTTTTTGTTTAATAAAATATGGTTTTTGGGTGGGTTTTTAATACAAATATCTTGTAGGAAAAACTATTTTTTGGATGTACCATTCACTATATTGGGAACGTATCTAGGATTTGTGGTGGTTTTAGCTTTCTGATAAGTATAACAGATATTAACCATCTGCATGCATTACCTTGTGTAAATATTAACAAGATTTTATGTGAAATGATACATATGGGTTAGCATGACAACATAATAATCTGAGTAGAATCATCTACAAAGGTCGCTCGATTACCAAGTGTTATCCCATATGGATTGGAAATAAGAGGGCCAAGGGTGTTTAAGAGAAAGACCTTCTCCATAGTATTTCAACCACCAAGTGATGGTCGTATAGCCATTACTTGGTAGCATCACTTGTGCATAGTAGAGCACCATGTGTGATGTACATGTGGCTATCTAGAACCTTATACATTAATTATTCCTTGAGGTTATGTGTCATCATCAACTGAGAAGTTTTTACTACCCAATTATCCATCGGTTGTTGATTATAGTAATGAATGATTATTACTAACTCGAATGGTGATGTTTGATTGAGAATTTAAAACATCTGTGGTAGAATATCGAAAGCTTAGTTTGTAAATATTGATTAATGGTGATCTTATTATGATAATTGAAAAATGTTATCTTCTAACATTTATTGTTTGTAAAGCAATGGTGACATTATGTTTGTCTAATGACCTTTGTAGAGGAACAAAAAAATGATTAATATTGTGGAACTAGATATTACTTGCAGTATTGATTTGAATTAATGTTGTGGAACTAGATATTACTTGTAGTATGGATTTGGTGAAGTAAATATGAGCCAATATTTGTATTACTGTTAGTTTAGGAAAAAGAGATATGAAATCTATCTTCTAGCTTACTTTATGGAAAGGATAAAAGAGGTCTCCTTTGAGGGATCATATGTATAATTGTTATATTTTGATGTAATGAGGACTAGGGGATAGCAATCACAAGATGCAGAATAATATGAAAGAAATTAAATTTGCTAGATGACTAAAATATAATGTAAATAGAAATGATATAAAAGAATACAATGTAGCTATGGAGGAAATGAACACTCCATTAATAAAGCTACTGAACTACATTGCACCCATCACCAATGGATGGTGATCTACATAGAACTATACTATGATCTAAGCTACACTATATGACTATGTCCCCTGACTCTAGACTAATAATGAGGCCTTCCTTATATAAGCAAAATATTTTACTTGGTCAACACTCTACCTAGTTGTGCAAGGGACAACTTGCACATATACAACTTGCACATTGACACTTGTGCATTTATTACATTGCATGAAGTAGCTAGATAAATTCCCCCTAAATTAATCTAATGTCCTAAGTATACATGACCGAAATGATGTAATATACTCTATTTCTAACACCCTCCTATATTACATTATTTGGGTATTGAAGACTATAGTATTCAATATGGATATTCTTCTTCTTCATCTTGAACTTTGTACTATTTCTCTACATTCTTTGTGTTAAGGGTCAACAGTTAATTTGTGTATTCATATGATGTAGAGTAGGTTGGAGCTGAGACTTATTCTTTCAATTGAATTTGCATTATATTCCTCCTTTATTTTATGATCTTTGACTTGTTCAGAGCAGTATTGATCTAGTTCCTCTTATATTGCTTTAGTCTTCATGTCATGGATTCTTGTCCTTTTCCATTATTTATTCCTTGGTGTCAAATGTATTTTATGGACCATTGTTCTCATGGTATTGCATGTCTTGAGTGGATCTGAATTGGTTCTTATTATTTTATTTGTATCTATGTAAGACCTATTTCTCTATCCTTCATAAATATCAACCTTGATCCCAATGTTAGTAGATCCATCTAAAATAAATTTTTAAATATAATAGTTTATTCTTTGAAGTAACCTTCTTTCATAATATTGATAGTACATTTATTTGAAGTGACAGGAGAAATATGAGTGATTTGTTCCATCATAATATTTGTATGGATGTAAACTCCAACAATTGGTCTTTTCATGATCATATTTATTGTAATAAGTGCATAGTAGATATGATTTTATAGTTTTGCAATCTATCTTAGGAATATCATATTTATCTATTTCCTTGATAATACCTTATAACCATATGTGCACAATTGAAGCTATTTCTTTTTGAATAAAATCTTGTTGATCAACCTTTTCCTCGATGAATCTTCCTTAACATAGTTGTTTATTTCAGAACTTATTTTGCATTGTGTTGATTCTTCATTTTCTTTGTCCTTTCCATTATTGTAGTTCATCAGGTTTTTAATTCATATTGGTATTTTTCTTATTCCACTTCTAAGAGTGTTGCTTAGCATGGTAGTGTTGGAAATTTGAGGTAATTTGAGGCATTTTATGTTGTCATTGATGTCACATGGATCATTGATGTCACATGGATCACATTGAGTTTTGGTGGCCAAAATATTTCATAAATAAGCATTTATGATATTTTGGAAAGCATGGCTATTTACAGGGTTTTTGTGAAAACCAAGGTAGGCAAAATAAAAGGTTTTATTTAAAACCATGGATGGCAGATTTGAAATGGGTTTTTCTTAAAACCCAGGTTGGCTTTTCGTTTCATCGAAAAAGGTGCCCCGGTGAAGGAGATAATTAATTTTAAATATTTAAGTTTAAATTTTAATCATTTAAAATTAAAATTAAAATTAATATTTTATTATTGCCGACGTCAAAATAAAAATGTGGGCATATATAAATATGCCACTAAAATTTTTATTTTCCCTAAGTCCTCGATGAAGATAATCCGTTCGAAGCGCTAAGGGAGCAGAAGTGTCGTATTCGTTCGAAAACCAGTGAAGAGAAGAGGGAACAAAGGTAAGGGAGGTTCCTTACCTATCACCATAGGCGCTTGTGGCCTAGCAGCAAGAGGAAGGTGCATAAGGTGTTTAAGCACCAATAGATCCGAAGTTCGAATCCCGTCGACGCTGGTTTTTGCAAGGTAAAAAGGGAGAACCTTTTGCGCACGTGGTTTTTGAGGGCAAGTTCGGAGGAAGCAAGAAGGAGGTCTTGCGCTCTTGGTTTCTATGTGAGCGGTTGGCTCACATGGTTGTTGGCACCATGGTTTGAGTGGTGCAGGGGCAGCGACAGGGGATCGAATCCCGCTGAGGTTAAAGGCAAGTTATTAATTTTTCCAAATATTTTATTTTTCTAAGGTTGCCCTAGGAGAGATAAGGTTTGTGGTGCATGTTGTGAAAAGGAAATATTTTTGGTGATTTTCCTTTTAGAAGTATATCATATTATATATCGTTGGAAAGCTTATTTCGAGGGCTATTTGATTATTTTGTTTAGAAGGAGAAATAAGGTGTACATAAAGAGATATTTCTATTTTTGTAAAAGGGTTCAAGTGAAGGTTGTTTTGTTCTTTTCAAAGTGTGTTGAGTGTGGCAGATTTTCCAAAGGGGTTTCTTCATCTTCATAAAAGGTATGGGCACATTCTCCTATTGATTGTCTATGGTGGTTGATTTCTGAAATATCATTGGAGGGAAAAGGATTGTTTGTGGTTTCCTTTTCGAAAGTGGTTGATTGAATGCTTCAAGGTTTTCTGAATTGAGAGTTGTGTTTAAACCTTGTTTTATAAGCATAGTTGTTGAAGCCCATTGGTTGTGAAAGAACTTGAGTTAGAAAAGAACATGAGTATCATTGTTATGTGAGATTTGTAATTGAGCATTATTGGAAACATTTGAGTTGGTTGATACATACTTGGACTAGGGTTGTGTGAGGAAGAATTGTCCCTTGTGGTGATTAGTTGAGATTGAGTTTAGAACATATTGAGTCTCTAACAATTCTCTTTATGGTTCTATAAGTTGAGTTGAGATTGAGCCTAGAACATATTGAGTCTCTAACAATTCTCTTTATGCTTCTATGAGTTGATTTGAGTTGAGTTGAGATTGAGCCTAGAACATATTGAGTCTCTAACAATTCTCTTTATGCTTCTATGAGTTGATTTGAGTTGAGTTGAGATCATTGTGGATCATTGTTGTCATCCATTGAAGAGTACATTGCCATTCATTGTTGAGTTCATCTTTGAGCTTTGCCTTGATAGATTTGTGGATGAGATTTGAGTGCTACTTGAGCATGATTGATTGAGCCTTTGAGAAGGCATTTGTGGATAGTTTTGAGAAAGCTTTGTGGATAGTTTTGGGGAAGATTTGGGATAGTTTTGGGCAAGTTCTTGGTGAGCTTGCTAGAGAATATTTGGACAAGTTCTTAGTGAGCTTGTTGGAGCAGTTTTGGGCAAGTTCTTGGTGAGCTTGCTAGAGCAGATTTGGACAAGTTCTTAGTGAGCTTGTTGGTGCATTTGGACAAGTTTTGTGTGAGCTTGTTATTCAGTTTTGGACAAGTTCTATGTGAGCTTGTTATTCATATTTGGACAAGTTCTGTGTGAGCTTGTTATTCAGCTTTGGACAAGTTCTGTGTGAGCTTGTTATTCAGATTTGGACAAGTTCTGTGTGAACTTGTTATTGCCTAGCTTTGAGCAGATCAAAGAAATCATTGTATTGGATATTTCTATGTGAAATATTATAAGGAGATCAGCTTGTGGAGTACCCCACATTGGGGGAACCACGTTAAATCTTGTGTCTCAATTGTGTGTGGTGACTTGTGCTCTTGCTTACTACTGCTATCTGAGTTATTAATGCACACTGCTATATTTGGTTATTGCAATTAAGGACATTAATTGATATTGATTTGGAAAGAAAGTAAAAAGTGGTCTTATACTGTTCACCCCCCTCTCAGTATAAGCTTGTGTTCTTCAATTGGTATCAGAGCGGGTTCCTTCGAAAAGGCTAATAACTTGAGGGCAGATTCTACTAGGTTATAGGATGGAAAAATGGTATATTGATAGTGGGTGCTCTAGTCATATGATTGGGTATAAGAATAAGTTCATTTCTTTAAAAGGAAACAATAGCGGATCTGTGAGATTTGGTGATAATGCTTCAGCTAAAATCAAAGGGAAAGGAAATTTAAGTTTGGATGATGGAAAGACAACTACACAAGGTGTACTCTATGTTGAGGGTCTAAAACACAACCTACTGAGTGTAAGTCAGCTTTGTGATCGAGGGTACACAGTTACTTTTTCCTCTACAGGATGCAAAATCAGGGAAACAAAAATAGGGAAGCTTGTTGCAACTTTAGAAAGAACCAATAACAACCTCTACATGTTCAATGAAATAAAAAGGGAAAAATGTCTTCTATCTCAAGAAGAAGAGAGTTGGTTATGGCATAAAAGGTTGTGTCACTTGAACTTTGATAACATAGTAAGGATAAGCAACAAACAAATTGTCAGAGATCTACCAAAGATAAAAAGACCTTCAAATACAATTTGTGCAGAGTGTCGGTATGGAAAGCAAACAAGATCAAGTTTCAAGGCAAAAGAATATTCCTCTTCCAAGGTATTAGAATTGATTCATACTGATTTATGTGGGCCTATGAGAACTAAAAGTCTACAAGGTGAAAGCTACTTCATGTTGTTCATAGATGATTATTCTAGAATGACTTGGGTTGTTTTTCTGAAAGAGAAATCGAGAGGCATTTGAGCATTTCAAAGTATTCAAAGAAATGGTAGAAAATGAAACAGGAAAGAAGATCAAGTGTTTACGATCAGATAGAGGAGGGGAATTCATCTCTATAGAATTCATTGAGTTTTTTGCAGAACATGGAATCAAAAAAGAATATTCAGCAGCCAGGACTCCTCAACAAAATGGAGTAGTAGAAAGAAAGAATAGAACTCTTGAGAATATGGCCAGAGCAATGCTAAATGAATCAAAAATTTTAGATGGATTTTGGAAGGAAGCAATCAGTACAACAGTCTATGTTATGAATAGAGCTCAAGTTAGAACAAAGCAACATAAGACTCCATATGAGTTTTGGAAAGGAAGATCTCCCATGGTAAACTACTTCAGAGTTTTTGGAAGTAAGTGTTATATCAAAAGAGAGGATAAGGACTTGGGCAAGTTTGATCCTAGATGTGATGAAGGTATTTTTCTTGGATACTCTACAAAAATTAAGGCCTACAGATGCTACAATAAAAGAACACATACCATGGTGGAAAGTATAAATGTCAGAGTTGATGAAAGAATAGGAATAAATGAGCCACCTCAGGAAGATATTCCTGAAGAAGAAGAAAGTTGTCAGGAAGAAATGGGTGAAGATTCAGATGAAGAAGAGTTGCAGAATATACCTTCCAAAACTACATCAAGATATATTCAAAAAAATCATCCAGAGGACTTGATCATTGGCAGTCCTGATGTAAGACGGACAAGAAGAGGAATCATAGGCTCAATAGAACAAGCAGATGTTTCACTATTATCCAAGATAGAACCAAAGGATTTCAGAGAGGCAGAAAATGATGAATGTTGGATTAAGGCAATGAAGGAAGAACTAGATCAGATTGAAAAAAGTAAGACTTGGGAATTAGTTCCAAGACCAAAAGGAAAAAATGTAATTGGTACTAAATGGGTCTACAGGAACAAACTAAATGAAGATGGTCAAGTCATCAGAAACAAGGCAAGATTGGTGTGTAAAGGATATGCACAAGTAGAAGGAATTGATTTTGATGAGACCTTTGCACCAGTTGCAATATTGGAAGCTATACGGATGTTTTTGGCACTTTCAAGCTATAGGAATTTCAAAGTATATCATATGGATGTCAAATCAGCTTTTCTGAATGGTCATTTAGAAGAAGAAGTTTACATTGAACAACCAGATGGGTTTAATCAAGCAGATAAGCCATATTATGTGTGTAAATTGAAGAAGGCTCTCTATGGCTTAAAGCAAGCTCCTAGAGCATGGTATTCAAGACTGGATAAATATCTTCGAGAGCAAGGTTTCAGAAAGGGAACAGTTGATAGCAATCTGTATATTAAAAATAAGGGAAATGATTTGATGATTGTGGAAGTTTATGTGGATGATATTATTTTTGGAGGTAGCAATGATAGAATGTGTCAAGAATTTGCAAGAAACATGACTAATGAGTTTGAAATGTCTATGCTTGATGAATTAACCTTTTTCCTCGGATTACAGATTTCACAAGTAGAAAAAGGGATATTTCTTTCACAAACAAAGTATATAAAGGAGATGTTGAAGAAATTCAAAATGGAAGATAGTAAGCCAGTTAGTACTCCAATGGTTACAGGGTGTAAATTAAGCAAAGATGATGAATCTCCTGATGCAAATCAAACTCTATACAGATCTATGATTGGTAGCCTGTTATATGTTACAGCCACAAGACCAGATATAATACAGGTAGTTGGTTTAGTGGGAAGATTTCAAGCAGCTCCAAAAGAATCACATGTGACAACAGTGAAAAGAATACTCAGATATCTCAAAGGAACAATGGATTATGGTCTATGGTATCCTAGAAGCAATAAGTTTACTCTCACAACATACACAGATGCATATTGGGCAGGAAATATTGATGATAGAAAAAGCACAAGCGGAGGAGCATTCTTTCTTGGTGATTGCCTAGTTTCTTGGCTAAGTAAGAAACAACCATCAGTGTCACTTTCCACAATAGAGGCAGAATATATTGTAGTAGCAACATGTTGTTCACAGGTATTATGGATGAAACAGACTCTCAAATATTTCAGCATAGAACATGATCATCCCATTCCTATTCTGTGTGATAATACTAGTGCTATAAGTATCTCGAAGAATCCAGTAATGCATGCCAGAACAAAGCACATTCCAATCAAGTATCACTTTTTAAGAGAACAGGTTACAGAGCAACAAGTAAGATTGGAATATGTTCCTACAAAAGATCAGATTGCAGACATCTTTACAAAACCATTACCAAGAGAAGCGTTTGAGCGTTTGAGAGAACAATTGGGAGTAAAGATACTCCCACCCCAAAATTAATCACCTCAAGAGAGAAGGGGGTGAGGGGGCTAAGCTTAAGAGTCATATATTTTAGCCCCATAGGTGTCCCTTTTGCCATTGATGTCAAAGGGGGAGAGATTTGAGTAAGGGGGAGAGCATTGAGTTAGGGGGAGACCAAAGAGAGTATTGAGTTAGGGGGAGCAGCCTCCATAGAGAGTATTGAGTCAGGGGAGCAACTTTGATTCTCAGAGTTGGTTTTTGTAGTGACTGTGGTGATTTGCATTAGAGGTGTTGCCATCAATGACAAAGGGGGATATTGTTGGAAATTTGAGGTAATTTGAGGCATTTTATGTTGTCATTGATGTCACATGGATCACATTGAGTTTTGGTGGCCAAAATATTTCATAAATAAGCATTTATGATATTTTGGAAAGCATGGCTATTTACAGGGTTTTTGTGAAAACCAAGGCAGGCAAAATAAAAGGTTTTATTTAAAACCATGGATGGCAGATTTGAAATGGGTTTTTCTTAAAACCCAGGTTGGCTTTTCGTTTCATCGAAAAAGGTGCCCCGATGAAGGAGATAATTAATTTTAAATATTTAAGTTTAAATTTTAATCATTTAAAATTAAAATTAAAATTAAAATTAAAATTAATATTTTATTTTATTATTGCCGACGTCAAAAAGGAGGAGGCAAATAATATTAAGTCATAGCTGACGTCAAAATAAAAGGTGGGCATATATAAATATGCCACTAAAATTTTTATTTTCTCTAAGTCCTCGATGAAGATAATCCGTTCGAAGCGCTAAGGGAGCAGAAGTGTCGTATTCGTTCGAAAACCAGCGAAGAGAAGAGGGAACAAAGGTAAGGGAGGTTCCTTACCTATCACCGTAGGCGCTTGTGGCCTAGCGGCAAGAGGAAGGTGTGTAAGGTGTTTAAGCGCTAACAGATCCGAAGTTTGAATCCCGTCGGCGTTGGTTTTTGCAAGGTAAAAAGGGAGAACCTTTTGCGCACGTGGTTTTTGAGGGCAAGTTCGGAGGAAGCAAGAAGGAGGTCTTGCACTCTTGGTTTCTATGTGAGCGGTTGGCTCACGTGGTTGTTGGCACCATGGTTTGAGTGGTGCAGGGGCAGTGACAGGGGATCGAATCCCGCTGAGGTTAAAGGCAAGTTATTAATTTTTCCAAATATTTTATTTTTCTAAGGTTGCCCTAGGAGAGATAAGGTTTGTGGTGCATGTTGTGAAAAGGAAATATTTTTGGTGATTTTCCTTTTAGAAGTATATCATATTATATATCGTTGGAAAGCTTATTTCGAGGGCTATTTGATTATTTTGTTTAGAAGGAGAAATAAGGTGTACATAAAGAGATATTTCTATTTTTGTAAAAGGGTTCAAGTGAAGGTTGTTTTGTTCTTTTCAAAGTGTGTTGAGTGTGGCAGATTTTCCAAAGGGGTTTCTTCATCTTCATAAAAGGTATGGGCACATTCTCCTATTGATTGTCTATGGTGGTTGATTTCTGAAATATCATTGGAGGGAAAAGGATTGTTTGTGGTTTCCTTTTCGAAAGTGGTTGATTGAATGCTTCAAGGTTTTCTGAATTGAGAGTTGTGTTTAAACCTTGTTTTATAAGCATAGTTGTTGAAGCCCATTGGTTGTGAAAGAACTTGAGTTAGAAAAGAACATGAGTATCATTGTTATGTGAGATTTGTAATTGAGCATTGTTGGAAATATTTGAGTTGGTTGATACATACTTGGACTAGGGTTGTGTGAGGAAGAATTGTCCCTTGTGGTGATTAGTTGAGATTGAGTTTAGAACATATTGAGTCTCTAAAAATTCTCTTTATGGTTCTATAAGACTTGGGTTGAGTTGAGTTGAATAAGCCTAGTCAAGTGATGTGTGAAGTGATTGTTCAAGTCCTATGAAAAAATATTTATTATTTGATTTGAGTTGAGATTGAGCCTTAGAACATATTGAGTCTCTAAAAATTCTCTTTATGCTTCTATGAGTTGAGTTGAGTTGAGTTGAGATTGAGCCTAGAACATATTGAGTCTCTAACAATTCTCTTTATGCTTCTATGAGTTGATTTGAGTTGAGTTGAGTTGAGATCATTGTGGATCATTGTTGTCATCCATTGAAGAGTACATTGCCATTCATTGTTGAGTTCATATTTGAGCTTTGCCTTGATAGATTTGTGGATGAGATTTGAGTGCTACTTGAGCATGATTGATTGAGCCTTTGAGAAGGCATTTGTGGATAGTTTTGAGAAAGCTTTGATAGTTTTGGGTGGAAGATTTGGGACAGAAGATTTTGGGCAAGTTCTTGGTGAGATTTGCTAGAGTATATTTGGACAAGTTCTTAGTGAGCTTGTTGGAGTAGTTTTGGGCAAGTTCTTGGTGAGCTTGCTAGAGCAGTTTGGACAAGTTCTTAGGTGAGCTTGTTATTGAAGATTTGGACAAGTTCTGTGTGAGCTTGTTATTCAGTTTTGGACAAGTTCTGTGTGAGCTTGTTATTCAGATTTGGACAAGTTCTGTGTGAGCTTGTTATTCAGCTTTGGACAAGTTTTGTGTGAGCTTGTTATTCAGATTTGGACAAGTTCTGTGTGAACTTGTTATTGCCTAGCTTTGAGCAGATCAAAGAAATCATTGTATTGGATATTTCTATGTGAAATATTATAAGGAGATCAGCTTGTGGAGTACCCCACATTGGGGGAACCACGTTAAATCTTGTGTCTCAATTGTGTGTGGTGACTTGTGCTCTTGCTTACTACTGCTATCTGAGTTATTAATGCACACTGCTATATTTGGTTATTGCAATTAAGGACATTAATTGATATTGATTTGGAAAGAAAGTAAAAAGTGGTCTTATATTGTTCACCCCCCCTCTCAGTATAAGCTTGTGTTCTTAAGGTAGTAGTCATTTGTATAACTTGAATTCTTTGAGATAGAGTAGTCTACTTTATAGCTACTTGTATATGATCCCTTATTGAAGTATATAAGCTTGATTTGATAAAACCTTTATTAATCCTTAGGTTTGTAGACTTCCTTATGTCTCCCTATATATGAATACCTAATTTTAGGTTTTTGAAGAAATCTTATATCTTCCCAACTTGATAATATTTGATAGATATTATTATTATCAAGTTTTGTAGAATGCCTTATGACTCCCTAATAATTTTGGAGTATGATATAGTGCTTTTGTAAAATATAGTTCAATTTTGGTTGATTTTGTATAGTTTTTGTAAGGATCAAAAATCAACTTTTCTAACACCTTATTACTCCTATTGAACTAAGCACTTTTCAATTTTTGAAGAGGTTTTAATGTTGGATTTCTTTTGTCCCTTTTGAGAAATTTTTGAGACAAGAATATTATAAATTTCCAACTTTAACAAAAGATCTTAATAACCCCTTTTTGTAACCCTTAGGATTTTATTCAAGTGTTTCTAATTTCCAATAACCTAGTTTGATGTTGTAACCCTTATCACTCCCAAATTTGGAAAATTAGAACACATTAATATTTGCAAACATTAAATGGATTAATTCCAAGTAGTATCCCTTATTTCTCCTAAGTTGTATTTTGCAAATATTATATTAATTTCCCTAAGTTTTGCTTTCAAATAAAGATTGATTTCATTTAATATCTCAACCTTAACATATAACCTTATAACTCCCTTTTTGAATGAAAGCAAATTAGATGAGGAAATTTTTCCTTAATAAGGCTTTGTACCTTTATGAAGCCGGATGAATATGGTAGTAATTTGTCCTTCTTGAGCATGAATTCTTCAATGTGTGCTTTGGCTTCAATGCTATCCTTTAATGTTGGTTGATCGAGAGTGCTTCCGAATACTCTTGACTTGCTATGGATTTCTACTGGATCACTACCTAACTACTGTCGAACTTCTACCAAACTATCATCAAACTACCATCAAATTGTTATCGAATTGCTACTTTCTCCAAGGTCCAAGGCACCTTTAATAGGTGGTCAGTTGAGTGACAAGTGTCACGGTAGGATTTTTAATGCTCCATAGATGCTTCGATTGTTTGGTGGAGACGCCAAACTTACTCCATTGCTTGTGACAAATGTCACCTTTAGTTGAGATGTTTTTATTCCCCTTTGAGCGTTGTCCAAGAAACGTTTCTTCTTCAACATCTATGAGACTTCCTTGTTGTAACAGATGTATATCAAGCTTCTAGCTGTAAGTAACTCCTCTTCTACATGGAGTATGGGTGCCAAGATAGTATTGTAATATCTTCTTTGTGAGCATTATTTAGAGTTATTTTGGAGAATGACAAGTGGCATCTACATGCCCTTGTCTTTATCAACACCTTCTTGAAGGCCTTCCAACGTGTTTTTCCACCTTGTTCTTTGTTGTTCTATGTAGATGCTGAAATATCTCCAACCAAGCAATGCTTATGGTGGAGCTGTGGTGGAGATATGGAGGAGCTTTGGTGGCCCTTGAATGGAGTCTGAATGGCAGTGCTTAGATGAAGACTCCGTGATGCTCCACTTAGGTATTGAATGCTCCTTGATTTGGACGTGTAGTTCCACTTTGCTTGCTTTGATTTCCTTTTCTTCTACACTGCTTAATTTCTCCCTGGCTTTGTGCCTTATCTTTTGCAGGTTCAGCCATCCAAGATACGTAGAAGATGAGCCTATATGAGTGGCTCTTTGCTATGCTTGGGAGAATGCTAGCTTTCGATCGCCTTTGGCTGGTTCAACCTGCTAATATTGTGCCTTTGAGGCACTTTCCAATCTACCTTTTTCCTGCGTAGAATGAGTTAGAGAAATGCAATCCAATGTAACAATATTTGTAAATAAGATGCCTTTTGCACCCTTTCTTGCACTCCTTTTTGCAGGTCTAATATTCTGATTTATATGGTAGAATTTTTGAATGTAGTGTAGGGGTTTTGAGGTTGTCTCTTTGCTTAGACACCTTCCCCTTTTGCTTGGATATTATGATGACAAATCCAATCTTAGATAGAAGTAGATAGAAGCTCCTTATATGATGCAATTTTCTGCACTTTTCTCCTTGCAACTAACCTTGTAATGCTTTGGATTTGAGACTCACCAAGTCTCAATATTTGAAGCTTCTATTTTTGATTTTGGTTAGTTGTCTTCTTCTCCAAGTTTTGGAGGATTCTAACCTATTTTTGTGGCTTCACTTGGCCACAATGTGTTGCAGATTTATGTGCTTTAATAGTGTCTTTAGACACTTGATACAAATCAGATTTTGTGCCCTTCAAAAACACAAAACTAATTTCTTTTTTAGAGTAGTATAATAGTGCAAATGAATCTAATAATATTTCACTTTTAATGCACTAATAATTACACCTTATCACTCCAATCAACTCTCAAATTAATGCACTTAATCAATTTACTGCAACTAATCAAGAATAATCTGAAATGAATCTTCAAGAGTTATTCTACAATTTCACTACAATTAATATTGTAGGACTTAGTCTTCTTTTTATTTTTCCAAAGTAGATGATAGGTAGTTGATAGATATAATACTATAATCTAATCAACTCCTAATTAATGTGCAAATGAACCTTAAAAATAACTTTTCTCTTTTTGCACTTTTTGAAGACTGTAATCCAATTTTTCTTCTTCTTGCAACTTTAATCTAAAATAAGGTGCTTTAACAAATCTGATAAGTAATCCAATTAACAAGTTTATTTGCACCAAAATTTGCTTACCTTTTTAAATCTTTCGTAGCTCTTTTATCGCTTCTATAGAGGATGTGAATCTTGGTGTCTAAGATCACCAAGTTGTTGCTTCGAGTAGGATCTTGCAGCTTTTTGTAGACTATCCTGAACAACTCCTTCTTCACCAAATGATGGTCTCAAACTTTCTTTCACGAGCCTAAGATTTGGTGGCTTGTTCTCCTCTTGTGATCTCCTCCTTACTATATATTTGGAGAAGTATTTATCTCTAAAGCGATGCCTTCTTGTTATGAGAGGTAATATTCAAATCTCCTAGATTTGGTGAGCTTCTTCTGTCTTCAAGTCTTCTTATCAAATTTTGACTTCAAGTAGGATCTTCTTCTCAAGATTCTGAATATCTTGAGGTCTTCACTGGATTCTTCTTCTAAGATTTGGTACTCCTTGCCAAATTCTTCTTCTTGGATTTGGCACTCCTTTCCAAATTCTTCTTCTCTGGATTTGGCACTCCTTACTAAATTCTTCTTCTCTTGGGCTTGTTGTCGGATGGTGATAATTGTCCCAAGTCCTTCACTATCAGGGGATTCTCCTTGGTAGTGGATTTCTCTAGTGAGTTCTCCTTTGATGATTTCTTTAGTAAGGCTCTCCTAGCCTTTTACTAGATGCTCATTGAGACCTTCCCAAGGTCTTTGATCTGGTAGCTTCTGCTGGTCTTCCTTGAGACCTTTTCTTCAACCTTCTGCTCCTGGAAGTGTTGGTGGTGAGATCTTCTTCTGGATCTCTGATTTTGCTACTTCTGAATGTGAGCAGGACTCTCCTAGTCCTTCTTCTTCTTCTTCCAAGATTGGAAGTTCTTCAATGAGATCTTCTCTCGATATCTTCGATTTTGCTTCAGGTGTTGAGTTGATTCTGAAGAAGATACTCTTCCTAACTTTCTTGTAGGAAGTTTCCCAACTCACTGAATCTTCTTTCCCTACAATAAAATATTAGTACTAAAATATTTAGTCTACTTCTGAATCAGATATTCTCTTCGAATTCTTCTTCAGGATCAAGGCTTTTGTGGCCTTTTTTTAGTATCAAGGCTACTATGGCCTTTTTTAGTATCAAGGCTTCTATGGTCCTTTTTAGTATCAAGGCTTCTGTGGCCTTTTTTAGTATCAAGGCTTCTATGGCCTTTTTTAGTATCAAGGCTTCTGTGGCCTTTCTAGTATCAAGACTTTTGTGGCTTCTCCTTCAAGGCTTCTATGGCCTTTTCTTGCATCAAGGCTTCTATGGCTTGTTCTTCAACTGTGAAGTTCTTCAATCTAGCAATGGAGATCTTCAGTCTCTTGACTTCACCACGACTCTTCACCAGAAGTCTTCTTCCACAGTATTCTTCTCTCACACAAGGAACTAATCTCTGCACTATGAAGGCACGCCGACCTTCGGGCAACGAAGTTGGAGTCTCCTAGATTTCTATTGTAGGAGGAGTCCCAATCCTCTGAGAATTAATTTTCTACAACAAAAGAAACTTTAGGTAATAGTTAGCAAATTCTAG
Organism: Wollemia nobilis; assembly: GCA_028583015.1. NCBI lineage: Eukaryota > Viridiplantae > Streptophyta > Pinopsida > Araucariales > Araucariaceae > Wollemia > Wollemia nobilis. Next base: position 4,166,315 of record JAQPPZ010002384.1, on the reverse strand, counting down.
ATATCCTGGATGATCTTCACTAGATGATTTGTCAATCTAGTGGATTGAATGTTGAGTCCTAGTCTTCACGAGTTTTTCTTGCAACTCTGTGGAAAAGACTCTAGTCAAATATAATCTCAGTATTTTTGGAACTGAGATTTCTTTTGTCCTCACTTGGGCTCTCCCTAATTCTACCACCTAGACTCTTCTAAGAGTTTTTGATAGTGACTGGTCCAGCAGTGCATCAGGTTGACAAAAAACTCAGGCTCAATAATAATGGTGGTTTTCCTATTGACCTACTATGGCTAGATCTACCGTGGCTCTGATACCACTGTTAGCTTTTGATGTAATGAGCACTGGGAGATAGCAATCACAAGATGCAGAATAATATGAAAGAAAGTAAATCTGCTAGATGACTAAAATATGCTGTAAATAGAAATGACATAAAAGAATACAATGTAGCTATGGAGGAAATGAACACTCCATTAATAAAGCTACTGAACTACATTGCACCCATCACCAATGGATGGTGATCTACATAAAATTGTACTATGCTCTAAGCTACACTATCTGACTATGTCCCCCGACTCTATATCTATCTAACAATGAGGCCTTCCTTATATAGGTAAAATAGGTTACTTGGCCAACACTCTACCTAGTTGTGCAAGGGACAACTTGGTGTAAACTCGGCTACAAGAGACCAACAAAATGGACTCCAATCACATAACACAAATGCAATAATGGAATAAAACTGCCAATTGATATTCTTCTCATTCCTAAATTCACACCCCTTCTACAAAATATTACAATCCATCATATAGCAACCGAAAACCAAAGAAACCCTAAAAATATATTTTTTCTAAAAACTGCTAAAAATAGATCTTTTTCCTAAAAACTGCTAAAAATAGAAATGATTCGGATTGCACCCAAATTCGGTGCACACATCCCTCTTACAATAATGAACCTTAATTTAAAATATTAGGTCTCAACTTAAGGTATAACAAAATATAATAAACTTCTAACAGAAAAAAAAAACCTAGAAAACTCGAGAACCTATTCTAAAAGCTAATTTTGGGGCACTAGATGTCGGAGTTAGGTCCCAAAAACATGATTTTTGGAGGTTCAAGAGGATAAAATATCATCCTAATGTAGAACACACACATGGAACCACCTGTTAAATTTCAATGCAAACGGGCGTACGATTCACAACTTATGTCTCCGACAAGGTGCATCATTCTCCTTCGGTGAAAAAGAACTCATATCCTACGAGTTCAGCTAAATTGAAATATTATAGCTTTTGGTTATCAATTTTATTTAGCTCTAACTCTAAAACCCAAGTGTTATCTGACTGTGGTAATCCTTACCACTAAACTAGGAATTTGTTGTAGCTCCCATGTCTGGTGGTGATCACCTTCTTATCGAGCACCTATGCAACTCTATATTGTTTCTTCTTAGGCATCTATTGTTCCCAATTTACTGTCTCCTGTAATTCACCATCCTTGATAGTACTAGTATACTGAAATAAATTAGAAATATTAAAAATGGGTGAAATATCAAATTCATTGGGCAACTCCACTTTATAGGCATTATCATTGATCTTCTTCAAAATCTTGCATGGCCCAATTTTCTTAAGTTTTAGTTTGTTATACGTCCCCTTAGGAAATATTTATTTCCTAAGATGAACCATGACCATATCACCCTCTTCAAACACTTTCACCCTTTTGTGTGCATTAGCAGACTCTTTGTAGTGAGCATTACTACTCTGCAATTTTTCCCTCACTGACTCTTGCACTTTCTGGATATGCTCAGCAAATGCTTCTGCATCATCACTAACTTGTTCCCCAATTGCTAACTCAACCAAATCTAATACACCTCGAGTATTTTGACCATAAATAATTTGAAAATGAGATTTACTTGTTGACCTGTTCACTAAAATTTTGTATGCAAATTCGGCTTGTGACAAGGCTAAATCCCATTATTTTGATTTTTCTCCAACTATGCATCGTAAGAGGTTTCCCAAGATTCTGTTCACTACCTCTATTTTCCCATCGGTCTGTGGGTGGTAAGCACTACTGAACTACAACCTGGTATTCAACTTTTTCCATAACGTCCTCCAAAAGTGACTAAATAACTTAGTATCCTGATTAGAAGTAATAGTCTTTGGAACACCATGCAATTGCATAATCTCATCAAAGAATAAGACTGCAGTCCTAGTTGCATCATTAGTTTTTTTACAAGCAATGAAATACACCATTTTTGAAAATTTGTCTACCACAACAAAAATTGAATCCTTACCCCTCTGTTTCTTGGGCAACCCCAACATGAAATCCATACTCATATCGGTCCATGGTCCTGTAGGAACTAGCAGTGGCATATACAACCCTGTATTTTACACATGGCCCTTAGCCATTTGACATACTCTGCATATAGAGATAAACTTGATTATATATCTCTTCATTTTTGGCCAATAGTACTTCTCTACAAGAGTGGTAGTTTTGGTGACTCCAAAATGACCAGCCAAACCCCCACTATGTAATTCCCTTAAGATGTTCTCTCTCATAGAGCCATTAGGAATGCATAATCGATTACCCTTAAACAAGTAACCATTCTATAAAAAATACTCTTCAAAAATAGTACGGGACTCGACCCCTACCGCACTTTTACACTGTTGCACAATATTCCCAAAATTTGCATCAGATTCATACAGATATTTAATCTCCTCAAATCCTACCACTTCATTATCCATAGTGGTCAACAACAAGACTCTCCTACTCAATGCATCAACAACCTTATTCCATTTTCCTAACTTGTGTTTCAAGACAAATGTATACTGTTGCAAAAATGAAACCCATTTGGCATGCCTGCTATTTAAATTTATCTGAGAATTGACATACCTCAATGCTTCATGATAAGTAAACAACACAAACTCTTTTGATATTAGGTAGTGTCTCCAATGTTGCAATGCTTGCACAATTGCATAAAATTCCACATCATATGTAGAATAATTCTTCCTTGCATCATTCATATTCTCACTAAAAATGCTATAGGTCGGCCCTATTGACTTAAGACACCACCAATTCCAACAAATGAGGCATCACAATCAACCTCAAACACCATACTGAAATCTGGTAACACTAGAACAGGGGCTTCCGACACCTTCTTCTTAGATTTCAAAACTCTCTGTTGTTTTCATAGTCCATACAAACTTTTTCCCCTTCGTGCACTCAATTATAGGGGCAACTATACTACTGAAGTTCTTGATGAAATTCCTATAAAAGGTAGCTAGTCCATGAAAGCTCCTTACTTCTATTATAGATCATGGAAGAGGCCATTCCATAATTGCCTTCACTTTCTCATCATCCATCCTCATGCCATCTCTCGAGATTACAAATCCCAAAAACACTAAACTATCTTGAAGAAATCTACATTTCTTCAGGTTGACATACAATAACGTATAACACTAATTTCAGTTGTAACAAATGATCTTCTTCACTTTTACTATAAATAAAAATATCATCAAAATACACAACCACAAACTTACCATTATATTCCTATAGTACTTTATTCATCAACCGCATAAATGTACTGGGTGTATTAGACAACCCAAATGGCATAACCATCCACTCGTAAAATCCATATTTTGTCTTAAAAGTTGTCTTCCATTCATCCCCTTCTCAAATTCTAATCTGGTAGTAGCCACTCCACAGATCAATTATACTGAAGTATTTAGCTCCAGCCAATCCATCCATCATGTCATCCACTCTTGGCATAGGATATCGATACTTTATTATAATTTTGTTTATGGCTCTACTATCTACACACATTCACTAGTCACCATATTTCTTTAGGGTTAGCAATGTTGGAGCCGCACATGGACTCATACTCTCTCTAAATAATCCCTTCTTTATCAACTGTGTCACTTGCCTACTCAACTCTACATTTTGTGTCAAGTTCAACCGATAAGCTACCTGATTTGGAAGCACTGATCCTGGAATCAAATACATGTGATGTTGGATATCCCTTTTTGGTGGTAGCCCATCTAGAAAATCCTCTGGTGTGACATATTTATATTCACTTAGAAACTTAGTTGCTACTATAGGCATAACCACTTCCTCTATTTCTAGCTTCCTAGCTATTAAGGCATAGCAGAAGCTAGCATCCTTGATCTCTGCAAGAAACTCCATTGTCAACAAGCTCTCACTCGGCCCATCCTCCTTTAGAGGTTACAAGAACTACCTTTACACCATCCGTCCAGAATGTGCAAGTATTCTTTCTCACATTATGGTTAGTATCCCTATCGTATTGCCAAGGTCTTCCCAATAGAATTTGGTATGCATCCATCGAGATCACATCACACCACACTTCATCCTTGTAAGTGCTCCTAATTGAAAATTTAATTAAACACCTCTAATATACTATTACCTCATTCCCCTTATTAACCCATGATATGCGATATGGATAAGGATGTTTTTCACATTTCAGGTGCATTTTATCAACCATGACATTTGACACCATATTCTCATAGCTACCACCATCAATGACAATGTTACATACCTTCCCTCCTGATGTACACCTTGTTCAAAATATGTTCGTTCGCAGCCAAGAATCTTCACCATATATGGTCTGCCCCTTTGCTTTGCTCTGCACCATCTCTTTCTTAGGAGCAATCAACATCCTACTTATCATAAGTGCTTCCCCCATGTCAGCAGCAACTTCATCCTCATCCTTCTCTTCCATCTCAATGAGATTGACCCTTCCTTGTCCTCCTTGACTCCTTTATTGGACATCACTTTGGGGACACTCAAATTCTCTGTGCCCCTCCTCACCACATCCATAACAGGTATACGACCTTCTTGGATCATTCCCATTTCATCCACCACCGTAACCTCTACCTTGTTGGTATCCTCTTCCTCTCAGATTCTACCCATCTTCTTCTTGTTTAGAAGGTATTAAGGATTCTCCCTTGAGAAAATTAGATCCACTTCGACCCCGACCTAAAGAGGGTGTGAATCCCTTCTTACCTCTTCTATTAATCCTTTTTAGTTTCTCCTCTACCTTGAGGGCCATTTGATACTCATCCTCCACTGTAAGAGTGCGATGCATGCTCATCTCATCTTGAACAACAAAACTTAGGCCATTTACATACCTGTCAACATTTTGGTCCTCCATATCATTGTGCTCCACTCGAATGGATAGCTTGTAGAATTCATTAGTATAGTCGTCAATGCTTTGATCCTTTTGTCAGATATTCTAAAAATCTACAAAATAGGGTTTAGGAGTAGTCTACAGGTATAAATTTTTCATGTAACTTCTTCTTCATCTTTGTCCAATCCCTAATACTTTCCTTTCCATTCATCTGTTGTGTAGTCTATAAATGATCCCACAAAATCAATGCATATCCCTTCAACTTTGTACATGCAAGATTAACCTTCTTCTCTTCAACAAGGTTAGTCCATTCAAAAAAAAAAATTGAGGCTATTGATCCAATTGATCAACTCCTTTGGTTTCAACCCACCAGCATACTCGGGAACCTCAATATTGATACCATCTCAATTCCCCTTAAGCCCCTTTAGAGCTTGTATCAGTCAATTTTCAAAATCGTACCCTTCTTCCTTTGGGCCCTCTAGTTCTACTTTTGCATGGACCTCAGATCCACATTCCTCAGGTATATTTTCATCATCAGATCCTTGATCTGCATGTGCCCTGGGATGTCTCTCTCCCTTGCAATCAATCACACCAGTCAACCATGCTATTTCTACATTTATATCCTTGATCTTTCTATTCATCTGGGCATATCTTCTAGGTGGCATCTTCCCTTCACTAGCGATATTACACCGGCTCTAATACCAAATGGTGTAAACTCATCTACAAGAGACCAACAAAATGGACTCCAATCACATAACACAAATGCAATAATGGAAGAAAACTACCAATTGATATTCTTCTCATTCCTGAATTCACACCCCTTCTACAAAATATTACAATCCATCATATAGCAACCGAAAACCAAAGAAACCCTAAAAATGTCTTTTTCTAAAAATTGCTAAAAATAGATCTTTTTCCTAAAAATAGAAATTATTCGGATTGTGCCCAAATTTGATGCATACATCCCTCTTACAATAATGAACCTTAATTTAAAATATTAGGTCTCAAATTAAGGTATAACAAAAGACAATAAACTTCTAACATCCAAAAAAACCCAAAAAATCTAGGAACCTATTCTAAAATCTAATTTTGGGGCACTAGATGTTGGAGTTAGGTCCTGATGTAGAACACACATGTGAAACCACCTGTTAAATTTCAAGGAAAACGGGCATACGGTTCACAAGTTATGGCTCCGACAAGGTGCATCACAACTTGCATATATACAACTTGCACATTGACACTTGTGCATTTATTACATTTCATGAAGTAACTAGATAAATTCCCCCTAAAGCAATCTAATATCCTAAGTATGTACCTTGGAAGATACATTTACATAATCCAAATAATGTAATATACTCTATTTCTAACAATGATGACATGTGTATGATGAAAAGGAGAAAATTGTAATTGTTAGAATTTGAAAATAGCTATTGATTATGAATTGAAAGACCAATTCATATTGTTGTTTTCAAGAGAATGTTGTAGTTCATATATTGGAAGCAAGGTATTATGAGATACCTTGGACAATGTATGGAACCATTATTTTAAAGATTATAATAAAGAAATAATTTTTGGGTTGGGTTTTCCCATAAGGGTTTCTCCTAGGGTAAAAATGGTGTTGTGTGATCTGTTGTGGTCCATTATTTATGGTAGTATGTTGCAAAAATTTAATGGATTATGTTATGGTCTTGATTACTTAAAAAGTATAAATAGATCATTATGAGTTAATGTTAGATTGTTTATGCTTCAATATTTGATAAGAGATCCATGAAATGTCTATAAGCCTTGTATGGTTTTATCTTACTATCACATGTGGAATAGTGGCACTTCTATTTTGTTAAAAAGGGTTCAAGTTGGAAATGTTAGTGAAACCTTATTTACCTTCAATGAATGGGTACTTCGTTATGATTTCCTTTTACTTTGATGTAATGCTTGTTATTAACTTAATGGCTAGAGTAACACAAACTTGGTAGCTCATAATATGCAATGGAAAGGCACTGAACCAGAATTACTAGTATTATGCTAATACGATCATTAAAGATCTTGATAGGGGAATGCAACTAGTTAACTCAAATGAATAATGAAAGAGTTAGAGAAACCTTTGGTGTTATAAAATTAATCTTGTGAGGAAGTGAAATTGAATGGTATAATGGATGATAGGGATACCTAAGTTATTGATTCCATGAAGTAAGATAGAAATGAGGTACAATAATGGAACGATTAGCTCATTAAGGATATGAGAGGGATAGTCAATTCTAATATGTACCTAGCACCTACATAGATGGACTTATGAGGTGTGAGAAGGAAAGCATGCTCCTTTCGATAGGATGAAAGAGGGAAAGCTAGCTCATGAAAGATAATGAGAAGGATGGCTTGTAAATCTAGTATCTACACCTAGTACACTTACGTAGCTAGAAGTATGTAATATGTAGGGATGGGTGAGCCTCAAAAAATATATACGTGGAAGATTACTTAAGGAAGAATATCCTTTGTAAGTAGGTTAGTTCCTTGATAAAATACTAGGGTAAAAAAAAACCTTACTATTGGAATGGAAATTTTGGGTCATGATATTTGGTATCAAAGCTCTTGGTTCATAGGGATACAAGCTTCTCTACGTAAGCTTAGATAAAAGTGTGTAATAGGACACACACAACATGAGGACTACACTTACATGAATAAGTGTATCCACTAAACTTTAACTTTTCTACATAGCTAAGATAGTTGGATACTTAGTTAAGAGTAGGAGAGTTAATTCAAGAAGTAACTATGATCTAAACCTCACTATCTCTCTGTGTGTGGCCAAAGGCAATGCTACCAAGGAGGAGGAGAGGGGTGCCAACCCATCAATGAGGCAAAAATGATAAACTAACACTGAGGCCAGAACCCGAGATGTAAAAATGGATAATCCTAATAGTGAAAGGGAAGATCTTCTTGCAATAATTGCTTTACTTCATGAACAGATAGAAACACAAAGGTAACTATTGGAAGTGATTGTGAATCATGATACTCAAGCTAGAAATTCTAGGGTGGAACAAGTTAATGCACCTCTTTCAAAGGCACAACAGGCTAGAAATTGACTTGAGGTAGAATTGGGTAGGGATATGAAGCATCTAAAATCCTCCAAGTTCAATGGAGAGGAAGGTGGTGATGAGGTCGAAGCTTGGATGAAAGAGATAGAGAATTTTTGCAATATGAAGAATTATTCCATTGGGACCCAAACATCATATGCCACTCTGCACTTATAGGGTGTTGGCTTGGATTGGTGGGAAATGTTTAGTGGGGAACAAGGAATTGAGGTCGTAGTTGATCTAAAATGGGAGGACTTTGTAGTAGCCTTTAAAGGAATATTCCTCACAAAATATTTTTACAACCAAAAATTTGAGGAGTTCACCAATCTTAAATAGGAAAATAATATGGTGGAGGCATATTACCAAAAATTTGTCAAGCTATTGAAATATGTGCCCGCATATAATGAGAAGATGAAGGTACATAAATTCATACTAGGAGAAAATTCCAAAGTAGCAGGTGGTGGAAGGGGTGGGGGGGTAGGGGGAGGAAAGTTTAGGAGGAGGTTCCAAGGGAAGAACCATAATTCTAACAATCACCACAATGGTAATAACAAACCATTACCTCAGGGTCAGGCTAACCCCCCATTAGCAGTGAAGGCAAAAGAAGGGCAGAAGCAAAAAACTCATCTAGGGCCCAAGACTGGATGCTTTGATTATGGTGGACCACACTATGCTAACAATTATCCACTCAGAGCAGGACCAAGTTCGAAAGGAAAAGAACCAGCTTACAGAGAACCTGCATGCAAGGAACCTACTCACAAGATCTATGTAGTGATAGGAAGTCAAAATCTGGAAGGACAAGCCACATCGCTACTTATAAGGGGTAATATTTTTGGTAGAAATATTAAAATTTTGATTGATAGTGGAGCTACAGATAGCTTTGTTTCCTCTAATTTGATTAAAGATATACTAAAAAGGCCAAGAATCTTGGCACATGGGTGGAAGGTCGAGTATGGTTCAGGATAAACCTACTCTATGAATTAGTGCTATCCTATGACTGAAATCACCTTACCTAGTAGTACGACCATTGGTTATCTATATGTAGCACTGCTACATGCTTTTGATATAGTCCTAGGAATGGATTGGTTACATGCACATAAGGTTGTGATCAATTTTTAGGAAATATGGATTGAGTACATGGAAGATGGTAGGAAAACACAGAGAGTGTATAGCCTACAAGGGGCATTTCAACCCCAAATCCTCTTGATAATGCAACTTAAGAAAGCCATAAAAATAGGAGGAACAATTTATGTAGTAAAACTGAATGAGATAGAAAATGAAAAGAAGGAAGAGGTGTTTGGAAAACACCCAGTACTCTAGGAATTCAGGGATGTAATACCAGAAGATTTACCTAGATTACCTCCAAAATATGAATTTGACTTCACAATTGAGCTTAAACCTAGGGTAGAGCCTATTCATAGGGATCCTTACAGAATGAACCCCATTGAGATGCAAGAGCTAAAAGTACAATTGCAAGGGTTGCTAGAGAAAGGTTTGATTAGACCAAGTGTATCACCTTGGGGTGCACCTATTTTGTTCGTAAATAAAAAGGATGGTTCCTTGAGGTTATGCATAGATTATAGAATGCTTAACAAGGCAATAGTTAAAAATAGATATCCTCTACCCAGAATTGAGGATCTATTTGATCAGTTGAGGGATGCCACTATCTTTACAAAGATTGATCTAAAATCTGGATACCATCAATTGAGGATCCATGAGGAGGATACCCATAAGACAACTTTTAAAACTCGATATGGACATTATGAGTTCACTATATTACCTTTTGGTTTAATGAATGCTCTAGTAGCATTCATGAATTTGATGAATAGCATTTTTAGGAAACACCTGGATCGATTCGTTCTTGTGTTCTTGGATGATATTTTGATTTATTCTCAAAATAAGGTAGAGCATGATAGACACCTTCGGATTGTGTTGGAACTGCTAAGGGAGAATCAATTGTATGGGAATCTATCTAAATGTGACTTCTATGAGTTAGAAGTGCAATACTTGGGACATATCATATCATTTGAAGGGATAGTTGTGGATCCCAAGAAGATAGAGGCCATACTGAATTGGTCGGTGCCTACGAGTGTGATCGAAGTGCGGAGCTTCATGGGTCTGATTGGATACTACAAGCGCTATGTAAAAGACTACTCTAGGATAGTAGCTGCAATAACAAACCTTTAAAGGAAGGGAAAGGAGTTCAAATGGATAGATAAATGTGAGGTAACTTTTAATTTGCTCAAGCAAAAACTCACTACAGCTCCCATATTGAAGATTCCAGACCCTCAAGGTAGTTTTTTGTGTGTACAGATGCATCATTGGAAGGTTTGGGAGGAGTTCTCTCATAGAATGAAGTAGTGGTGGCCTATGGATCAAGGAAACTCAAAAGGTATGAGGTCAACTATGCTACCCATGACTTGGAATTGGTAGCCATAGTGTACACCCTCAAGATCTGGCGACATTACTTGGTAGGAGGACCCTTTGAGTTGAGAACAGACCACCAAAGTCTGAAATACATTTTTACTCAACCTTTGCTAAATTCTAGGTAAAGAAGGTGGATGGAGTTTCTCATTGAGTATGATTTTGACATTGAGTACATCAAAGGGAAAGAAAACAAGGTTGTCGATGCTCTTAGTAGGCGAAGACATATTGTTGTTCTAACCTACATCCATGTAGATTTGATGGAACAAGTCAAGAGAATGCAACATCAAGATGAATATTGCAACCAAATTTGGGCAAATATGGAAAAGAAACCTGATGAAAGCAAGGATTTCAACATCAAGGATGGTTTCTTATGCTTCAAGGAAAGGGTGGTGATTCTTGAGACCAGTGATCTGAGAAAAATTATCATGAATGAAGCTCATAGAACTTCGTATTTTGCTCACCCAAGAGGGGCAAAAATGAGAGAGAATATGAAGAAAACCTTCTACTAGCTAGGAATGAAAGGAGACATCACAAAATTTATCGCTCAATGTCTCGAATGCTAAAAAGTTAAGGTTGAGCACAAACATCCTATAGGACTTTTATATCCTCATGATGTACCTGCATAAAAATGGTAGGTGATTTCAATGGATTTCATTGTAGGTTTACCAAAGACCAGGTTCCAACATGATGCAATCCTAGTTGTGGTCGATAGATTGACCAAGGTTGCGCATTTTATACCCAAGAATACCAAGGATGATGTCATGATTGTGGCTAATAGATTTTCCAAAGATATTTTTAGGCTTCATGGTTTTCTAGAAGTGATTATTTCAGATAGAGACTCAAAGTTTACTTTTGAGTTTTGGTAAACTTTACATCATGCCATTGGTACTAGGCTAAACATCAGTTTTGCATATCACCCAAAAACTAATGGGTAAATTGAAAGGGTGAACCAGGTGTTGGAGGACATGCTTCACATGTATTGTATGGATCAAAAGACCTGATGGGAAGATTATCTACACTTAGTAGAATTTACCTACAATAACGATCATCATATAACCTTAGGCATGGCACCATTTGAAGCTTTGTATGGTAGGAGGTGTAGGACACCATTATCATGGGATAATATAGAGGATCAAGTTGTGCTTGGACTAGACATGGTTAGGGAAATGGAGCAACAATTAAGGATGATCATAGAAAGGCTTAAAGAAGTCATGGATCATCAAAAAAGTTATGCCGATCTTAAGAGGTCACCAAGAGAATTTGTTGTAGGTGACAGAGTATTTCTGAGGGTGCGACCAATGAAGAGTGCTATTAAGTCCACAAAACTAGACCCTCATTTTGTTGGACCCTTTGAAATTTTAGAAAATATTAGTCCTGTGGCATATCAACTTGCCTTACCACCCAATCTATCCAAGATTCATGACACCTTTCATATATCATTGCTTAGAAAATACATTTCTAATCTTGATCATGTGTGGGATTTTTCTAATTTGTAGATGGTGAATCCAGAGGCTATAGAGGTGCGTCCAGTAAATATTCTTGAGTTCTGCTCCAAGGAGTTGAGAAAAGGGACCTTGGAGCAATGCAAGGTCCAATGGGACCACTATTCCGAAAGAAATGCCACTTGGGAAAAAGTGGTAGATATGCAAAAACACTTTCCATTCTTATTTGAGTGATGATTAAACTTTGCTAATGGTTGAACATAGTGGACTGTGTTTATTCCAAGAGGGGGAGGATGTAACACCCCACCTTGGTGGAACTTCTTTTGGTTCTAAAATGAAATATTATGTGTGGATTCGATCGATATTAATACTTAGCTTAGTTGCATGATGGGTATGCAAACACTTCTAACTATGAGTAAGTTAGATAGAGAAAATATGTTGTTTCTCATTTGGGTAAAACATGATGCTTGTGAGTAGGTTTGGTTGATGTTAATCTATTTAATGTGTTCATGTTTGGAATTTGACTTGGATGTAGCTTTTGAGATAATTCCTTATGCTTCTTTCATGGAGGTGATTGCTTTATAAGTTAAAATATTAACTTGGGAATTGTTAAACTAAAGATAGTTGAATTTAAGTTTAGCAAGATTTTCTTTTGCATGAGAATAGTCTTTCTCTTTAATTCATGATTCAAATTATTATGCATGATGATAATTATCAAGAGAGTGTAGTGAAAACCGGAGAAGAAAGGGGGATCGAGCATGTAATGGCAGTTGGAAGGTAAGTGGAGAAGAGAGTGGAGAGGGATGACTTTGGGGAGAGCATGGATAGAAAGGTAGGAAAAAGGGTTTTGTTTTGTTGTTGATTCTTGGGGGATTTGGAGTTAGAGGAGTGAGCGAACGGATTTGCAAAGGAAGAAAAGACAACGGTGACTGAATAATGCTTTAAACTTATCCTTTCCTTATTCTTTCTTATGTATGCTTGAAATATTTAAAAATATGTATGCATCTGGTTGGAAAAATTATGGTTTTAGTTTATGTTATTGAAAATCTGAGTGATGTGCGGCTATATTGGTTTTTGAGCTTCTATTTATCTATTTTAGTGGCTTCATCGCTTTATCTTGGTAGTAGTAAATTGAAGCTTGGAATAAGTTTGAAGAACATACTTCTCTCTAGTTTTAGAGTAGGGAGATAATATAAGTGTTTCTCATGTCAAAATGATGCCCAAATTATTGACCAAACTATTTTGTTATTAAATGATATACTAGGTGAATATCAGGCTTGAGGAAACTTGAATTTTGAATGTATTTTTTATATTGTAGTGTACCTGTAAAATTCGTGTCATTCGCTAGAAGTGAACATTGAATTAATGAATGGAGAAAATGATGCCTAGTTAATGAAATCTTGTCTTATAAATTTAGGTTGTGAATGTTAAAGATTCTAGGTTTTGACTCAGAAATATCTTGTCTTTAGCCTACAACCTGGTAATCGTTTGAAAGAGCTTTGCTTTTCCTTTAGAAAATGTAGAGTTTTTGTTAAAGAAAATATGGTTTTGGGGTGGGTTTTCAATACAAATAGCTTGTAGGCAAAACTATTTTCTAGATGTACCATTCACCATATTGGGAACGTATCTAGGAGTTGTGGTGGTTTTAGATTTTCGATAAGTGTAATAGATATTAACCATCTGCATGCATTACCTTGTGTAAATCCTAGCAAGACTCTATGTGAAATGGTGCCTATGGGTTAGAGCAATGATGTCACGGTCTGAGTAGAATCGTCTACCAAGGTCACTCGGTTACCAAGTGTTATCCCATATGGATTGGAAATAAGAGTGTTGAGGGTGTTTAAGAGAAAGACCTTCTCCATAGTATTTTTACCATCGAGTGATGGTCGTATAGCCATCACTTGGTGACAAAGCTTGTGCACAGAAGAGCACCACGTGTGATATTGTACATGTGGTTGTCTAGAACCTTATACGTTAAGTCTTCCTTGAGGCTCTATATCATCGTCAATTGAGAAGTTTTTACTACTCGATTATCCACCAGTTGTTGATTATAGTAATGAATGATTATTTCTAACTCGGATGGTGATGTTTGATTAAGTATTTAGAACATATGTGGTAGAATATCGAAAGCTTAGTTGGTAAAGATTGATTAATGGTGATCTTATTGTGATAATTGAAAAATGTTGAATTATCTTCTAACCATTATTGTTTGTAAAGTGTCACAACCCTCAAATTTTACCATCCATTATATATACATTTATCTCTATTGATATCCTTACATCAGTTTCCTAACTAAGTATTCCTAGAGGCACACCCATCCCTACTCCTTGCATAAGTCCTTCTATGCAAGGGTACTAGATGTTTACTTATGGGTCAAGCTATCCATCTCATGGATCCAAAGAGCTAACATTGACCTCTCATTTCATTCTATCGAAATGTATCTATCACGCTTATATATATATATATATATATATATATATATATATATATATATATATATATATATATATATATATATATATATATATATATATATATCATTTATCTCTATTGATATCCTTACATCAGTTTCCTAACTAAGTATTCCTAGAGGCACACCCATCCCTACTCCTCGCATAAGTCCTTCCATGCAAGGGTACTAGATGTTTACTTATGGGTCAAGCTATCCATCTCATGGATCCAAAGACCTTACATTGACCTCTCCTTTTATTCTATCGAAAGGTATCTATCACGCTTACAACCCACATAAGCCATTCTATATGAGTAGTCTTTGCATGTAAGGGTTGTCTATCCATATCATATCCATTTGAGTTAGACATCCCCTAATAGCCTCGTTTCTAATTATTTCATTGAGGAACAACATTATGCCTATTTAGTTCCTCTAATATAATTGTAATGGAGTCTCACTACTCTTTAGACCCTTCAATTTATTCAAGAATACTAGTCATTTCTTGTCTCTAGTGGGCATCCCTTAACTACCCCCAACAAGGTTCTTTTTATATTAATTTGAGGTAGCATCAAACTAACCAATTTAGTTTATGTTGAAAATTTTGAGTAATTGTGTTGTCATTGATGTCAAATGTTTGATGTCAAAGGTTGATGTCATTAATTGTCATTGATGCCAAAGATAGTTTGGTATGGTAATAAGATAAGGTTTATAAGATGAAAGGAAAATTTCATCCTAATGCAAGGAGATTGATAAAAAGTAAAATTTTATAATATTTTATATTATAAGCCAAAGAGGTTTGGGATAAAGTGGTTGATTAAAAGGTTGAAGGCCCAAGTTTAAGCCCATGGTTTAAGAGAAAAGAAATAATATTATAATATTTTAATATTATAATATTTAGGCCAAAAGGACTTATTAAAAGGAGGATTGGAAGTGCATTGGACAAAGGTCTCAAAAATAAATTAAGTTTATGAAGGACTACAAGAAAAAATATTATTTAACACCAAGGTTAAATATTATGTTAAAAATAATAAAATAAAATTGAATTATCAAAGGTGCCAAAATTCAAATTTCAAAAGGTGGCAACAAAAGGTGAGCCGACGTCATAGCAAAAAAATAAAATGCATATTAAAGGAGGAGCATAAATCATTTTTCAAAGGTTGGAACATAGCACATGAATTAATCGATTTTTGTGGAGCATAGAACTGAAGCACCATTCATCGAAGGGAAAGGGAAGAGAAAAGTCAATGCACGCTTTTCTAGCAAGTGGTAGTGAATCATAAATGGAGGCACATGACTTGGTTTTAACCAGGGCTGATAGCCCAGGTGGCAGGCGGGTCCTGTGTAAGGCGTGGCAGTGAATAGGTCTCAGTTTTAAATCCTTGTGGTAGTTTCTTTTTGTGAATAGTGTTTGGGCAAAGAGGAAGGCATAACAATATTTTTGTACATGATTTGATCCAGTAGGTAGGACCAGCCCAGATGACACTCTATATCACGCTAGAGTGTGGGTGTCGTGATGTTTCGTGTAAAAAACTTTATGGCAGCAGCGATAGACATAGGTAAGGGCATAAATTTTTGTTTAAATATTGAGGTATGATTAGCGCTTAAACAAGGGAGGCATAAGGTTTAATTTTTAGTTATTAAAAAGCATATTACATAGTCTAGGGAGATATAAGGGTAATGATTTGAAATTTAATATCTTTGAGGACATAATGACATGTTAGAATCTGGTTGTGATTGAACGGGAAAAAGCTACTATTTTCTCAAACATGAATACAAAGTAAATGCACATATCTAGAAAATTGCTCTTTATTCATTTTGAAATGGAATTCATAGGTTACAATAATGATTATAAGGAATTCTTTATATAATTAACATCAAATAGACTAATAGCTACTCTTGAGTTCCTCAATGTAGGTGGGCTTCCTGCGTATTGGGGCCACCAATGTTGTTGATGTGGATACTTTGTCACCTATTTTATGACCTAAAAAATAGGGTTAGAGCATTTGGAGGCTTGCCTTGGTCAAGCCTCATATTGATGAAAGATAGTAAAAATAGTAAATGAAATTGAACTAAAATGCTATAAAAATTGTAGGAAACATCATAATATTGTCAAATAAGGCTAACCTAACAAATTTCAGGGTTATTTGAGACCTTTAGACCCAATTCATAGGTCAGGCGGTGAATTGGTGCTGGATTCACAAGCCGAGGGGCGAATTTATGGATGGATGGGCTCCTCAGGTGTTGTAATACTGTTGGTACAAATCATATGTCCTTGTTTGTAAGTTTGGTTGCATTTTGATAGAGTTTCTGTGCTTTGGCTAAAAAGGGAGAGAGAGGTAGAATGAGGGTTTAGGTCCACTATTTATAGATAAACCTAAGGTGTAGGGGGTGTGGTTAGGAGAACTAAACCCTAAGGTTAGGTTCTATGCTGGTTAGGTTAGGTTTTATGAGGTGTCATCCCCATATTCCCTAAGGAAATATCTCATCCTCACACATGTGTGAGGAGAGATCAGGGTTAACTAGGATTAGTCAACTCTAGGTTAGATTTGGGGTTAGGTTAGGGTTTTCTAGAAAATATCCTAACTAACCTAGTGCACACATATGTGGGAGGGAATAATTAGGACTAATTAGGGTTTAGAAACCTAATTAACCTTTTTAAACCAAAAGTGCACTTTAAATGAAGTCACTTTAAAATTAGAATTTGGGTTAACTTTAATTAAGACTTTTTAGGAAGTAATAGTCCCGTGGGGTCCTAATTAAGTCTAGGAAAGGCTTAAATGGCCTTAGGTGATTTATGAATGATCCTTTGGTGGATGCAAGGTGGTTATGATATGGATTGGGTAGTTTAATAGGGTTTTGTACCTATAAACTAGTGAAGTAGCCTATGTAAGTCTATGATATGCTACACTAATCTAGAGCAATCTACACTAGTCTATGCATGTCTATAGTAGTCAGCGCATGTCTACAATAGTCTATGTATATCTATAGGGATATACAATAGTATACACCAATCTACAATAGCCTAGATGTGTCTAGTATAGCCTATGTAAACCTAAAAGTATCCAAAAGGATCTACAAGTACATAGAGGTAGCTATGTGCGACTTTTAGGTGTCTACATTTTATGCCTTTTTGTACTATACTGTGTGAAGCACAATTTAATACAAAAATATGAAGGGATGTGTAGTGTATAAGGGAAATAAGGAGAATGGAATCCAATCAAAGGTATGTAGACACTCGAAGTGTGATCATACAACATTGACTGGGAATCCAGGGGGGAAGGAGAGGAATGAATAGAATCTAATTAATGGTATGTAGCCGCTCGAAGCATGACCATAAAACATTGATCAAGGATCTAGGGAGAGAAGAGAAGAAGTAAAAAAGAAGAAGATGAGAATGAAGAAAGAGATAAAATGAAAAACAATGTCGATGAATAGAAATGGATGATTGTGGATGCAACACGATGATTTTGCTGAGTCTGTATGACATTTTTTGATGTTATACTGGTTTCTTGGAGGTGGCAACTTTTTACTGCTTTGCTTTTGCAACCAATACAAGTTGGTCCAAAATACGAATAGAACAAATGCCTATTCAATTTTTTTTTTTGATTTATTTATGATTATATGGTGACAAGTGTCAAACCATTTGAGCTAGTTAATATTTGGATTATTCAAATTTGTCATTCATTATGTATCATGAATGCTAGAGTGAAATCCTTCTCCAAATGTTGCACTGAATTATTCAAACATATCATTCATTATGTATCATGAATGCCAGTGTGACCTCTACATTATTATGCACAACTCTCGTGATCTAACAAGTATCTGGTTGGGATTGAGATTATAATCATAAGATAATCTTTAGCAAAATATTTTGTAGACAAATGTGATATCCATGGTTTGGATGTTGTGTTTTTTGGTTGCATGCAAATCTAGATTTTGGATATGAATACCCCCTCAAACGAGGAATTAGTAATGAGGTGAATGGAATGTGATGATATGGTGATGAATCGGTTTATAGAAGAAAAATGCATAAGGAAATTGATGAAAAAATAGATTGGTAGGAAAGGGGGGTGATTTCCTAGGCTTTGGAATAAAAATTGGGTCAATTTGGGGCTTCTAGGATCAATTCATAGGACGATGGGCGAATTGGATCTGGATTCATATTTCTAGGGGTGAATTGGGCTAATTCATAGGTCGAGGGGTGAATTGGGTTAAATTCATAGTTCGGGGGGTGAATTTGGCCTAATTAGAGTTTTTGGGGTGTATTTAAGTTCTTTTGTAAGTGTGGGGTTGAGATAGATATCAAGAAGATGGATTATGAGTTGTTATGAAATAATGAGAAGATATATAAGTGTTAGTGTGTAGCTATGATGATGATCTCTACATATGTTTTTTCAGACAGTTTTGGGGTATTGTTTACATGGAATATGTTGGACATTATGAGCGATATGGTGGAGCACAGGGTTGTATTCGCATGGGCGCCTACCTTGTTGGCCTAGGTTATAGGGAGTTGCATGAAGTGGTGTGTGCTGGGTGAAAGAGATTGAGTTAGACTCCTTTGTTGTAGGTGTGGGTATGAGAGCATATATTTATTGAGATACCATCATTATTGCATTATAATGCTCATGTGGAGGGACAGGAATATTTTTTGTATTCTCTAATATGGAGGATAGATGAGGAGAAGGGAGTTAAGAGGCCACATGAGGGTGATTCTCTATTTTAGAGGATCAATTTTGGGGAGTTGATACCTAGTGCCATTAAGTGGAGGCCTTGGATGGGTGGGGTGACATGGGAGAAGGATGACGAGCAGTTAGGAGCCATTCATCAAGGGAGGTGGCTGGTGGGGTGATATACTTGGTAGGCTGAGTTATTTTAGTTTGATCGATTCAAGTGATAGTTTGGCTTACGATAGGATATTCCATAGGCTCCTGTTGTATACTATAGGCAATGGGTTGATAGGGGGAAACCACCTGTAGTTTTTCATGGATTGGTGAGAATGACCCACTGATGGTGATCCTAGATGTGAGTGATGTTGGGATGACAACAGAGTTTTATGCCTAGTGGGTGATGCAGGATTGGGATTCAGGTGTTGGCGTGGTTGACCAATGGGTACCACTTGGTGGTAGGGTACCTGAAGTAGGGGGTAGGGCAGTGAGAGGCACTCGGGTGAGGTCGTAGGATAGACTTGGTGGTGATATGGAGGTGCCTCTATGATGATCGAGGTAAATATCGGGAGGTACCTCCATTTCATATTTAGAGAGGGTGGATGAGGTTCATGTGAGTGGTGGACCATAGCCTATAGAAGAGAGAGCAGTAAAGGAGGAGAGAGTGATCATGGAGAATTTAGGAAAATACATGGTTATGGGTTGTTTTTATGACACCCTAGATATGGGTTTCTTCTTATGGGCTGGAGGATATTCCCATCGAGCAGCAGTAGAGGCAGGAGGTTGAGCAGGACGTATTGTTATTACATGCTCGAGTATGACAGTTAGAGGGAGAGCTCCATGAGAGTGAGAGTTATAGGTAAGAAAATATGATGGATTTAGAGGAGAGGTTGATATATTTAGAAACTTCTAGTGATAGTTCTTGGAAGACCCTTGAGGGTAGGTGTACCCAGATGACATTATATATGGAGAGGGATCGATCTGCATTGGCCACTCAAGATGCAAATATTATGGATCTATGAGCTAAAATGGCAAGGTAGTAGCAGGGATGAGTGAGAGTTGAGGGATCATAGGTGGTGGTGGAGACACCAGCTGATGTGCCTACTATGAAAGTATAGTTAGAGTAGTTGTAGCAAGATATTGTCTTTGGGAGAGGGATGCTAGCTACAGAGGCAGTAAGGCAGGTAGCTTGTAAGTATTCTTTAGGGATTAATGGGATCCCACTCCCGAATTATGACCAGGTGGTGTCATAGTCGATAACACGAATATTTGTATGGGAACCCTCTCAATGGATTCATCAAAGTGCATCTTTAGTTGGTCAAAGAGGCATGAGAGCTGAGATGTAGGATGTGGTAGCAGGTAGAGATGTGGCTACGAGTTTGGGAGCAGTGTTATCCCCTATAGGGACATAGATATCAGGAGAATTTTCATAGTCCAGCAGGGCTGCAATGGCACGTGGGATAGCACCAAGGAGGGTGAGCCACGATGGGAGCGAAGAGGCTCTTGGTGGTAGTTAGGTTGATTACCATTGTAGCCTGTGGGTAGTTTTAGATTTTGTATGATGGGCATGGTCCCAGGTTGTAGCCTACATGAAATTTTGATGGATGATATATATACCTTTTTGGTATCGAATTATATATGTGTGTGTGTGTGTGTGTGTGTGTGTGTGTGTGTGTGTGTGTGTGTGTGTGTGTGTGTGTGTGTGTTTGATGTTAATTTGAATGTGTTTGAATTGTTTTTGAATTATGTTTGTGTAGATAGCATACTATAATGTTTGAGTAAAATGTATAATGCATGGGTATACATATGTGGTAGGGTGTAGATGTATGATCAAGCTATATTGTAGATATACTATAGAATGATGCAAAGGATTGTATGTTTAATGCAATGCAATATGATGTGATGTGATGTGATGCAATTTTTATTAAATGCATGTAACATAGATGCGATGATGCATGTATGGGAATACTAAAATACATAAAGGAAGCACTTGTATCATTGCATGTACCTATGTGAATGTGATCCATTCCATAATCTCAAGGATGTAGGATGGTATAAGGTATATGCAACGGATTTGACCAATGTAGTTTTGGTAATCAAATATCAGACCCAAAACTGTGCAATTTTTTGTGGCAACTCATAACTAATCTAATTGTTTCAGAGTATGTCATGGACCTGTGTGTGTAAATGAGTGAGGTTCATTTATCCATTTTGAGGGAGTCATGATTAACCCGTTGTAGACATGGATAAACTAGCTAGCTCATCCATAAGTGAATAGTGATATGTATAAAATAAGGTCGCTAATATGATAGATATTTCACCACTTGTAAGACTATTTCATTGGTAGGCAGGCTCTTGGAGCCTATTGCTAGCGATGGAAATAATCCCATGATGTTATGTTGAACCTAAGGACCAAATGTGATGAAGCATAACACTGGTGATATCTAGAGGCATTTCCTTTTATTTTTTGCCCCTCATTTATTGTTCTTGTATATTTTGTGGTGCTCTTTTCCTTCTTTTCTCTTCTTATTTTTTTGTATGGGCGTTGTCTTTTGTTTTCTACCCGTTTGTCTTACTTTTGCTTATGCTTATCCCTTTGTTTATCCCTAGGTCATATGTTGAACATGCAAGTTATAGGATGAGCAAGGGAAACCATTCGCTAGATGGTGATATCTATGCAAGGTGTTATCTTCCCTAGACTAAAAACTTGTTTAATGTGTAACCTGTGTGAATGGTCCATGAGAGAAGTTGAACCAACTTAAAGAACTATAAGGAGTGTGTAAAACCTGTCAGCTAGAGGTGACATTTGATTGACTAAACTAGTGAGTGGTCAAATCTTAACACGTCACCTATGTATACCCTAATATTGAATAAGGTGGATGGACATCCAAATGGTGACGCTAACAAGTTCATGTATTACTCTTGTTGAAGGCGCATTTTGGAGAAGAATATACAAACTGGAAAATAAATTATAATTAAAAACATATGGATATATGCAATGGGTGTATTTTAAATGATGCAAGTGTGGAAATGCAATATCTACAAGAGGAATTTCATGAAGTGTAGAGGGAGAAGTTTGGAAAACTTATTTATAGATGAGTATGGTGTATTGTTATGATAAAAGCACGATGTTTTGGTAATGGTTGCCCCAGCATGTGGGGTGTGTGTAATAGGTGAATGTGTGATAATGGTTACCCCAGCATGTGGGGTGTGTGTAATAGGTGAATGTGTGATAATGGTTACCTCAGAATGTAGGGTGTGTATATAATAGGTGATTAAATTGTGGCCTATGGGAATGCATGTGATAATGATAGAAAGAGGAAGGATGATAATATGGTATTTATAAATGGAAGAAAGGAGAAGAAATAAGCTTTGGTAACCGAAAAGATAAGGGGATTACCAAAGACCAATGAATATAGAAGGAAGAAAATAGATCAACATAGGTATGTAGCCGCTTGAAGTGTGACCATACAACTATGCGAGGAAGCAAGAAGAATATGTAGAAGAAGGGGTAATGCAAAAGATGAAAAGAAACTACTAATAGATAAAGTGATGTGGGTTAGGTCATGAGTTGGGAGGTGAAGAGATGATATTACTTGGGATTTGATGGTTTATGTAGTTGGAAATATGGTGAATGTAGCAGGATGGTGCTATCAAGGATTCACGTGATGGTAAAATTTGAGGGACAATGTGATGTGGGGGAATCTAAATTTGGGTGGATGAACGGGAACACTCAGATGAGGGGACATGATCACCAATCAAAATTTTATCTACTAGGGTTTCAAATGTATGGTAAGCTTTGATGTCATGACCTGGCTATTGGTAGTATATATAGAACTAATGTTCATGGTAATTTTGTGGTTTGGGATGCGATGGGTCAATAGGCCTAATTTTAGGTAATACCAGAAGGTCTTGGTGAAGGATATGGTGAAATATATCGGATAGTTGTGTGGATGGGATAGGTGTGGGATAGATGTAGGAATCTATGGGATGAGGAATAGACATGGGTGGAGGTGAAGACGTACAGGGTACAGTGGATCGATGAGTAGATGTGAGGCAATGACAATGGCTCAAATGTATCTTGAGAGCGTTGAGGTGAGATAAGATGTACTAGATATCAAGATGTGGAGGTGACAAGATTGGTGAAGGTGGAGAGCGAGACTCCAGTGTAAAGGGAGCATTGTGGTATGCATGAGAAGAGGAACTTATATGAGGTGATAATGGGGGTGAGTGGAATACATTCATAGAGTGCAAGGTTGGATGGAATGGTATGCCACGAAGTGGTGAAGGTGGCACCTAGAGTATGTTTGGTGTAGGAACCGATTGCAGGTAATGGCATGTGCGAGATGAAGGCATCCACGTAGTACTAGCTTTGGAAGCATGTGACTGAAAGGCTTGAGCATACGGAGACATCCCACTCATAAGTGGGGGAGGTAGGCATGAGGTACATGCATGATGAGGTGTGTATCCTCAATTGGGAGGGTAGTAGGTTCCTAAAGGATGGTGAGGGGAAGATCATGGTGAGTAGGTGTTCCTCGCATCCTTAGGTGGAGGTGGAGTAGACCCTTGGGTGTGAATATGGGAACTTTTATCCTATTCATCAAAGGAGGATAGGGATACCTGGTTGTCTCCTAAACGAGGTGAATAGGATGACCCTCTACGGTGAGGCGAGAGGCATCGAGGTGGAGTGTTATGGTCTAAACAAGAGTGTAGGCCCGAAATGGCCACATACTTAGGAAAATTTTGAAATTTTTACCTAAGTCATAATGTTATTCCACACACTTTGCAATGTATTATGGAGTAGATTTGCAACAAAGGTCACCGACTCGCCCAACACTTGATGAATTTGTGTGCTTGGAGAAATCCAGCATAGTTTCTTATGTTTTGGGTCTGGACTAGCGACTCATCCCAAATTCATAAAATTTTAAGAAGAAGGATGATGTCAACGTAAAATAAGTGTGGATTGTTGACCGCTTGATATTTAGAATACCTTGTGAGTGGCTAAGTGTTAGAAAGCCTGATTTTGAAGAGCGCATTGAACATTCTTGTCCAGAATGGTAACATAAGGCGGGATGCTAAGTTTAAGAGATGTGGATTTTTGACTAAGTTTTGTTTTGACTAACTTTCTTCCAAAATGGTGATAAACAACGTTTTACTCTGAAGCCAGTGCGAAATGGAGGAGAAGTCACTTTACACTATAACAAGTCTAGAAAGATGTGCCAGGACAATACACTTGCTTAGGTCCAGAATGAAATCCATAGAAATTTTCAAGGAGATGACATCATCGATTTTTTTGTGTGGATTGGTAAATGCTTCGTCACCAATGAAAAGAAACGAAGGATAGGGAACGGGTTTCATCCAATTTCATTTTCAAAGAATTTTGATGTCGGATTGGTGTTCAACATTTTTTGAAGCATTAAAGGTGACATCATCAAATTTTTAAAGTGGAATGGTGTTGTGTTCTCCCCCACCATTACATCAAGCTTATTTCAAATTTAATCATAGCCATATGATGGGGGAGATCAACGATGGATATTTTTCTAAGAAATCTAAAGAGTATAAAAGTAACTTCTCACCAGAGTTATGATAGTCAGTTGGAGGAGGAAGCTGAAGCATCAAGGGTTTTCAAGAAGATGATAACCAGAGACAGTTTTAAATTGACGACAATAGAAGGTTTCCAAGAAAGATCGACGATGCATATACAGTCTACAATAGCCAAAACTCTAGTTAGCACTGAACAACCAACAAGTTGTAGAGTTTTCAAGCTACCATGGTGGTCCACATGCAATGAATTTCTTGGAAGTTGAACCAGTAATAAAATGCTAGAAAGAAATCTCTGATGAGTTGTCAAAATTTCATATTTGTAATGTTCCTTGTTATTTTAATTTTGCAAAACTTTACATAGAGGTCGAACCCTCATTTTTAAAGGGTTGGCTCTAGTGTGTTTGTATGTGCTACTATAAATACTCCCAAGGGCTAATGAAAGGATTATTACATTGATATTTGCATCAAATCTTGTGTCTTCATACTTTGATATCAGAGGTTTGAATTTTTTAGTTGCATTTCTATGAATACTTGAATGGTTAGTTTGTGCCAAATTGATTACTAGTTGTTAGAGTAATTGAAATATGCTTTTGAATTTGATCTTTATTGTTAGGGAGTGCATTTCTATAAAATCTAAATATTGGTGAATTATATTATTTGGATTATCATTATTTAGATATTGGAATCGTTGTCTGCAATATTTCTCTGTTGTTCCTTAATGAATGAAAGTACATCTTATTTGGGATAATGTTGATCTGAGTAATGTGTCTTTGAGTTGGTTTTTTGGAGCTTTTTACTGTAGTGCAATGTTGTTAGCCTAACCATCCACTATTTTTCACATTTTCTAACCCTAATCCTTTTATTACTCTAATATCTAAAACCCTAAGTGAGCATAATTGTGTCAACACCTTGTTTAAGTTGACAAGGAACCAGCCTACTTTGGAGGTTGGATCGGAAACTCTATTTTTGTCCATCCAAAGTTGAGTGTTTATCTGGAGCTATCGGGTGCAATCCTAGATAAAAATTAGGAAGATAGACAGTCGTAGTATTGAGTAACACTTGATGAGTTGTAGCTATCGGGTGCAAGCCTAGACAAAAAGTAGGAAGATAGACAATCACAGTATTGAGCAAAACTTGATGTAATTCAGTGCCCAACAGTACCTTGGCTAGATAAAGAGCCTTAGGAAAATGGAGGCTCGGGTTTTAACCTCATGATGGAAAATTTGGCACTTTCAAATTGTTTCAAATGTTCATTTGACATGGAATTTCCATCACATATGACAATTTTTACATGCACACACATATATATGTATTAAACTAATTAGAATTAGGAAAGTGGCAGTGATTCAATAACTCAAAAGATTTGAGGTGGAAAAAGTGGATTAGAGTGCTCCAACAAACCAAGGTTTTCCAAGTGGTAAGTCAAGATTTGTAGCATAGGGGGGAGTATTTCAAAATGAATCCTAAGGGGTTTTTCGCAGGACTGCCCAAACTGCCGAACTCGTTTTGGCCATATCTCACTCATCCGAACTCGGATTGAGCTAAAATTTTGAGGGTAGATGCCTGAAAAACCCTAGAACGTCTCCACCAATTTTCATATCATTTGGAGCAACACAGATCCTAGCGCATCCCTATGTGTGAACGATATATTTGGCAAGCGGCTATGCGAGGGTTTCATCCGGGTTGAGTGCAAGCGGCTCCGAGAGGTTGGTTTTTAGGGCCTTCGGGCCCTAGCGGCCAATATTTTTGTGGTTTATGTTGAATATTTTAGCAAGAAATGTTGTAGGGGATACAATATGGGTTAGAAATTTGTCTTTCAACAGATCATACTGTGAACTTGAGTGACAACGGCTTCCAATTTTTTGCACAAAAGAAAAGTGAAAACCATACCTTTCCACGGCGTCTAGGGCAAGGATTAAAGAGACCACGAAATAAGTTTCAAGCGAGTTGATCAAAAAATGGCTCATATCTCAAGTGAATCCGGTGCTAAGGTGCACCCACAAAATAATTCTACTAGTGAAAACCCCTGTCAAGGGTAAGAATTTTGAAGACTCGGTCCCAAAAATGAATTTTAGGGATGCCCTTCGTGGTGGACAGACCTCGGCCCAATGCTAATATCAATATTAGGGCTTCTCATAAACCTCTAAGAATGCCTAAGATTGATCCCGGGAAAATGGAGTCGGGATGTCTTAAAGCGGCTGATGGAACTCCTATTGTTAAGCTTGATATGGGTAACATTCGGATCGGCATTGAAGATTTGGAAAAAAGAGGACTAATTTGTCGGTTCATGGGTTTTCGTCCGAGTCTATCTGCTTTCAAAGTCTGGGCTGCAAAAAGCTGGAAAACTAAAGGTGAGTTACAAATCTCTATTTATCCAAATGGTTATTTTCTTGTTTTATTTGCTAATAATGAAGATAGAGAGAAAACTTTTCAAGGGGGTCCTTGGTTTTTTGGAAGGGCGGGGCTTTTCATGAAGCCCTGGCATACTAAATTTAAAGCCGAAGAAGAGATGCCTTCTATAGCTCCCGTGTGGGTTAGACTCTTTGGCCTCCCTATTGAATTTTGGAATCCTACTATTTTTTCTTCAATTGGAAACTCTTTAGGAACTTTTATGATGACTTGCTGATTGTACTCAAAATTTTGAACATATTATTTATGCTCGAATTTGTGTTTTAATGGATTTTGACAAACCCCTACCTAAAAAGATCACATTACAATTTGGGGAAGACACTTGGGAGCAAGTAGTGGACTATGAGAACATTCCTTTTCGTTGTAGAATTTGCCATGAATATGGTCATTTGGCCGGTGCTTGCCCAAATAAAATTCTTGATCAAAAGAAAGAAGATATAAACTCAGCGAGGTTTCCAAATACCTAAGAAGAAGAACACTCAGAAAAAAACCAGTAATGAAGGATCAATCAAAGTCATTTGCTAATATGTTTGAAATCCTTTCCACAAATGATGTCCCAAGTGAGGAAGAGGAAATAATGGAAACTGAAATCTTAGAAACACAATTTAAATATGAAGGAAAGAACTCAAGAGACAAACCAACAAATCAAAGGTTTTCAACAAAAAAAAAAGGAGAAAATTTACACAAGAAAAACAATATTTCAAATGTCAAAACTTCAAATAATGGAGGTCCCAATATAGACTCCATTGAACCATCTAGTAAAATTTTGGTTGTGTATGAGCATTCTTCAAGGTTAGAAGCCATCTCAAATTCAATTGGAATAAGTCAAGAAACGGGGAAAAAAAATTGAAGATGGATTCTAATCAAAAAGTAGGTCGCAAGACCAATCAATATCATATGGTAAAAGAAGGTGAAAAGCTTGTAGAGGAAGGTAAGATTAATGCCCTTCCCAACATTTTTAGCCCTGGTATTAATGAAGATCATCACTTGGAATATTAGAGGACTCAAAGGGAGTCTTTCAAAACAAAATGAAATTAGAAGAATGATTCGGATAAATCATCCACATCTTGTTTTCCTTCAAGAAACAAAGATGTCAATGGAGGATATGGACTTAATTGCCGGTAAAATTTGGCCAGCTGGAAAAGTGGTTTCCCTCAGTTCCCAAGGGACTTCGGGTGGCATTGCTTGTCTTTGGGACCCAAAAGAGGTAGTTATTCACCATATGGTTGGCAGTTGGGGTTTGTTGGCTATAGCTATTCAAAGT
The DNA here is from genome assembly GCA_028583015.1 of Wollemia nobilis. Classification (NCBI taxonomy): domain Eukaryota; kingdom Viridiplantae; phylum Streptophyta; class Pinopsida; order Araucariales; family Araucariaceae; genus Wollemia; species Wollemia nobilis. The sequence continues at coordinate 4,137,924 of JAQPPZ010002384.1, read as the reverse complement.
AGACATTCCAACCAGATTATGCTCTGCATTCTTGTTTATGCCCCGACTTCTTTGGAGGAAAAAAGAAGACAGTGGAAGGATATTACTCATATTATCTCTCATTTTCCTAAATCTTGGATCTTGATCGGAGGAGATTTCAATACCATCCTCTCTCTGGATGAGAAAAGGGGGAAATAGAAATTTGGACAAAAGTACTGACCTCATGAGCGAATATATTGCAAACCTCCATCTTGTGGATATCCAACCAGATAATGGCCTTATGACTTGGTCTAACGAGAAGGCAAGGCTTAGCTTGTATAATGGAGAGATTGGATAGGTTTTTGCTCTCTGAAAATTTCTTAATCCATGGTCACATTCCTAAAGTGAAGACTCTTAATAATGTTGGTTCGGATCATTGGCCGGTCATGGTGGAAATGTGGAAAACCAATGTGAGTTTCTCTCCTTTTCGTTTTCAATTAATGTGGCTTAGAGACATTTCCTTCGGACCTCGTGTGCAACAATGGTGGAAGGAAGGTAAACCTAGGCATGGGACTAAGATGTTCTGTTTTGCCAAAATAGCGCAATACATTAAATCCAAAATCAAGACTTGGAGCTGGAAAGAGTTTGGGGATGTTCATAAAAAAAAACATGAAGTTATTGCTCATCTTGAAAATTTGAATAAGAAAATCCGTTTAGATGGCCTCACGAGAGAAGAGAAGTGCGAGATGAAATTAAACTCACAACTCGGTTAGAGGAATGGGAAAAAAGAGAAGAAATCTTATGGAAGCAAAAATCTAGAATTCAATGGCTCAAAGAAGGAGATCGAAACACAAATTTCTTCCACAAATCTCTTCTAGCTCGAAGATCTCACAACTTTATTTCTTCCTTAAAATCAGATTACGGAGATGTTGTTTATACTTGGGATGGCATGAACTCTATTGTTGTTGATTACTTTTCCAATATTTTTCTTGCTACTCCTCTTGACTCGACTTCACAACAAAATGTTCTTCAAGCAATCCCTTCTCTTATCACTTACGAGGAGAACTCTATTTTGACTGCTCCTGTTACTATCAATGAGCTTCAACAAGTAGTTTTTAAAATGCAAAAAGGGAAAACCCCAGGTCCTGATGGTTTTCCTATTGAGTTCTACCAAGAGTTACGGGATATCCTTCATGTTGATTTATTAGAGGTGGTGGAAGAAGCCGGGAAATCCAAAGAAATTTTGAAGGTTATCAATAAAACTTATATTACTCTTGTTCCAAAAGCTCAAGAGGTTGATCATATCTCAGCTTTTAGACCTATTGCTTTATGTAATGTTCTTCTCAAAATTATTACTAAAATCATGGCGAGAAAGGTTGAAGCCTCTTTTGCATAAGATTATTTCCCCGAGCAAGGGGGATATGTGGAAGGACGTCAAATAGTAGATGAGATAGTTCTTGCTCGGGAAGCCATCCATTCCATGGATATGCAAAATTCTCCTTCTATGTTCATCCGGTTAGACTTATCCAAAGCTTATGACGAGTGGATTGGCACTTCCTTATCAAAGTTTTGAGGCAATTTGGTTTCTCTAAGGATTGGATGGATTGGATTATGGGATGTATCTCTTCGAGTTTCCTACTTAGTTCTTATCAATGGCGAGGCCTTCTCGGTCTTTCCCGGCTTCCGGAGGTATTAGGCAAGGTGACCCGCTATCCCCTTATTTATTCATCATTCTTGCTTGAATGCTTGGGTAGGACTATAACCAAAAAGAGGGAAAACAAAACCCTTGAGGGAGTTACCATTGCTCATGGAGCTAGACCTATCTCTCATCTTCAATTTGTGGATGACTCTACCCTTTTAGGTAAAGCTACGGTTAAGGAAGCTTCTAATATTAAGCAAATCATTAGCTATTTTTCTAAGGCTACTTGGGCGGTTGATCAATGAAGACAAATCTAAAGTTATTTTCTTTCATTGCTCTCTGCTAGACGAGGAATCCATGGTCTTGGATAAATTAAGATATAAGAAGACCTCTCTTCCAATCACTTATTTAGGTATTCCCATAAATATTCAAAGGCAAAAAAATAAAGATTGGAATTGGTTGTTGGACAAAGTCAAGAAGAAAATTGGAAAGTGGACCAACAAGTGGTTTTCTTATAGAATCACCTTGGTAAAATCAGTCCTTCAAGCTATTCCTATTTATGTTTCTTCCATTTTGAATATCCCAAAGGCTGTTCTTCGAGAATTGGATCAAATCGGTCATCGTTTCCTTTGGAGTGGTACTAAGGAGAAAAGAAAATGGGCCTTGGTGAAATGGGATACTTTATGTCTTCCTAAGAGTGAAGGGGGGTTAGGATTCCGGTCTTCAATTAATAACAACAAAGCTTTAGCTGCTAAATTATATTGGAGGATGTTGCATAACCCCAATGCTCTTTGGGCCAATAATCTCCGTGCTAAATATCTTGAGAACAAAAGTCCTGAAGACCTTGTTCGCTATCAACTTCCTACCAAAGGTTCTCCCATTTTAGCGAGTTCTTAAGGCTGGTGAGGATTTGATAAAGAAAAAATTATTTTGGATCATTCATAATGGTCAACATGCAAATTTTTGGATAGATTCTTGGGATGGTCACAAGCCTTTGATAACTCGGTTTCCCGATTGGAGGCCTTGGATGGAGGAGCTTCACCGAGCTAATTGGATAAAGGTGGCTAATTACTTGTCGGTACCATCTTGGTAATTCAAAGGTTGGTAGATATTGGATCCCTATTGAGGACTGGCCTATTCAAATCCCGAGAAAGGCAAAGACAAGATATCCAAGGCATCCTTCATATGAGATCCCTCTCTTGGTCCCATGAAAAATATTGTTTTGGATGGAACAACACTACTAAGGGTGAGTATTCGGTTGCTCAAGGTTATTTGACCTTATGCCATAATAATCCCAACCATTCTTCGACATATTTTCTCAATTGTGGGCTCAAAAGCTCCGGCCTAAGGTGAGGTTCTTTAATTGGATTTTATTGCATCGTAGGGTGCTTCCTGGTGAGCAACTTATGAAGCGTGGTTTTCATGGCCCTTTTAGATGTGAAATGTGTGAAGAGAATGTAGAAAATATCAACCATATTTTTATTGAGTGTACTTTAGCCTCCGAGCTATGGAGGAGAATGGCAACTTTACTTGGCTTACAGTGGTCCAATTTTTTCACTTTTGAACAGACTTTGGAGGGATTGGCCTAATCAAGAGGGTGTTGATCATTTTATTAGGCGGTTAGTTTGGATGGGTTCTACCATTCTTCTTTGGAATATTTGGAATGAAAGGAACAACCAAATTTTTAATCAAGATAGGAAGGATATTCACTATATTTGGCAAAAGACCATAGCCAACTTAGTTGAATCGAGTCCATCAACTCCTTAATCACCCCCAAAACTCCCACCAAAGATGGGATCAAGTGATGCAAAGATTGAAGATTAAACCTTCTAAGGGCAACCAACTTAAAGGGAATGTGAGTATTAGTAAGATGGATAGGACTAGAAATTGGCAACCTCCTCCTAAGGATTTTGGAAAAGTCAATCCTGATGGAGCCTCTAGAGGGAACCCTAGAAAAGCCGGTGTGGGAGGAATTGGTAGACTTTCGAGATGGCTCCCTGGTTTTTACTTTTCTTGAGAATTTGGGTATTCTTTCCAATAACCTTGCTTGAGGGGTATGGTATCCTTAGAGGCCTTCGGGAGGCTACTAAGGTTGGATGGGAAAAGGTGTTAGTTGAGTCGACTCTCAACTTATGATTAATCTCTTGAAGACTCCTTCTAAGAATCATAAGGTGGATTGGAGAATAAAAAGAATTATTGAGAAGATTCGAGTTAATCCGAGATGGGATTTTTGAAAGTTGATTACAATCATGTGGTCGAGAGATCAAAACAAGAGTGTTGATGCTTTAGCTAATTGGGCTTTGGACAAAGGTGATCTTACTTGTTATGGCCACCCTCCTATATGGTGGGCTTCTCAAATTAGGGAAGCTCTTCTTTCTATCATTTCTTTGGATGGCTCCGGTTACGAAGGTACCTAGTTTCTTCTTGTTTTTTTTTTTGTTTCTCTTTGGTTCATTCAGTTTTTTTAGTTCCCTAGCTCATTCTATTCTTTATTTTGTTTCCTCTGTTGATTCTTGCATTAATAGTCTTCGGTCTAGATAGGTCATTGTTTTGTTCATTTTTTTTTCTTTTGTCTTCTTTGTTTTTGTTAGTTTTTTAAGGTGGGTGGGTTCTTTTGTTTTGTTTTGTTTTTGTGTTCTTTGTGTTGTTTTTTGTTGTTCTTGTGTTTTTGTTGTTTTGTTTTTTTTTATGTTTTTTGTTATTGTTCTTGTGTTTTTTTCGTTCTTGTTCTTGGGTTTCTCTTTGTTTGTGTTATTTCATTTTTTTATGTGTGAGTGTTTTCTATGTTTTTTGTTTTTGTTTATTGTCTGTTGTTGGTTGTTTTTTATTTTTATTTTATTTTTTAGGTTTTGGTTGTGTTTATTTTTCATGTTTTTTTGGGTTATGTCTTTGTAGTGTGTTGTTGTTTTTGTCTTGTTTGTGTTTTGTTATGTGGTTCTTGTGTTTTTCTATGTGGTTTGTGTTGTGGTTTCTTTTATCTTATTGTGCGTGTTTGGTTGTGCTTTTGGTTTTGACACACTCAAGGAGCATGTTTTTTATTTTATTTTATTATTTTTGTTGTTATTTACTTTTTTTAATTTGGTTTTGTGTGTTTGTTTGCTCCTTGAGTATGTCAAAGGTGGTAGGCCAGGTCCGAGTCTTGGGCGTTTTTGGCGGAATGGATACCCCTGCCTCCTTGGGTCTTACCCGAAAGTGGCATCCCTTTTGGGATGTTTTCCACAAATAAAAAAAAAAAAATGAATCCTAAGGTTTTGTAACTGATTTGGCCCAAATTGTATAGTTGTAAGATTTATCAGTGTATGATTTATAAAAATCACAAAACTGATTATACGGTTCCCAAATCATATAGTTTTACAATCTAAATCATACAACACTCTAAAGTGTACAATCTACCACTTGTACAATTTATTGGAAGTTAGTTGTAAGATAAAACTTAAAATTTATGTAATCATTTTCTTCTAAGTCTTCATTTTCCACATTTGACTAAGTCAATTATACAAATGCAATTCCAAAATGGAGTAATTGTTTACTTGTATGGTTTAATTGACTGACTGTACATTTTTCCAAACCCTTTTTGCAATTACACAGTATAGATTTTCCAACTTACACACCAAGTCTTGATAAGGTAAGATTTGTATAATCTTCTAATAAAATTGCCAACCTAGTTTACCCAACATGCAATCCCAAAATCACTACCCTTGGTTATTACCATTAACCCAATTCACTATGCATTTCTAGAAATCGTACAATAACATATAAATATCTCAATATCACTTGTAACATCATCCATTCAATATTATATGCATTCACAATGATCGCTCAAGGTTTAGGAATCATCAATGCTTCATTTCCATTATGGATTCATTTATTTACACAGTAATCTAATCACAATTGCACAACATGCACAATCCATATCTATTGGTAACCTTAGCATGAAAAATATTCAACACAATGTATAGCCATAATATACCATGAACAATATCTCTCCACAAGACTAAACATCAACAAAAATCTATCATTATGTCATGACCCTCCCTTGGCAAACTTTTCATAGGAAGGAATCATGGTTGGCTATGTTATCTTGTTGATGGAATGACTAACTATTTCATGCTTAGTTTCTATAAACATATATTTTACGAAAAAATGTGATATATCTTGTCAAAGAAATGAATGATTGTTCCATGTTTAATTTTTGCAAAACATATACTTTATGGAAGAATATGATGTTGCTAATGGATTTTCACTTTTGTAAGAATATGCTTTCTCATGGGTGGAAGAAAGACTTAACCACCGATAACAAGATACCATAAGAAATGGAAATGATGTGATGATTTATTTATTGAAATGGTTAAGATCAACATGGATGAATGATCTTTTCATGTAGTTGCATATCATGATCTGCATGAGGAAAATATATCAAGTTTTGGGTGAAACTTGTTTGTTGCTTGATAATATTCCTTTAGATGAGATTTTGTTTGATATAAAGTGATTCATTGCAAATAAAATAAATTTTTGATTTTACTTATTATTTCTTCTTTCAAAAAGACAAAGGAATCTATAGGAGATTTGTCGTTCGATTGTCATTATGGTTAAAGCAATTGAAAGGTACGATTAAATATGCTTGCTTGAATTCAACTATGGATAAATAATTCATATTATTATCATTATTGTAAATGATTCTTGTTTCTTCCATTTACTATGCAAAATAAAATTATTTTATTGGACAATAGGCTTGTTGTATGGAAGATTTAATGACCCTGTATTTGGTTAATCGAATTACAACTTTGCTTTATAAGGGTTGGATGTCTTCTGGAAATAAAAAAAAACAAAGAAAATATTTGAAGTTTCTTATAATACTAAGGTAAGGACTATGATTTATGCAATAACATTGCTTTATGGCTAGAAATGCTCCATCATGCTTCAAATGGGGAAGATGTGCATCATGGAAGTTAGAGTCACCGTACAACTCTTAATAACATCCCAACCAAATTGGGAGGAAATAAAAAAAAAAGTGGTATCTTTTTCAACGTAGTGAATGGGATAAGACACAAAAAAGATACCAAGGGTAGACAGGTGAAAGCGAAGCTATCTATCAGAAGTTGTTTAGTTACCTCAAAAACATATTAAAATCTTATTATAATTACCAAGTAAACTCGAAAACTTGTTCTATGAGTATAGGCCTGAAGTGTGAGTCATTTCTTTAAGTTCCAACTTATCTTAATGTAATCCCACTGCTTGCATGTTTCTTTTGGTTTATAAATTGTTCATCTGTTCAAAAAAATAAGGAATTACGTCTAGTTATTATAGTGTTGAGCTTAGTATGCATTCGCTATGTTGTTTAGTCTAGACACGTGCTATTTTAATTGAAATACATCCTAGAGTAGACTCGCCATTACCTTTTGTTGTTTATTCATGGGAAACCATAGATTAACAAATTTCACTCCTGAATATAAACAAGAATGGGTAGAAAACTATAAGTTTAAGGTCTTGGTTGACACCATAGATAATGTGCGTAGCTCAAGAAAGATCTTGTGAACGTTTGAATAGGATAATAGTCACATGTACATTCATTATAACCATTAGTAATTTTATCTTAGAGACTAGTTTCAATTGTTCTAAAATTGCACTTTGAGAGATAAATGAAATGAATGATTCTTATGTTTCAATTGAATCTTGAAGAGTTAGTATAGGGAGTAAGAAAGAATGTTCGTTTAAAATAAATAGAATCCCATAATAGTTAAGAAGGCTCTATAATTGCATAATTCAACAGTATTACATGTAGGTGTTGAGAATTACCACGAACTTTTACCATTGCTTATGTTTCTACATCCTAAAACATATTTTATTACAAATCAAAATAAAGGAAGAACCTTACTGATATTGTATGATAGCATCATGAAAATACCCATATATTACGTTTATTTTTAAGAAATTGTTCTCCCAAAAAAATTGTTTGTAAAATTTAATTAAATTATAGTTAAGTGGATGTCGTTTCTAGGTCTGTAGGATTATGAGGTCATATAGAGATTAAAATAAGTTTGTGCTTTATTTTAGGAATTTTGTGATGTGCGGAGCATATTGCTTACGGAAGAAATTTAGAGGTTTCTTTGGATTTTCTTTTGAAAAACATTTTATAAGGTAGAAGTAGCATGCTTATAATTATGGTTTAAATGAAAACATAAAGGAATATGTTCTGGATCATTGTGTTTTATTGCTTGCAATGAAATGAAAAGACATGCATTTAGGAATGCACACTCATGCTAACTATATTTTTGATCCCTAAGAAAAGCATCCTCATATCTGTTGGTTAAAGGAAAGACCTAAATATGGTGTGGTTCACGGAGTGCAAGAGATAAAGAAAGGAGAAATAGTTCTCTATCATTTATCTTTAGCCCATATATGATATGGGTATGGTATATGCTGAATAATAATTTAGTTATAGTATACGTGGATCATATCCTTATAAAAGGAGGTGATTGGATTCTCGAGGAAGAGATATCTTTTAGAGAAAAGATAAAATAATCAATAATTTAGTTGTTATATTCTATGTTGAGAAACATATTAATGTTGTTCATTTAGTCAAGATCCATCAAGTTGGTATTATTATGACTGTAATGGAAATGTTACTATGGTATATATTTTTGTATTAAAGGAATTATTTTGGAGATAGTGACCTTTATATTGGTTACACCAAAAAAATATTGTTACATTAATGAAATATGATATTAAGGATGGGTTGTTTAGAAAAATGGATTATGGTGAATATCTATTGCAATTATTTTAATTAAAGCATAGTATGATATTAAATCTTAAATGTGTTATATGGGATCATATTAGATTTGCTTGTTTGAAATTTAAAGTTTACAAGTTAGAAAAGGCTCATATTATGGAAAGGGATTTCAATGCTTATGGATTCTTTGGGTTGGAATAAAATTTCAGGATAAGGAATGAGCCTAGCTTTTCTTTAAAACTAATTTTATATTCACATTATTCTAAAGAATAATTTGAATATATACTAGAGGAACACTCCTTAGTGAAGATATTTTTAAAAGTTGAATTTCTCTAGTGTGAACTATCTCTTGCAAGTAGTTAAGGAAAATATAATAAATGCATACCATGCTTGACTTAACTATTCGTAAGATATCCTAGTAGCATGAAGAATAGAGAGAGACTTGATAGGTCTTTTGGTCATGGATTTGGGTTACCATAGGATCTAATGATAGATATACTAGTTCATCATGGAGATGAGATAGATAGTCAATTCCAATATGCTTAATGCACCTGCATAGATGGACTTATGTACAGTGTAGAGATTGGTGCTCCTATTTTGACAGACTAAAAGGGATTATGCTATCTCATTGGAAGAATGATATCGATAGCCTAATTGTGTATTATTACATAGACATATATATATATATATATATATATATATATATATATATATATATATATATATATATATATAGATATAGGTATGGGTGTACCCAGTGACAGATTTAAGTGGATAAGTTGACTCAACATTGTGATGGCAAAAAATTTAGTTAGGGAATTTTAAGATCTATAACTGAAGCTTAGGAAGTTACTTATGAAAAAGGATTGAAACAATCCCTATAAGACGTATGAGAAAGTATTTTACTTTCAAAAAAAAAATTCTCAAATAGGATAGCGAAATTTGGGATGTGACACATAAAGCATGAACAATCGATCAACTAGCAATCACAATGAATCATTCTTTTGTAAGTATGAACAACCATAAAAATTTGAATGGGGGTATTTACAATGCTCACCCAAGCCATTCCAAAGTGGTTCTCAACATAACCATTATTTACAACTACCTTCTCACAAAATAATTAATTGCATTAGGATTTCTCTAAGTCTAATTTGATTCTTATCATATTAACCTAAATGCACATTTCAACTTAATTTCATTTAACTTCTAATTACACATTTATAAAATTGTACAATTACACCCAATTGTACATTTTACAACCCTACATTGTGCAATTAGACAAAACCCTACATTGTACATTTTAACCAAAAATTTATATTTGATAAAATTGTGTAAATCTAAACTTATTTCTTCTTCTTTTGGGAAGTGGATTTTCTACCTAGATCTACCCTCCCCTTTACATCAATCAGTATCCTCACCAACTTGATTATCTTTGTCTTGGTTTCCTGGTCTTACTTATGATCTTGAAGTTGTACTCAAAGAATATTGTGATCGTTCTATAACTTAGCCACATAGTTACTGAGTTCTACAACCTTCAACCCATACTTGTTGGTTTGTTCCTCTACATTATCCAATAGTTGTTAAACTCCTTATTTTCTTTTGAATGCACCCTTGCATATATTTTCCTTTAATGCTACCTTTTTTCGAGCTTCTATGACCAAATACTTATCCCTATCAATAATGACACTATTACACTGCTGTGATTCAGCCTGGTAGGCTAACTAAAGCATTTCCTTTATTTGGAGTTGTGCCTTATGATCCATAATCATGTCATTATATCACTTGGAATATTTTGTCATCTCTTCTATTTTGTGGTCCTTCAGCTATAGTTGTCCTTCAGATACCTTCAACTGGTCCTCCTTGGCCAATTGCCCTTTCTGAAGTACGAGTTATTCTTCGTATTGTTGGAGTTGTTGATTTTGCAAACTCAACTGCTCTTCCTATTATTTGATTTGTGTTGCATATTGTTGTAACAACACTTCCTATTATTCTAACTTCTAATTTTGATCCTCCACTTGTTGGATAATTAGTTTTTTCTCATTCTTTTGAGCAGAGCTTATCATCGTAAGTGAGTTTCATGTCATTCAACTTAGCTTTAGCCTTCTTCAGTTTCTCCTCAACTTTAGTCTTACTCCATTCCAATTCTTCTTCCATTGCAGCCATTTATCTTTGAGCTACTTCCATATCATCCTTTTGTGTTTCCTTGACTTGATAAATCTATTCAAGACCCACACTCAACCACTCAATATAGTGTGTCAAAAAATTCAATTTTTGAAGGATGAAGGTCAACTCTAGAGATGCCCATTGATACTCAGTATCTAGTGTATTCAATGGACATATCTAATTCTTATATATATCCAAGTATACCCATGGGTACTCTTGATATTTGGTCTTCACTCCTTCTGGTAAATCCATAATTTCCAACATACTTATTACCTCTCCCCTTGGTAATTTTCATGGGTGTTGTGCATGAATCTAGGCTATTTTTCTTGTTCGGTCCTCACTGCACACCCGCTCCATGATCTTTTCTATCTTAGAAAATGTCTTCTCCCTCCGGTATTTTATCTGCCCAACACAACCTATGCAAAACTACAACCAAGTACTAGTGAACATGTCACACATTTGTTTCAATAAATGGTCCACTTGGTCATTTGTATCTTCTCCTTCTTTATTCGAGATGCTAAATTGTTGTACTTTAAGCAAAAATTTTGTTTGAAGTCCTCTATCCATTTCTTATGATGGATTCCTTTCCTCTTCTTCCTCCTACGGATGTGAACTTCCTCCCTTCTCCTTAATTAGACCCATTGCAATCTCCTCCTATAGCAAAATATGTGCTACAGTTCTATCTATCTCCTTTGTCGATCTAATCTCCTCCACATAAATGATCTCCTTTGTCATATGCTATTTTTCAATAGGTTCCTGGACTTCCTCTTGTGTCTTTGATATCTCTTCCTATTGTGTGTTTGCCAACCCTTCTTCTTGTGGATTCAATTGCTCTTCTCCCACTATTGGGGCTATGGAAATTGGATCAGATCATTCCTATGATGACCTTGTGTTCTCCTCCCCTAATTGACTATTTCCACCTCGTATTACAATTTTTATCATTAGTTTCTTCTTCTCCTTTGTCTCATTTGATAGGGCTGCCACCACTTCTTTGGATCTCATCCTTAGCGGTGTTATTATTCTATCCAACCAATGTTTATATGTCTCTAAAAATTCAAACTTATTGGCCTAAAGTAATGTAGGAGATCCCACCACTTCTCCTAACTAGCTTGTTCCAATTGGTATATTGATGTTTGTCAATTCCAAGTGCATATCAGTGGGGTCAATGAGCATAGATTGTGGTTGCTTCTTTTGCATAGGATATTTTTCTTGCATATATTTCTCTCATTGCCTCCAAATCAAAATTCACATTGGACTAGATGTTGGTGCTACTATATCCTCCTCCTAATGAGACAATGGGTACTCCTACGACCATCATGCAAGTGCCTACTACTTTGAATTAGACTCCAAGTGCAGTTGTCATCGTCTCTTTCTTTGATGGTGGGCTTCTTCATCTGATTAAGTATCTCTTTCTTTGACCAAAGGAGGTTCAGGTTTCCTTGTAGTCTTATTCTATCTCAGGTTATTTAGTGTTATTTTTTGAATTAACACTTATTTCACCCATCACAATATGGAAGGTTGATCCTTTAGTAGATCACGAGGTGGTGTTAGCCAGGGAAATGTAATGCCAGCTTGGAAAAATACATTCAACATTACAACTATTGCATAGAATATCATAGCAAAGGTATTTTTTTTCTATTGGTTGAAAGGGTGTTGAAAGGTCCCTAAACCTTGTACAAGAGTTTTTTACATGTTTTCCAAACTGACCGAGGAGGCCCAAGAGCTAAAGATCAAAGAAAAAGCAAAAAACCACACAAGGAAATGTGTCGCGATATCACGACCAGTTACGTTTTCGTGGCCCACAACATAGGGAAAAAGCGAGGAAAAGATGTCGCGATATCATGACATGTTGCATCGTTGCAGCCAAACGAGGAAGAGATGTCACGAAATCGTGACAAGAAGCAGCATCGTGGTCGAAGGAGAGAAAGTGTCGCAATATCGTGACATGTTGCAAGGTTACTGCCAGAAGAGAAGAAGTGTCGCGATATCGCGACATGTTGCAAGGTTGGTGCCAGAAGAGAAGAAGTGTCATGAAATCGTGACATGTTGCATCGTCGAGGCCAAAGAAGAAAATATGTCGCGATATCGCGACATGTTACATTGTCACGGCCAAAGGGAAAAATGTGTCGCGATATCGCGACATGTTGCATTATCGCGGCCAAAGAGAAAAAGTGTAGCGATATCGCGACATGTTGCATTATCGCGATCGAAGAGAAAAGGTGTCGTGATATCGTGACATGTTGCGTCATCGAGGCCGAAGAGAAAAAGAGTCGCGATATCGTGACATGTTGCGTCATCGCGACCGACGAGAAAAGATGTCACGATATCGCGACAAGCTGCGTCATCGCGGTCGAAGAAGAAAAAGTGTCGCGACATGTTGCAAAATTGCGGCCAAAGAGAAAAAGTGTCGCGATATCGCGACATGTTGCAAAATCATGGCCGAAGAGAAAAAGTGTCATGATATCGCGACATGTTGCAACATTATGGCCGAAGAGAAAAATTGTCATGATATCGTGACATGCTGCATCATCGTAGCCAAAGAGGAAAAGTGTCGCGATATCACGACATGTTGCAAAATCACGGCCGAAGAGAAAAAGTGTCATGATATTGCGACATGTTGCAAAATCACGGCCGGAGAGAAAAAGTGTCGTGATATCACGACATGTTGCAAAATCGCGGCCAAAGAGAAAAAGTGGTGTGATATCGTGACATGATGCAAAATCGCGATCGAAGAGAAAAAGTTTCACGAAATCGCGACATGTTGCAACATCGCGGCCGAAGAGAAAAAGTGTCGCGATATCGCGACATGTTGCATCATCGCGGCCGAAGAGAAAAAGTGTCGTGATATCGCGACATGTTGCAAAATCGCGGTCGAAGAGAAAAAGTGTCGCGATATCGTGACATGTTGCAAAATCGCGGCCGAAGAGAAAAAGTGTCACAAAATCGCAACATGTTGCAACATCGCAGCGGAAGAGAAAAAGTGTCGCGATATCGTGACATGCTGCATCATCGCGATCGAAGAGGAAAAGTGTCGCGATATCGCTACATGTTGCAAAATTGCGACCGAAGAGAAAAAGTGTCGCAATATTGCGACATGTTGCAAAATCGCGGCCGGAGAGAAAAAGTGCCACGATATCGTGACATGATGCAAAATCACGGCCAAAGAGAAAAAGTGTCGCGATATCGCGATATGTTGCAAAATCGCGACCAAAGAGGAAAAGTGTCGCGATATCGTGACATGTTGCAAAATCATAGCAAAGGTATTATTCATCTTCTAAAATAGCATTTGAATCCTTTGAGCTAAGTATATCCCCAAATCATATTGTACTCATTGAGTTATACCTTCTACACATTGTGCCATCCAAATTAACATCTTAGAAGATCGTGCTTCTCCCAATAGTTGACATGATGACATTCATTGCACACATGAGTACCTTTATATTTAGCATACTCTATTTTATTCCTCTTCCTCCAGGACCAAAAGCCTTATTAGTTGATAAGTATTTAATATCTGTGAGCTTAGTGATCAACCTGTGGGTCTCAATGGAATCCACAATTTTTCTCTTAATGGGGTGTCCTCCCTTTGGCAACCCAAATTTCCTTCGTAAGGTGGTAGCTGATATTTCCACTTTTATATGATTATTGCCAACTCGTACATAGGTGCAATTTTGGTTGGGATCATACAATTGTACAATCTACAATAAGTATTCATTAAAAAATACCTTATCTTATGGTGGAATATGTGCCAACACACTCACTTTGATTCGATTCAATGCTATCTTCAATGGGTGCTTGTCATCATTCTAGATCCACCACTTCTAACATAATTCACCTATTGACCGTGTAAAATTTATATCCTTGATATCCACTTGTCCTCCTTCATCTTCACTTTGCAGTTCTTGTTTGCTCATATGGGGTAGCTTCCCTATGCACCTCACTATAAAACTCCCTATGGTGTGCCCTTGGTGGTTCTATCTTCTCCTCATGAAATTGTAGTTGTGCCCTTCCTCTACCATCATGCAAATTTTTGTGTCCCCTCCATGGCCTAAAACCTCTCCCCCTCCAAGGGTGATAGTCACATCCTCTTTATGGTTGAAGCCCTTATCCTTTGCCTTGCACTGGGTAGGTCACTTCGACTTGTTTGGGTTGTGAATCCCTCTATTGTAGTGGTCCTGGGGAGAATTCAACCCTTGTTTCTGCAATTCATCGTAGATGAGCCCAAAATTCCCTCTCAGTGCTCATGCTTCTCCCATATTTGGCTTGGAATCACTTATCACCAATCACATTCAAATTAGCAAGTCTGTGGAAAATTGCATCACAAATTTGTACAACTGTATCAAAAAATGTACAACTACACCTAAAAATGTATAGTTGCTTTCCCATATCATACAATTACCTCCAAGATCATATAGTTATAATCATAATCATACAACTGCCCTGCGATTTCATACAACTACATAAAATCATACAATTTGTTCTTCAAATTATAAAATCTCACCCTGAAATCATACAAGAGGCCATAAATTATACAATTACACTTCCCTTCCATACAATTGTACTAGAATTCATACAATTGCACCAAAAATCGTACAATTGCACTCAAACTGCATAATTTGACCTCTAATTTGTTCTAAAATTGTATAATCTCTCTCTAAATCATATAATTTCATCTCAAAATCATACACTCTACTCTTCAGGACTTCACTTTCCCAAAAATCATTCCTTTTGTCAAATTTCTTCAATTTGCTTTTTACCCTTTATCGTTGTTGTGCAATTTCCTCTTTCTAGTGCATTTTTCAGTTTACTTTGGCAATTTTCACTTCCACCTGTGCAATTCTTCAATTGTACGGTTTACTATAGAAATGTGTGTAGTTTTTTGTATTTCCCTATATTCTTCTCCACATGCAATGGATAAAACATTTTTTACCTCTTCATTGAGAGAATTTTTCATGACTACGGTTTGCAAATTTTCACTCTAATTTGCTTTTCTGAAAAAAACTCAAACCCTAGCAATATTTTTCATCCTTTGGGGTTTCCTCTACTCTGGTTTTGCTCTAAAACCTTGCTTCACTAGCATTTATTTCACTTCTAGTTACATTTTTTGAAACACCCAAATCTTCTTCAGAGTAAAACCCTAGCTTTTGTCGCTTCTCCAATTTTGGCTTGCTTTTTTGGAAACAAGAAGGTCCCACAGTGTAGAACCAATATGGATAAATAAAAGCATTTAATCTATGATATTTGCATGCTCATGTAGAATAAAATCATTTGCTTTCATACTCCTTTCTCTCGAATACTCTGAAATTCAACTGTTCAATTCATGCAATTGCCAAATCTAGTAAAAATAACATGCATGGTGCCTTCTTTTTATAGTTAAAACATCCCCTTGCATGAAAATTTTCCACCTTAGCCCTCTTTGCATGTATTTTTGGCTATTTGCATGGATAACTACCAACTCATCTCTTTGTGCAAGCAATTTTTATCCTTTTCTTGCTTTTTGAATATTTTATTCTTTTCTTATTCTTTTTTTTTTTTTTTCTTTTTCTCAGAAGAGGCTGCCATTTTTTATTTTTAACCATATTTCGTCTTAATTGCATTCCAAGGTATTTTCATAATTAAGATTATTTTTCTATTTTTAAACTCTCTTTTTTTGTCATTTCTTTATTTAAAATTATTAATTTCACAATTACCTTCGAGGAAATCATATAGTGGGTATAATTCCTTTTGTTGATGTGTCATTTGGAGGTTTTTCCACCTCATTCTATGTAATTGGGTGTTGCATAATCATACAATTGGGCTTTGATTGATCAACGGTATGATTTATTTCATCTTGTTGGTCAACTGTATGATTTGTAATCGTACAATTATCAATTGTATGATTTGGAAGTATACAATTGCAAGTTGTACGATTTGCAACTACACAATTTCTTCCTTGTAAAGTTAAATTTTATTGTTCAAGGCTTCTCCTTTGTTCAATTGACCGATCATTAGGTGAAGATACCCTTGTCATTTTGTTTCCATTTGGATGATTTCTACTCCTATCTCCTTATACTGAGTCCGCCTCCAAACATAGTGAATGAGGCAGACTCGGTTATCATTAGGTGAAGATACCCTTGTCATTTTGTTTCCATTTGGATGATTTCTACTCCTATCTTCTTAGACTGAGTCTGCCTCCAAACATGGTGAATGAGTCCTTTTTTGGCCTTGACTTACCTCCACAAATCATACTCTTCCTATGTTAGCAAGTCCTCTTCCTTGCACTTATCTTCCATGACCTTGTCCCCTTGCTATCAAACCCCTTCACATGTTAAATGAGTCAACCTCACCCTAAGGTAATCCTATTCTGGATTCTATTCTTCTTGGTCCTTTTCGATGCATTGGTGGTCGGTGTTGTGACTCCTTCACAACGACCCCAAAATTTGGGGACCCACTTGAAATTTGAAAGCTTTTTTCAAATTGTTGCTTGCACTTATTGTTCACCTTTGTCATCATTAAAATATCAAGAATGTTTATCTTCCTCCAAATGGTCTTATACCAGGGTCCATTGTCAAAATTCATCTCATGATCTGAAGATCCTGAAGTTATGCTTGTATGGTCATTTTGATTATGGTCTTTGAGTTGTATTGTTGTTGTTATGTTATGCTTATGTCAAGAGTGTTTTTTTTTGTTTGTTATTAATATTGATAGGTTAGGTTTTGTAAAGATGTTTTGTGTTATGTTAAATTTTTAAGTCTCATGTATACCTAGTATTTTTTGGTTTGTTTTATATGTTTTGTTATGGTATGTTGTTTTTGTTTTATGTTGTATTTAAATTTTATGTTTGTTATTTAGTACATATTTTTGATGTTATTTTAATATATTTTCATTTATTATAGTGGTGTTCATATAGTTTGCATGTTTGTATGTTATGTTTAGTTATGTCTTGTTTTAAATTAATTAAATTATTAAGTTTTGTAGCTTTATAATTTAATATTTTTAAAATTGTTATTTTATAAACTTGTTTTAAATTGTTATTAATTTAATATTCACATGAATACAGAGACTTTGTTGGATTCATTGTTAGATCTAATATTTTGTATCAAATTCAATTTTTATTAAAAGCAAGCACTATTGTGGTGTTTTTTATTTATAAGTTGATTGATATAATTTTTTTAATTAAAATTTTCGTAGAAGATAGCACCAAATTTGTGGTAGGATTGTGTAAAATCTGGTCTGCCTGAGTTTGGTTTTCAAAGTTGTGTTTTTTTGTGTTGTAGCAAGTTTGTCCGAACGTTTTATTCAAAATTGTTTCTTTACCCTAAGACCTTCTTAATTTATTTGAGGCGTTATGATTTAAGATAAAACCTAGTTTATTTTATAAAAGATTTAAATTTTACAACTAGGTTAAAGTTTAAATTTAGCACTCAAATATTTAATTTTATAAATATTTCGGGTGAATAGATTTCATAGAGGAGGGAATCAATGAGCTTTTGAATTTAAATTTCATAAAGTTTATAAAGTTCATTGAATTTGTTTTATTAAAACCCTAAGTTGAATTTCAAAGATTCAGATTTATAAGAAGGGTTGTAAAATTTATTTAGGTCAAATATTTAAGTTAATAAATATTTGACAAATAAATTTTAATTTGACAAATAAGAGACAAAGAAGGATTATATGGATTATTGATTTTAATATCATAAAATTTTAAAATTCTAATTTGAGATTTATTTATGTTTCTGAAAGTTTGATTTATTAAAATTTTTAATCTCAAATCATAAATTCCAAAGTATACTATTGAAAGGATTAAATTTATTTACTTCAAATATTTAGTTTAATGAATATTTGAAAATAAATAAACATCACATTAAGGAAGATTACGTGAATTCTAATTTTCATATTATAAAGTACAAAACTTTATAATTAGAATTCATACATATTAATTATTTATATTTATTTATTTCAAATATTTGAATTAATAAATATTTCAATTAATAAATATTTGGTTTAAAAGGTTATATGAATTTTAATTTTTATATTATAAAGTACAAAACTTTATAATTAGAATTCATACACATTAATTATTCATATTCTATGAAAAGAACCAAGGATTATAAAGCTTAGAATATTCTAAAAGCCCAAACATAGGGATTATAAAGTGTTTCACATTTTGTAATTATGGTTTTTATTTTATATATCCTTTATTAGATCTGATTTTAAGCTTCATTCATGAAATAAATGTAAGTTTTTGAATTTAAATACTTTTAAACACTCATGCAAATTTAATATAAGGTTAAAAGCATTTTTAATCAAATTTCGTCTTTTAAAATAGATTTGCATTCTCAAATATTAGCTTTAAAAGGTAAGTTTATTCATTTTGAGGAAGTACATTATACTGATTAAAATGCAAGTAATGATTTCAAGATCAAAATATTTGTTATACTAGGCCCCTTGTTAACAGTTGATTGTTAATCCTTGAGATGTTTTGTGCACTTAATTGACATAAATTCATAACGTGTTATATAAAATAACCTTGGAGAAACATATTTTCTTTGCAAGAGAGGATTACGATCCTAATTATCGGATGATATTTTTAATCGGACAAAATCACACCTCAACCGTCACCAAAGTGGGTATCATCCCATAAGGTTTGGCAAGAATCATCATCGTCCATTGCATCCTTTGCACATTCTCGATCCCATTAAAAGGTCCATGTGGTGCTTCCTCGGGTTGTCTAGGCCATCTCATAGTAGAAGGTTGAATCTTTACCCTTCCTCCTTTGGGTAGAGAATCTGAATGATTCCTTCATTCATTGGTCGTAATTCCTCTCTATGACCTCTTTGTCACCCTATGGTATTAGGGATTTCCTATCATCGATCTTGTTGTTGCTTTGGTCCTCCCCTTTCTCGAGTACTAGGAGTCACATCCACAAACTCTATATTAGTCAGGTGTCCATTTATTTAGGCTCATGATGAAAACTATTGTAATGATCTTATCTGATGATCCACGCGTATCAGTTATCTTATTAATCATCTTTCTTCAAAATAACATTGTGGGAAAAAATTGCCAGAGTTTCCCTATATTCTTTCGAAAAGATAGACTTCGTGCTAGAATCATTATGATTATATTCTGTTTGTACGAACCACGCTATTGGTAAATTTATTATTCGTTGAAGTCTTCTCACTTCCCTTCTTTGTTTTCTCAACTAGCGATAGACTATCACATAAGCATCTAGATCAAGACAAGCACGAGGTTCCTATATCCTTGCCAAGAAGTCATTAGTACTGCTTCCTATGCTACTATCTCTCATTAGCCAAGGTATTCCCTCATCATTGGACTTGCTCGAATCCTCATGTATATTCCCTTGCGATTTAGGTGGTGTAATGTCTTCTTCAATTTCCCACCAAACTATCTATGCTACTTCATTTGTAATTGATGGGTCATATGTCATACCTCGCAGTTTGATTTGTTATCTTTTTCTTCACTAAGACTTACACCTTCTTATCGCCTGATATTTACTTGAGGTGCACCCTCATTTCTATCCTGCCTTACTCCTATTTCTCTTTGCCTTGTAGCCTATTTCTTGTCCAATCTTTGCATTATCTCATCCAATTCTTGGATGATCTATCCTCAAAGTCTTGTATTATGTACTTGTAATGCTTCATACTCTTCCTGCAACTTTTGTGTTTGATATTGTATGCTTTGTTGCACCATGCCCGTATGAGCTAACGTAGTAAGTCTGATGAATTCTTCATCGATAGCTCCACCTTCGTTTGCATTTGGGATTTCCATGTCAAAGGTGTCTGTCATATCTTCATATTATATTTTTAGTCGTATCCTACATTGGCCTTCTTATATTCGAGGCAACTCCCTTTGTTCAAATTGTGGATACACTACTAATTCTTCTAATTAGTTAATTTATTCCTATCGCTCCTAATTTATTGCTAACGGTACTAGTTCTAAATTTATTATTCCATTTGGAAGAATTCATTTTTTCTCCTCTTATTCAATTCATTCCATTCCATCTGCAAACCTCATGTGTACTTGCATTCTTCTCCTTTCACCAGGGTGAGGTACCAATTCTCATTGTTCTATAATTAGTTGTGTCTCCTTCCCTTCCACAAATAGATATGTAATCCCTATATCACTATCTTCCTACGATATATTTTGCAATGCTTGTTGTGGTTCGCTAGACTCAGCTTCCTCTCACTATTGTTGTTCAGTCTATTGTGAAGCAATGAACATACACTATACTTTGTATGGTTTCAACTTTAAACCATTCATGGTTTTGGGTACAACTATCCCATCTAGCTTTTGTAGTTTTACTACCCCATTGTCCATTACTTCCAAAACTTGAAAGGGACCAAGCCATAAAGTCTTCAACTTTCCAAGCTTGATTTCTTGCTTCCTATTGAACTTAAGAACTAATTCTCCTTGCTTAAGTTCTAATTTTTGGAGATGTTTATCATGCCATAATTTACTTCGCCTTTAGGCCACTTCAATTACCCATTGTGCCATGACTCTATTTTCATCCATTATGATGAGTGTAGATAATTGCTCTTCTAGGTTTTCTTGGTAATCCAAGTGATTCTCCATAGCTATCCACAAACTAGGTACCAAGAACTCTACTGACAGTACCACCTCCTAACCATACATTAGCTAGAATGGTGTATGGTATGTTATTGGTTTGAAGGTTGTTTTGTAAGCCCATAGAATAGATGGTAACCTCTCTTCAAAATTTTCTCCTTCTATACCACAGGTCTTGTATAATATAGAAACCAAAACTTTGTTAGTTGCCTTGCCTACCAATTTGCTCTAGGGCAGTACAAGCTCAACAATGAATGCAAAATCCTAAATTCTATCGTCAACTTTTTAATAACCTCATTAATGAAGTGACCTCCCTTATCACTTGTTATTCATAGTAGGATTTTGAATCTTGTGATCACCTATTTGTACAAGAATCAGGTTGTACTTATACTGATATTTTCTCTTATGGGTGGTTTTCAATGGTCCAACGAAATCCAAACCCCATCTCTCAAACAATTCTTGAGATTGTTATTGGTGCAAAGTCATGAAGTCTCTGCGCAGTGGCTTCTTGAATCTTTGATAAGTATCACATGCTTGTACATATTCTTTTTAATCATTGTACAACATATGCCACCATAGTCCTACCAAGAGTATCTTCCTAGCAGTGGTGTTTGACCCCATGTGTCCTCCTGCAAAGCCTTTGTAGGCTTCTTTTAGTGTTGTATTAACTTCCTCATCCATTATGCATCTTTGTAAAATGCCATTTGTAGACGATAAAAAGTATACACCATATAAAATAAAATGATTAAAAAGTAGTAAATATGTATTAAATTATGCCCTTGTATTTTCTGTTACAATATCTACCCATGCAGGGGTTTTACAAAGATAAAATGGGATGATTCCCTTATGCAAGAAATGATGGTGCAATGTACTCTTGTTGCTACAACAAGTGCTCAAATGGAGTTTGTGGTGATCATCACTTCGTTGAATGTGTCGAGGTCGTGTATGGTGCTTCTGTGTTGAAATGTATGCCTATAGCTGTTGTGGGGGTTCGAATCCATGAAGTGAGGCATCTCTATGTTGTTGTCTAGATCTGGTCTATGTCTGTGTCTTCTCATTTCAAACTTGTACACCTGCACACATGAGAAATATGAATGATAAGTAGCACCTGTCGGGCCTCCCAAAGTGAGGTCCAAATTTAATCAATATAAAAGTAAATGCAATGAAAGTAAAAGTAGTAAGTATGCGAATGAGATAAAAATAGGTGTTGCCTTTTACCTTCTATGGGTGGTTGTTGATGTTATTGATGCATCGTGATGCTACTGTTGCTATTGTAATTGCACCAGGCTACGTCGTGGAAGCTTCTGCACAGGATGGGGATGGTAGAATGATAAAAACTCGAGTGATTGAATGTTATGAAAGCTTGGAGTTTTATCAATGCTTCGCTATGATTTCTATCCTCCTACTCTAGAAAGGAGGTGAGATCTTATCATTTTCTCAATGGAAAAGGATAAGGAGGTGGCTCGGCCAGTTAAGTGCATTTAACTCAGAGCTTTTTCCTTGCATTTATTTTATTATGGGGAGTGCATGCATATAAGATTACCTTGTAAATATCATTAATTAATCTTGTGCGTGCAAATTCGTGATGTGCATTCTTTTGATTTTTTTATCCAATCTGCATGGGCAGTTAAGTGGATGTGCATATTGGATTGGATATGTATATATTTCAAAGTAATTATGCATGTTTGATTTGCTTTTTATATTTAAATTAAATATGTTTATATAATTTAAATATGCATGTTTGACTTTATTTTTTTATTTAAATTTAATATGTTTATTTAATTTAAATATATATGTTTGATTTGTTTTTTATTTATAAATTAAATATGTTTATTTAGTTTAAATATGAATGTTTAAATGAAAGTGCATATTGTGCGTATCTTGTCCACTGAGTGTGGATGCAAAATGTTTTTTGAGGATTAGTGTGCAACTGCCAATGACTTGAGTTCACGAATGATGTGAGGTAGAACTGTGAAGTGGAGGGGTGTATGGTTGTGCAACCTAAGCACTAATTAATTAATTATTTAATAAATAAATTAATTAATTAATTAATACTTAGGTGATGAATGTTTATTATTTAATATTAAATATATTAATTAATCATGATTAATTAATTAATATTTATTATGCTAGTTTTAGGTGTCTACAAATGCCCTTTTTGTATTGTATTGTGTGAAAACACAATGCGATACAAAAATAAATGACACCTATGGATGATGAGTGAATGATGTGTTGACTCTTGTGTTTGAAGATATTTGATGTTTAATTACCCCAATTTGAGGTCAATGTGAGATGCCCCAATGATGGAGGCAACGAATGTCTTCGAATATTGTCTTTGATAAATACATGAGCAACTTGGTTTTGGTCAATGGATTAGTAAAAGAAATGAAGGAAGGATGCTCTAAGATACCAAAGAGTGCTAGAAATAAACGCCAACTGTCTGGACAAGCAAAGAGAGTCAAAAAATGATGTTTTTTGAAAATGCCCAGAATTTTCTGAAATTTTTAGGAGTGCAAGTACATGAAAATGGGTATCCAAAACACTTTACAAAATGGAAAAATACCCTATAAATAAAAAGTTATGGACTTCTGAAAGTTTCTACAGTTTACTAAGGATTTGGACCGTGTTCAACACAAACAACAGATCATCCAAAGAATGGAGTTTTAGATGCTAATGAAATCCATGAATATGTGAGGAAAACTCTTCAACAGTAAGAGCCACATTTGTATTTATCAAAAAAACATGGATTCAACTTAAAAAGTGCAGCAAAATAGAGAGCTTACATAAAAGGCACAAGGAAAGCTAACACACAACAAGCTCTCAAGAAATGCAGTATTGCACATATTACCAGCAAATTTCAAAGTATTTACAGCCCTCTTCAACCTTTGTTTCACCTTCTCCAACATCCTTCTTGACAACCCTTCTTTTAAAATGAAGAGGCTTTTACAATAAATAGGAAAGCATTCCTATGAGACAAAAGAGAACTGCAGTTAAGAGGGAAATAAAACTGCAGTTAAGAAAGTAATACAAAGAAAGGTTGACATCAATTTATTTCATTCTCCCCCTTGATGTCAACATTTTGTACTCCAATGAGAGTTCTCAAACTCTGAATTAATCAAAGCCTTCGTAAATATGTCTGCAAGTTGATCTTTAGATTTACAAAATGTGAATTCTATGAATTCATCTTTGACCAAGTCACGAATGAAATGGTAGCGTATGTCAATGTGTTTGCTTCAACTATGGAACACTGGATTCTTTATCATGGATATAGTTCTAGTGTTGTCACAACAGATTTTGATGGAGTAAGCAATCTCCATTTCCAAATATTCAAAGAGTCTAGTCATCCAAATGGCTTGAGTGCAAGCAAAGGATGCAGCCATATACTCTACTTCAACAGTGGATAATGCAACTGTTTTTTTCGTCTTGCTGCTCCAAGACACCAAGTTCCCACCAAAGAAGAATGCATAACCTGAGGTACTCTTCCTGAGAATTCTTTTGGCTGCCTTCCAATGAGATTCATGAGGAGAGTGCATAAATATTTCTACTAAACTGACTGAATACATAATATCAGGCCTAGTAGCTATGAGATAAATCAAGCTAACAACCAAAGACATGTAGAGGGTTGCATTCACAAGAGGTGTTGAATCCTCTTTTATCAATTTGCAACCTACAACTGCTAGAGTGACAGGTTTGCAATCCTTCATTTCAAATCTGACCAAGATATTTTCAACATACTTGGACTGGGTAATGAATATGCCTTGGGTTGATTGCTTTATTTGCATACCAAGAAAGTATTGCAAATTACCCAAGTCACTCAATTCAAATTCATTCACCATGGCCATTTTAAATTCTTTCAACATAGTAGTGGAGCTGCTCATAAAAATTATATCATCAACATACAAACATATGATAATAAAATCAGATCCATCTACCTTTTTATACAATGTGCTTTCAGTTGAACACTGTTTATAGATATTTTTATGCAAGTATGTGTCAATCCTAGAGTAACAAGCTCTAGGTGCTTGCTTAAGCCCATAAAGAGCTTTCTTCAACCTGTAGATATTTTCTTCATGGCCTACAACTATGAATCCTTGTGGATGATCCACATAAACTTCTTCTTCTAAATAACCATTTAGAAAAGGCTGATTTCGCATCCATTTGATAAACAATAAGACCTAAAAGGGAAGCTAAGGCAAGAAGAGATCTTATTGTTTCCAATCTTGCAACTGGTGCAAAAGTCTCTTCATAGTCTATTCCTTCTTGTTGAACATAGACTTTGGCTACCAGACATTCTTTATGTTTGACTATGCTACAATCAACATTATATTTTAGTTTATAGACCAATTTAACACCAACAATGTTCTTGCCTTTTGGAGGAGAAACTAGCTCCCAAGAGTCATTTTCTCAATCTGTTCCATTTCATCTTCCATAGTCTTTGCCCAATCTTCATTAGCACATGTTTCTTTAAATTTTGAAGGCTCAGCAGTAGAAGAGGAGAACAATGCATAATTAATCAAATGCTCACCTTGTTTTGACTGCAGCCTTGTCACTCTCCTTGTGTAATCTTCATCCAACATTTGAGATTGTGGATGATATTTTTGGAGCCTTTTTCGACCAGCACTACCACTTGAAGATGGAGTGTCAATAGTTGACATAGGAGTATTGGTTTGTTGGGGCTGCAAGGCTTCAATAGGATCAATAGGAGTTGATTCTTCAATTTGAGGAGTGATGCCAACACCATCATTAGACTCCTTACTATATGTTGCCCCTTCACTGAAAATTACATCTCTACTAACATGCAGTTTGTTAGTAGTGGGGTCAAAACACCTGTAAGCTTTGGATTCATCAGAGTATTCAACAAAAATACACTTGATAAATTTCTCATCAATTTTTCTCATTTTTTCTTTAGGAATATGCACGTAGCATGTAGAACCAAAGATTTTCAAATGAGAAATACTTGGCGTCTTACCATGCCAAGTTTCATAAGGAGTGGAATTTTGTATCAGCTTTGTAGGGCTGCAATTTAGAATGTAAACATTCGTATGTGTAGCCTTAGTCCAAAACCTATTGGGTAACTCTACCTCCTTTAGCAAACATTGGGCCATTTCCATAATGGTCCTATTTTTACGATCTGCCACTCTATTTTCTTGAGGAGTGTAGGCAGTTGTGAGCTGTCTTTTGATTTCACGACTATTGCAAAAAAATTTAAACTCATTTGAAACAAATTCACCTCCACGGTTAGTCCTTAAGGTTTTAATATAATAACTAGAATGTTTTTCAACTAAAGCTTTAAATTCTTTAAAATAGTTAAATTCTTGTGATTTATCATGCAAGAAATATATCCAACACATTCTTGAATGATCATCAACAAATAACAAAAAAATACTTATTTTTGTTGATGCTTAAGGTTTGTATAGATCCACATATGTCAGCATGCATCAATTCTAAAGGTATTTTAGCTATATATTGGTTATGTGGAAACTTCTTTTGTGTTGTTTTCTAAAAATACAACACTCACAAGTGCTGATTTGAGGTTGTGTAAATGTGGGTAGCCCTCTAATAAGGTTCTTCTTTTGCATTCCATCCAATGAGCCGAAGTTGAGGTGTCCAAACCTCTTATGCCATAACCATGCCAAATCAATGGTGGTCTTCAAACAATCTATAGTTGGTTTGTATTTTCAATAAATACATCCTATTTTCTTATATTAACACTTTGGCTATAATCTGATTGTCAACCTCATTTAGGATTTTACAACCATTGTTTTCAAAAACAACCTTATATCTTTTTGAGCATAACTGTAAAATACTTAATAAATTATGTTGCAGCCCTGGAACATACAAAGTATCATGCATATAAAGAGTCTTACCAGTCTTTGACTTAAAGGCAAGAATTCCTTTTCCAGCAATACTCACATGATTGTTGTCACCAAACTTCACTTGTCCACTAACATTTTATTCAAGTTTAACAAACAGATTTTTATTTCCAGTCATGTGATTTGAACATCCACTATCAAGATACCAAACATCATTTTTTGCAACTTCAAAACTATTACAAGATAGGAAAATGATTTCACCTTTTTCTTCACTATAGTTGACTCAGTTCTCTCTTTTCTTTTTATAGCAGAACTATTCAGTGTGACCATCTTTTCTACAATAGTCACAATGTCTATGGGTTGATTCATGACTGTTGTTTGATCTTCCTCGTCCTCTACCATGACCTCTTCCACGGACTCTACCATGAACTTTTCCATGGACTATAAAAGAAGATGATGTCAAAGTAGTAGATGAGGACTCCTTTGAATTGTTTGGTTGTTCATTTATTTTTAGTTTACCTTGGAATGCTTGATCAAGGTTCTCATTCCTATCCTTTATCCTATGCTCATATGTGTGCAAACTACCAAGTAGTTCAACTAGTGTTAGCTTTGATAAATATCTAGATTCTTGAATATCTATGGTAATAGGATCAAAAATTTTAGGAAGGTTTCTCAATACCTTCTCTACAATCCTTGTATCATTAAGTTCCTCACCATGAGCATGAATAGCATTCACTAAATTCTGAACTCTAGTGATGAAAACTTTTATTGATTCATCATCATTCATGCATAAGGATTAAAAATATCTTCTCAAGAGTTGAAGCTTGACTACCCTTACCTTACCCTTTGTAGGCACTTTCTAGTATCTCCCATGCTTCTTTTGACTGTGTGCATCCAAAAATCTTAGGAAAGATAGAGACATCAATCCCACTTTATATGATAAACAAGGTTTTTGCATCTTTTTTTAGTTCTCTAAAAGCTCCTTCTTTTCATCAGTAGATAGAGCATTAAAAACTACTTCATCTACTTCATTATATCCCTGCAAAACAAGACTCCACAAGTCTTGTAAGATAAAGAAGGTTTTCATTCGAATACTCCAATATTTGAAGTTTTCTCCACTAAACATGATGATTTGAAGTTGGACAATATTTCCACTGTTTTGTGCCTTCACGGATAAGTGTTTTAACCCAATAGATGACCTACTCTGATACCAAATAAAATAAATGAAGTAAGGATGCTCTAAGATACCAAAGAGTGCTAGAAATGAGCACCAACAGTCTGGACAAGCAAGGAGAGTAAAAAAATGACGTTTTTTGAAAATGCCCAAAATTTTCTGAAATTTTTAGGAGTACAAGTACATGAAAATGGGTATCCAAAATACTTTACAAAACTAAAAATACCCTATAAATAAAAATTTATGGACTTCTGAAATTTTCTGCAGTTTACTAAGGATTTGGACTCTGTTCAACACAAACAACAGATCATCGAAAGAATGGATTTTTAGATGCTAATAAAATCAATGAATATGTGAGGAAAACTCTTTAAAATTAGAGCCTAATTTGTATTTGTCAAAAAACATGGATACAACTTAATAAGTGCAGCAAAATAAAGTGCTTACATAAAATGCACAAGGAAATCTCACACACAACAAGCTCTCAAGAAATGCAGTATTGTAAACATTACCAGCAACTTTCAAAGAATTTGCAGCCCTCTTCAACCTATGTTTCACCTTCTCCAAACTCCTTTTTGACAAACTTTTTTTTTTAAATGAAGAGGCTTTTACAATAAATAGGAAAGCATTCCTATGAGACAAAAGAGAACTACAGTTAAGAGGGAAACAAAACTGCAGTTAAGAAAGTAATACAAAGAAATGTTGACATAAATTTCTTTCAATAAGTCGTATGGTAAGTGGTCCCATGTGTTATAATTTTACCATAGGTGGTGATTCTTATATTGTTACCTTTATTATAACATCGACATGTACCCTTACTAGGCATTGACCTAATGTGTTAGCCATTTGAATTTGATTAGAGTGATTGCATTTAGACCTGACAGAATAGGGTGTATGATTAGTTGTAGACAAGGTTCTTGGACAGATGTTGAGTCCAAAAATGGGTGTTTGTGTATTGATCTTGCTTGAGGTAAAGTGTTGATATTATCTATTCCCTCAAGCATCGAGTCGACGGAAGACAACATGAATTATGGCGATGAGGCGATTGACCTTATTGAGATGATAAATTGATGTCATTTTCTTGGTGATGGTGGATAGTTTGTATTTATTCCTTTTGTATTTTTGTTGTTTTGTTTTGTTATTTATTTTATTTTTTGGTGATGGAGTATGGATAGAGTGCAATACCGGTTAGTAACATAAGTTATCTAGGTGCATTTTCATTTTTGGATTAAAATGAACCCAATTGTGTACTTGATTGCTCGTAGTTGCTTTTGTTGTTGCATGCATGCTTTTGATTGTGTTGTTGAAAATGTTATTTGTGTGTATGTTTGCTCATGATTGTTTGGTAAGACATATACGCAGGTGATTGTTTTTGTATGATTATGAGAAGCAGCTTTATAGCTCTAATATATGTAGCCTACGGGTAAGACTATACATGTATTTTACTGATGATGATGATATATATATATGATGCATAATTTATTCATGTGATGTTGTTTATTCTGTTCATGTTTCATTCCTATGTGTTATTTGATTATTGATGCGATGAATTTATGTAATGTTGGATGGATGTAATGATTGAATGCATATTCTTTTGATTTTCTTTCACAAAATGTTTAGACATGTATCATTATTCATGAATTTAATCAATCAATCAAGGGTGTCAACCCAATAATACTAACAAACATGGAGAATAAATGTAAGTACATGTAATGTAATGATTTTCATGTGATGTGCTACTGTAGAGGCTTAATATAACATGGCTTGTTTTCTCACTTAGCCTAGGGGAGACGAATCTGAAAATGCTTTTAGGAGACTCAAACACCCTAGTGACCTCAATCAAACTCTTCTACTAATCAAGTAGATACTTGAAGATACTAAGGCCACCCAAGTTATCTAAGTTTTGCCAAGACCAACTATGTGTGAAGTGAATGTTCATTACCAATTTTGGACGAGGTTAGACTCATCATTTGTGACTTATGTCAATAAGCTAGCTCATCCAAGAGCATACATAGATTTGTACAAAAGAAGATCGCTAATGTAACAGATGTGTCACCATGCATAAGGCTACTCCACTACTAGGCATACATCTATAACCTATTTCTAGTGATGGATACCACCCCATGGTTATCAAAAACTAAGAATTCAAGGGATTCAAACTCTTTATCCCTTGTTTTTTTGGGGGGGTTTGGGGTACTTGCTCGTTTTGTGGAAGAGCAAGGGATTTTATTATTCTATGGGGCTTGCTTGTTTTGTAGAGGAGCAAGGGATTTTATTGCTTTTGCTTTTACTTTTTGGTATACTTGCTCATTTTGTGGAGGAGCAAAGGGATTTTATTGCTTTGTGGGGCTTGCTCATTTTGTAGAGGAGCAAGGGATTTTATTGCTTTTGCTTTTGTTTTTGGGATACTTGCTCATTTTTTAGAGGAGCAAGGGATTTTATTGCTTTTGCTATTGTTTTTTGGGATACTTGCCTATTTTGTAGAGGAGCAAGGGATTTTATTGCTTTGTGGGGCTTGCTCATTTTGTAAAGGAGCAAGGGATTTTATTGCTTTGTGGGGCTTGCTCATTTTGTAAAGGAGCAAGGACATTTTTTTTGAAGGGGGTATCTTATCCTTTTACCAATTCTCATTCGTTTAGACCATGCGCATAATTGTATGACAAGGGAAAACCGTTCACTTTATGGTGATAGTGACATGATTTTTTATTTTCTAGACACCAAAATGTGATTTAATATGTGATATTTATGTGTGGTCTCAATAAAAACTTAAGGTCACTAAGGAAGCCTATAGTACTCAAGGACTAATGACATTCAAAGTAGGTTGAATGAGATACTAGGTATGGCTGAACGACTGAAAGTACCTAAAGATTTGTCAAACCATAGACTTGAGAAAGAAAACCTATCATAGGGTTTATTTTTTTGGATGGTGGATGTAACTGACATTTCTATAATGAGGGAAATGTGAGAACAGACCATAAGGAATACACCCTTGATTAATTTGATAAAATCACTTATGAAAAATGAATAAACACATGCATTGAATTATAACCAAATTTTTATTGGTCATGATGAAATTTTATTGCTTTGTT
The DNA here is from genome assembly GCA_028583015.1 of Wollemia nobilis. Classification (NCBI taxonomy): domain Eukaryota; kingdom Viridiplantae; phylum Streptophyta; class Pinopsida; order Araucariales; family Araucariaceae; genus Wollemia; species Wollemia nobilis. Next base: position 4,106,801 of record JAQPPZ010002384.1, on the reverse strand, counting down.
ATTTTTGATGATTTTGATTTGTTTTTGTATTTTTGTTTTTATATTGTTTTTGTATTTTTTATTTTGTATTGCTTTTGTATTTTAATTTTATATTATTTTTGTATTTTTTGATATTTTTTATGTTTTTGTTTTCGATGTTTTGATGTTTTTTTAGGCTAGCTAGGAGCTAAGCATATAAGGAACACAAATGAAGGATATTTATGGGTTCAAGCTCCTCAATTCCCTTAGGAGTGACAAGCTTATAGGCTCCTATTCCAAATGTCTGTGTTACGATAAATGGAACAAGCCAATTGGTCATAAACTTGTCATGCAAATGAGGCGGTAAACTTGAATTTTGTTAATTTTCTTTGAGAATCAAATTACCTATTCAAAATTTGCAAGGATGCACTTCGTTATTGTAGGTGTGCTTGACCCTTTATTGATAGACGTGAAGATTTTTTAATGCAGTGATTCATATCAAGTAGATTTAATTGGTCTAGGTATGCTTTTTGTGCAATGTCATCATTGATAAATTCTTGCAATGATATGTGTAATGACAAAATTTTGAGTTCAAGGGGCATGATTGCTTCAGCTCCATAGACCAAAGAAAACGATGTTGCCCCAGTTTTTTTTCAATAAATCCCATAACGGCAATGGGAGTTGTATATGCCAATATTTGTGATTATCCTTAACTATTTTCTTTAAAATGGCAATTAAAGTTTTGTTGGTGGCCTTATCTTGTTTGTTACTTTACAGATAATAAGGGGTCATGAAATTATGTTGGATGTTATACTTGTTGCAAAGTGCTCAAACACCCTTGTTTTTGAATGGGATGCCATTGTCAGATTTAATCTTTGATGGTATCATAAAATGATATATGATATGATGGAGTATAAACTCTGCTATGGTGAGAGAAATCGCCTCAACCCATTTTATAAAGTACTTTATGGTCATAATGATGAATGTATGGTTTCTCAAAGGAGGAGAGATCTTTCCTACCAAATTAAGGTCCCATTGTGAAAAGACCGCAAAACTTGAATTGGTCGCAATAGTTGTGATGGGACATGGGTTAGATTGGCATGATGTTGGCATTTTTAGATATTTCTTGATGTATGCACAACAATCACGTTCCATGGTGGACCAATAGTAACCCATGGGTAAGATGCACTTTACAATGGCCATCCCACTAAAATGACCACCACAAGTACCATCATGGGCTTGAGAAATTACCCATTTTTCTTCTTGGGATTTGAGACAATGAAGGAGAATACCATCATAGCCACGATGATAGATAATATCCCCCAAAATAGTATAGCAAGCTATTTTTTGTTTAAAAGTTCATTTTGCGTTTGAGGATAACTCTATGGGGAGAGTACTCATCTTGATATAATCCTTAATTTGTAGAAAATATTTATTATATGGATCTATTTGGATGATATTGACACTCTCTACTACTTGAGAAGAATCTCATTCTATAGTAGACTGTAAAAGTGTGGTAATTTTAACAAATGTGTTGCTATAAAATGGATTTTATAGGATGAGAGATCCAAGCAAGTCCATTGTGTCGATAAACCAATTGGATGACTGAGGTACATTGTCAATTTTGTACCAATCAAAGTGCTTAAGCAATTTATCAATACTCGGTTTGTACTTTTGCAAAATTAGATCTCTACAATAATATATCCCTTTGACTTGTTTAACAATGAGATCAGAATCACCAAAAATATTTATTCATTCAATCCCTAGTGCAATAGCAATCTGAAGTCCTAAAGGGCTTCATATTTCGTATTGTTTTTGGTGCAGGGGAAATCAAGTTTTAATAAAAATTGTATAGGAGCCCCTTAAGGTGTGAAGAATACAACTCCAACACCTCCCCCTTGCTCACATTTGGAACCATCGGATAAAAGGACAACATCAATGTCCTCTTCTAGCTCGATGGATTTTTCTTGCTCATTTATGTTGAACACATAATCGTCAGGTAACTTAATTATAAGCGATGTGTCATTTGATAGCAGAGCTTCGGTGATATGATCTACTATTACCTGATATTTTATGGATTTTTGACTATAAAATTCTAGATCAAATTTCATTAAAAGCATTATCCATTTATACATCCTATTATTCGTATAGGTACAACTCATTATATAGTGTAAAGGGTTCTCTTTTATAATGACATATGTAGTATGACCAATAATGTAATGTTAGAGGTTCATGGTTGTAGAGATAACTTCTAAGCATAGCTTTTTAACATATGCATACTTAGATTCATAGCTTACAAACGTGTGAATAATGTAATATATAGCCTACTTTTGATTAATTCATTTTTTTGCACTAATATTATTCCTAATGTAAAATTTGTAGTGGATATGTATAGATGGAATGGTACACTTGGTCGAGATGGTGTCAACATAGGTGGTGATACAAGATATTCGTTTATAGCATCAAACACATCTTGGCACTCTTGATTCCACTCAAAAGTGATCCTCTTTTTTAAGATATGATTGAAAGGCTTGCATTTATCTGATAATTGTGCTATAAAGCGATGGATCACTTGTATCTTTCCTTGCAAGCTACGTAATTCCTTGATATTTGTAGGGGATGGCATGTCAATGATTGATTTAACTTTGTTAGAGTCAGCTTCAATGCCTTGTTTAGAGACTATGAACCCTAAAATATTTTCTAATGTAATGCCAAAGATGCACTTCTTCAAGTTGAGTCTCATGTTGTGCTCAAGTAATCGCTTGAAAAATTGGTGCAAAACACCTATGTGCTCATGATGGAGCTTCACTTTGGCCAAAATATCATCCACATAATATTCCATTATTTTTTATATTTGATCATGAAAATGTAAGTCATGGCACGTTGATAGGTAGTGCCCGCATTCTTAAGTCCAAATGACATGACTTTATAGTAAAATATCCCCCAAGGCATTGTACAAGTTATTTTGTGTTGGTCCTCAAGATTAATTTGAATCTGATTATATTATGAAAAACCATCCATGAGGGAAAGCATTTCATGACCAGTGGTAGAATCCACGAGCATATTGATGTTTGAGAGGGGGAAGTCATCCTTGGGACATGCTTTGTTTAAGTCATGAAAATCTTTTCAAATGCGTATCCCCCATTAGGTTTTCTAACGGGTACCATGTTTGAGACCCATTATCAGTAGTCTATAGGTTGAATAAAACCCACATCTAGCAGTTTTTGCAAATCTTCTTTGACCATCAGGGCTATGGTAGAATGAAGCTTCTGTAACTTTTGCTTTATAGGTTTTGCATCAAGTCTCAAGATGATATTATAGATCACTAGGTTAGGGTCTTGTCCTGGTATGTCTTTGTATGACCATGCAAAAGTGTGCTTATTCTCACTAAGAAAAGTGACAAGCTCTCCATGTTCTATGGAGTTGAGGCTCTTTGCTAGTTTGATGATCTACAGGTTGTTGGGATCTGCGCTAATGTTGATGTTGTTGGTCTCCTCAACTAGCATATGGGAACCTTCTAACTGGTAAGGCATGGGAATGAGGTGAATGTCATCGGTTGTATTTTTTAAAATGGGTGACTCAATGTCACTTGCATCAATGTGATGGACAATAGATGAGACAGGTGATGGGGTTGGTGGCATGTAGATATTCGCTTGATGAAGCAATTATCTAGATGGAAGAAAATCTTTGGGTGATGGTGTGGGGGAGATGCAATCAAATTCAATGAGACTTGGATTGACATGGATGGGGTTTGATGGATCACTCATATTTTTAAGGGGCATAAATAGGTCAATGGTGACCATGTTTATTTGTGAGATGGAGTGGTTTGGATGGTTGGAAGATGAGCACCCCGGGACATGCTCATGGAGGTAAATTTTGGTCCAATATTGGTGGATACAAGTTCAGTTGGATTGAAGGTGGCTTAGGTAGTGAAGGCGGTAGAGGTAGTGGATGGGCTAGCATGTTTGGGTGCTCCAATGGAAGGATCATAGGAAATATCAAGAGTGGTATGGGGAACAATAACTGGTAAATATCATCATCTTCTAAAAATTTTGTGAGTAGGACAATGGAGAAAGAGTCTTCTTCGGAGCTATTAAAGGCAATCGAAAGTGCGTCAAGTAACCTATCTATTTCATATTTTGAGGTGTTACGTGGTATGGTATAGACATTAGCTACTGGAGAAGAGCCTTTATTATGATCAAAATATTCGTTTTCACTATCCTCCTTGGGACTAAGGTTGAGACATTGAATATTCTCCTCAAAGAGATCAACTGGTTGATTGTGGTGATACCCTAGTCCAAATGTTTCCTTAGGGAGTTGATAATGTGGTTTGATGAGATGGCAAATTTCCTGATCATGATGACCTAGGTCAAATCCTCTCCAATGACATTGTCGAAAGTATTAACACAGAGGAGGGATTGAATAAGAAATCAACATCATCAAAAAATGGTGATTCATGTTGCTCCTCAAGAGGTGCATCGGAGGAAGTGTCAACTTCAGACATACATAATTTTTTTTGAGTTGGATGCAAAACCCATGGAGATAATAGAACCAATGCATGGGTGGCCAAAATCCTTGACTAACTCTATGATGGGAGGCATAAATATGACGTTGTGCACTAGGTACTTTCCTATTCCTAGATTTTCTATACAAACTACAACCTGTGCAGTTTGGGAAGAAGATGTAGGAGAAACTCCAACAATATTTTTCAGTTGAGGTGCTACCTTGGATGAAACTAGGATGGTGGCTATCATGGATGAAGCTGAATTTGGTGGATTTTGTGGAGGTGTAGGCTCAGGCTGCATGAAGGGTGAACTAGCTAGGGGTGTTGTGATGATTGAGGTATTGGTGGATGGTGGAATGGAAGCTGTTATAGCTTACCCTTCTTTGGGTGGGGTTAATAGGTCTAGCACTATGGTAGGTAGGTTTTTTTTGAGATTCTATCGTACGGGCAGGTGTGGGGGCTATGGGTGATGCGAGTATAGTAGTGACCTGGGCCATTATGGATGGAGGAGGTGTGGTGATGGGTGTAGTTGGCTAAAGTTGTGTTAGTGGAAGGCATGTGTGGGATGCATGGGTAGAAGGTGGAACCTTATGCAAACAAGGGTTAGCTAGGACATGGAGGGTTTGTCCAAGTAATCTAGGGTTGAATGGATGTGTTTGATGGGTAATGGGGACTTAATGAAGCAGTTGGATTTGTGTAGTGAGTTGGGTGAAATGGTATGGGCAGTAAATATGGCTACACAAGCAGAATGGGGTTTGGCGATGGATAAGGTGGGTTGTGATGTGATATGATTGGAAAAGGGAATAGCTCAGGTAATATCAAGGTGAGGTATAGGTGTGTGGATGGTAAGGGAGTCTCATACAGGTTGGATATCAGGTTGCAATACTTGAAAGGTTTCTCGTTAGTGGGAATGCAATGCACACGATCCTCATGAACGTACTTGAGGTAATGGTGTAGTGTTGAGGGGATGCATCACATATCCTAAATTCAAGATCTCCCAAGCAATACATTGTATTACATCTCTCCTTCAAGGATGTGGTATAGTGTATGGATGGTTTTTACACCTACGTGAATAGGTAAAACCACTATTCCTAATGTTGAGCACAAGGTATCATTGAAGGCCCATAGAGTGAATGTGGATGAGGCTATGTGTGATGGTGGTAGGTTCAAATGTTGAAGTGAAATTGAAGTGATGATGTTGATAGGCGACCCGGTATCAACCAAGACTCCCTTGAAGGGCTTGTTTTCTTATGAGCTACGATGTGCAATGGAGGATCCGGTATCTCTATGAATAAGTTTTTGATTTCATGGTCATAAAATGTAATGGATAACTTTGTGCATGTTCTAACATTATCCACAAAATTTGCAAATGCATATGGATCTTGTGTTTTAACTTCAATGGATTTCAGAATTTCCATTAATACCTCGTGATATGGGGGTGATTTTTGGATGAGATAATAAATTTAAAGCTTAGTTGATGCCATTTTGAAGCTCTGGTTGAGGCATTTGGTTAATGATATAATGGGTTGCGATGGATGCAACACAACCTAAATTGGTGGGATGGTAATAAAGGAGATGAAGGTGCATTGGGTGTAGTACTCAATTGTGCTGATCGCTCAAGGTAATGTTCATTCTAAGTAACTATATATATCATCCCTACAAATTTTTGGTGTTGTGGCACACTGTTAAGATGGTTCACCTGGTTGGATGTCATAGCAACATTTGTAGGTGCAGTGTGTTGTTAAGTAATTTTTTTAAGTTATAAATAAATTGGTGAGATAAATATCTATATTATGAAATCAAACCATTAGAGGACTTTCAAAAACCAAGCAAAAGAATAAAAAATAAAATATTTTACATGATATTTTTTTGTTATATTGGAGGAGTGGGTTTTGAAAGGGCCCCAAAACCTTATTTACATATGAAGCAACAAAAATAACAAGTCAAAAGACTTGTAACAACAAAAATAATCCAAGGATTAAAAGGTAATACTAGCAGAACAAATGATAACCATCGAGGATTTCAAGATGAAGAAACAAACACATAATTGCAGAGTAGAGATATAGTGACTCGATCCTAGGTAGATTTAGCACTATTAAGAGGAGTCTCATCACCTATCTTTTGAAGGTCTTTGCGCTGGCGGTAAAGGTCATCCATAACCTTAGTGGCTTGGTTGTACAATGTCTATGTCATGTTGGATGCATTAGCTATAGCAAAGAGCGTTACCACAGTGTTGATGAAAGGATCCTGCATGGTCTTCCAAAACATGCTAGTTGCGGGTTCTCTCATTGGTTCAAAATGCTTCACATTGGAGGGGTTGTCTTCGAACATCATCTTCAAGGAATAACCTTCGGTCTTCACCTATTTTGGCTTATGGGACTCCCAAGTAGTCTCAAGGTTGTCTCTTCGCTTGATTTCTAATTTTTTTCTTCTTAATGATCGACATCATAGTTCAAATTTTCCTGACTATAAAGTGTCTTCTTATAGTGGGCTAGGGGTTGACATTTGAATTGATTTTGATGAATTAGGGGACCCAAACTCTCGGTCATCATCATTGTTGACCACATCATTAATAGGAGAATCATGGCTAGAACATTGGTCAATGGATGGGTTAGGAGGGGTGATAGTAAAGACACGACTACCTTTTGGGCTTGCTTTTCAAGGGCAAATCTATAAAGTATTAGGTGTAGACCTTGGTGAGTAGGATGAGAGGTATTCCCTTTTTTGAAGCTATCAATGAAAATTTCTAGGGATCTAAATAGATAATTGGGCACATTGATCACTTTGATATTTGTTAAGTGATTTAAAAATATGAGGTGAAAACTACACAAGGGAAGGTCAGTTTTATCATAGGTAAATTACTGCATTATAGGAATAATTACCCTATCCCAAGGAGTCAAAAGTGACATTCTCACAATACCACATTTTTCCTTGGCAAGCTTCTTGTCTTTGTTCATAAAGTGATTGGTTTCCTCCACCAAGAAATGTCTATCTTTTTTAATAACCAGCCCATTGTATGGAATCTTTGTCATCTCAGCCAGAACCTGAATGTTAACTTTGAATTGAAGGTCATGAATGGTGACACACCCCTTATTCCATGACTTTATAAACTTTTTAGAAAGCTCTGCATTACTCCCACTGAATCTCTTTAGAAAGGGAAGAAACTTGTGGTTGAAAAAGATGTCTACAATTGGATCGAGCTATAAATTTTTGGGTTCAAGCACAATCGTTCTTGATATGTGAAAGGGCTCTCTAATGATGGAATGATTATTTAAGCTCAGGTAGGGAAGGGGACTCGAGCAATGGAATTGCCTAAGGTTATCCCTAAAAGTGTATAAATAGAGCTTTGGGAGGTTATCCTTTAGATGCTTGTAGAAGACACATGCTGAAAGTTCTGGAAGAGATTTATTTTAGAAGTTGTTGATGCAGATCATAGGCAATGATCTTAGTAGTGTGTATCCAATCAATCAAGATGATCACCACATGGAAAAGGTACCATTAGAGTGGGATCAGGTCATGATTAATGATAGGAAGGGCACCTTGGAAATGAGTAGACCAAGAGTTGGCTAGAGGGATTCTTCAGAAATGATTAATCCTGAGATTCCCAATGAAGATGTCTAATTCAATCAGACTAGGGGTCATACGGGGACCCACCATGGATACAAGAAAGGAGAAAATATCCAAGGTGGAAGTGGGATTTCCAAGTAAGTAGGCTAGGGGCAGACAAGTAGCTAAGAGATTGTGTGGGCTTATGTGGTGGGAATGATTGGCTAAGAGTTAGGTGTAGGCTTACGAGGTGGAAATATTAATATGGGAAGGGACACAATGATGGTGAGGATGATAGGTGGTAATGGGAACAAACACTGAAGGGTAGTGGATCCAATGGCTAACAGGGATAGTGCTAGACAAGACACTAAGGAAGGATGCTAGGCAAGGCCACAAACAAGGCTGAGGATGATATGGATCAGTTATTAGAGGAGATATCAATGAGGGGTTAGCAAAAGGAACCATTCCAAACTTCAAGGGACTCCGTGTGAAGACCCAATTTGGCCATCAAATCAACAACCTGATTTCCTTTCTTGTAAACATTCTAAATGGCAGTGTTAAGGTGATTATTGAGGAGTCGATTGGACTTGACAATGATATTGGAGATTGACCAGGAAGGGACATTATCACCTTTGAGATATTTTATAGTGTTCATAGAATCCCCTTCAATGATAAGCTTTCACGGATGGTCACTGAGAATGGAAAGTCCTCAAAAAAGAGCTTTGGATTCAACAATGTGGTTAGTTTGGGTTCCTAGATTCTCTACGAAAGAGATGATGATCTTGCCATTGTGATCTCTAAAAATTCCACCACCTCTCACTTTTTTGGGATTGTATTTTACAGCACCATAAAAGTTGAATTTTAACCAACCTTCAAGAGGAGGATTCCATATAACATTGGCTCTATTTGTTAAGGGGATATACGACCCTGTAAGCTCCACAAAGAGGTTGAGAGATCTTGCAATGGTGGTTTCAAGGCCAAGGTTAGGGGATTTTGAATAAGGAACAAGCTAGGCATTCTCAATGGCAGCACACATCACCTGATTCCAATAGAAAGGGGGTCCTTGAAAGTGTTGGGAAAGGCTCTATTATTTCATTCAAACCATAATTGCCATAGAAAGTGATGGAGGCAGAAACACCAAAGAGTTTTGACCCGACTATTCATAAAGGGATTGGGCCATTGGATGAATAACTTAAGAATTGTGTTTGGTTGGACCCACTTGATACTAAAGGTCGATAAGAGGAAACTAAGTACAACCTTCGAGAAAGGGTACTCAAGGAAAATATGGTGAGTTGACTCCCAGCTGGACTTACAAAGATGGTGTGTTTTACATAATCTAATGCATGGAATGAAATTTGAATTTATTCAACAATAGGTTTTTTATGAAATAAATGGTGCCCAAATAGTTTATATTTATACCAAAATATTATTAGTTTCATCAAATAAATTTTTTTCCAAACCATTATAACAGTCTATCAAAACAACTTCAAGTATAAAAAAACTTAACCCATAAAAGTATACTATTGTCTTAATAAATGTAGTAGTAATATGACTCCAAATAGATTATAAATAAAGTCAAAAGAATTATGCAAAATTCTCCACATAGAGGTCCCTATTATAGACATACAAAAATTAATTAGTCCAAAGCATGTAATGACCTATAATAATTTATATTTTAGAAATTACTCTAAGCATTTTACTTCTATGTTAAATAAAAATTAAAGGTTATAATCATAATACCAAAAAAAAATGAAAAAATTCAATAATTTTCCATGAAGATCTTCAAACAATCATTTCAACATATTCTTCTACTTGGTCACAATGTGAAAGAGACGACAATTGCAAAATAATGAAACAATTACAAATATCTAGTAAGTGCATTTTAAGTTCTTCCAAGATTGAGAGTTTCCAATAATCATTTTATCTTTAGTTACTCTAGCATTCACCACTAAAGTTCCATGGTAAAAATAGAACTCTTACTTCTTATATATATAAGCAACAAACACAGATATTATATTCTCAAGAAAAAATCAAAGTATTGTATTTGAAATATAAATCTAAGATCCATAGCTTCTTTCTCCGCCACTCTTTTGGTTATTATATTAGCATGTTTTAAAAATTCAAGGAATCAATAATAGGTGTACTTTAAAAAATAATATGGGTATTACCATTGCTAATGATTTTGTGATAAATGTATTTCAGATATTAAGTATGAGCTCTTTGAACCCTCCCTATCATCAAGTTATCTCTAAGTACTACCAGGTGGGATAACTATCATAAGTCTATTGTAGATCATTCCTAGAGTACCATCTATCATAATCTTACAGTAAATATGAAGGGGCACTAATATATTGAAAAATAAAATAAAAAAATGAGGTGGATCATGGTAAAGATGATCGCATCGCTCACTTTCAATGATGAGCAATATAAATACAATGCAATGGAGGAATTGTTTCATCTTAGTTTAAGGGAATCAAGTATAAATCTTGGCCATATTCTAGGAATTTGTAATTTTGAAATAGATATTGATTTCTAATAGCACATTCCTCACTAACATGTAAAATAAGGGAATACACAAATATAGATAGAGGTATCCATGTGCAAGTTGTGGATCAACATCATTGCATAGTCCTTGGATGTTCCAATTGTGTGAATTAGTATGAATTTATTAACTTCAAATGCTAATAGAAATTTATTACCCATATACCATATAAATAAAAATAATCAAGCTCCAAATTTAGAAAAACATTAGAAACATTATTTGAAATCCCTTTATCTTTATAGTGATAGAAAATAATACTAGATTTTTTTTTAAATATTAGGAAAATTGATTAACAAACATGAAATTAAGACATTTGACTGGTAAGAAGTCTTCACACATGAAATAACATTGTACTTCTTGCTTGTCATAGTCTTGGCTTCAGGAGAATTAATATTTGCTAAGATAATTATATGTTTATGTTTAGTTTAACTTTTAATTAAAATAATGGTGTGGCTGGATTCTCCATGGGATAGAGTATGGTTGGAAAAGGGTTAGTCAAAAGTAAATTTCTTTGCTTGGTAGGTTATGCATCGGAGCTTTCTCACTTATGATAACATACAAAATATGGATTTTCATGGCCCCTCTAAATGTATCATGTGCAATTTCCAGGAGGAGACAATAGATCATTTGTTCTTCCAATGTGACTTTACCCTAAAGTTATGGAACCAAAGGGTTGATCTCTTTAAGGCTGATCTCAATCAGTAGTTAACACATACCAATATATAGGAGGTTTGTAATGGATAAGATTAAAAAAAATTAGTTCAATTGGGTTGGTCTTTGGGTCTAAGCTTTATTTGGTGGCATATGTGGATGGAAATAAATTCCATAATTTTTAGAGGGGAATACACTCTGATAGATTTAGTTTGGCAAAAAATATTAAACAAGGTGATAAAAAAATTAAAATATCATGTGGATGAGTAATAAAATCAATGAGGAGAGAACACTACCATAAGGAAGATTCATCAGGCTTTGCAACCCCTACCCCTAGGCTGAGAAAAAATCAACACAAATGGAGCAACCAAGAATAACCCAGGGGCTATGGGTATTGGTTTCCTCAAAAGAGACTATAATGGGAAGGTTCTTCTTTGGGAATTGGAAGACCTAGGAGTAGCAACAAATAATGAAGTAAAGGTTTTGGCAATTAGATAGGGCTCTCTCAATGCTTAAGATAATGGAGTTTGGAATATCATAGTGGATTTTGACTCTCAAATTTTTATGGGGATGCTAGATGAGATTAGGAATTTTATACTGAGTGTGTGGCAAATCAAGAATATGGTGAGTCATTAAATCCATTTGGTAGTAGTTTGAGGATGTCATTTCAATTTATGTAGGCGGAGGGAAGAATGTAACGAATGATATTTTGGTTAAAAAGGGAAGTGAGCATCTTGTTGGATATTGGTTGAAATTTGATCAGAATAGGGATACTGTATATTGGACAGAGGTGAATAAACAAGTTTTATTACTATCCAATAGTGATTTAGACAATAAAGTGTGTGGGACCAAGGTAGATGTTTGTGATGATTAACCTTTGCTCTAGCATCACATTGTTTCTTGTAGTATTCTTAGTTCCAATTTGGGATAGCCCCAAAGGTCATGGTAAGAGAAGCAATTTTGGATCCTCTAGAATAATATTAATGAAAATTGTAATCATGATAGGAGTTTCTACTCTTTGGATATTACTAATAAATTTGTGATCCAAGGAGATTTTAGAGTTAGTTTTTCATAAACCTTGTTTATCAATCCAAAAAAAAACTTGGAATATATTATTTATGCTCCTAATGACATACGATATATAATTATTCTTTGGGAGTGAATGAGATATAAATTGTCTTTAGTTGATTTTCTAATGGGGAATTTTAATATAGAGGAAGATAAATAGGATAAAATAAGGAAATATAAGTTACCTTTATTCAATGCATAATTTAATGCTTGGATAATATGTAGAAATCATGTGGGATTTTTTATCCTATTTCCTAAAATAAATATTTCCACCCAAAACATTGGTTCACCTACACCAATTGTAGACATGAAGATGAAAGGAAGTGTAGCAAATTAGATCATTTATATTTCATCTTATCTTTTAGTTTAAATTATGAAGGTGGTCTAAAGTTAACTATGGTCACTTATTTACTCTATTTGATCTTTTTACAAACATTTCTAATTTTGCTTTTGCTATAAAAAATCCCAACCCCACACGCACTTTAGACTTAAGATATCTTGCTCAGAAGATCAAGAATACCTCCAATTTTTTTTTGCATGGAACTTTAAATAGTTTCCTTTAGAATTCTATAACTAGATAGCCTAGTGGAAAATAGCTATCAATTATTGTCTCCTTTACCACAAATAATTTCAAATGAAAGTTGCAAGGTATAAAAAAGGGAAAAAATGCTTGAGCCCATTCTTGAATTGTAGAAAGTTGTGAGTAATTACAACTTAAGGTGGCTCAATATGAATAATAAAGTAGAGAATTTAAATGTCACAAAGGTATGAGATCATGGTTCTAATGGATTCAAGAAGGGTGTCGAATTTATAAGTTATTTTTCAAAATTTTATAAATTGAACATAAGGGAGATATTTCAAAGAAACTAGGGATATGGAAGGCAATCTAATTACAAATTCAAATGAGATAAGGGAGATATGTTTTACAACTATTATAATTTTGGTGGTGTTTTCATAAAATTAGACTTTGATAAGGCACATGACAGGTTTAGATGGGCTTTTATTTTATAAAAACATAAGGGAGATATTTCAAAGAAACTAGGGATATGGAAGGCAATCTAATTACAAATTCAAATGAGATAAGGGAGATATGTTTTACAACTATTATAATTTTGGTGGTGTTTTCATAAAATTAGACTTTGATAAGGCACATGATAGGTTTAGATGGGCTTTTATTTTATAAATATTAAGGAGACTTAAATTTATGACTAAAGCTTTAGTTAAACTAGTTATTAATGCAACCCTATTTAAAGCCTTCTCTCTTCAAAGATCAATCCATAAAGGCTATCCTATTTTGTGTTTTATGTGATATTTAGCTCATGCCTTTAGTAATTGATGAAAAGAACTTGTTGTAATGGTCTTATTGGTGAATTCCCCATCCATAAGGCAAATAGGTGATTAATTTGTATTTCATTGAAGATTAGATATTATTTATTAAAAAGCGAGCAAGATTGAAAGTGCTTTAAAAGTATTGGATGTTTTCCATTATACTTTGGGTGGAAAATTCTATTTTAAAAATACCAAGTTTATCTCATCCTTTTGAGTAATTTCATCCTCCTTGGTTCCCAACATCCTCAAAGCAATGATTTCATTGTGAGAGTATAAAATATCTAGGAATATGTTTTCGTATGAACCTCTCTGCTATAGATATGGCAATGGTTATTGTTAAAATTTTAAAAGAGATTAGAGGAAAGTAAATTAAATTTATTCCTACGTACGTGATAAGATTAAGGTTATAGCTAAGGTATTTCTAGCTATGCATTTTTTAGATTCCTCATATTGGCTACCATCTAAATCAAATAATCTTTAATTTATAAGGATTATAAGAAGGGTTTTTATTGAATTTGTAATCTAATTCATGGCCAAGATCCAACATTATGAGATGTATTAGATAGGCCTAAGGGCATTGCATTGTAACATTGTTCATTATTTTGCAATCCCAATGGGCTATGGTTAAACTTTATTTAACATTTATAATTAACCTAAATCCCACTTGTTATATCAAATTTTGTTAAAATTTATGATGTTATTTGGGGTTTTGGTATTATTGTAAATACCCCTTCACACTCCTTATTTCTCATTGGAGTGTTGCACAATATAATTTATGGATAATAATTATTTATGGTGCCTATGGGAACCCCAATCCATTTTTGTCTCTTTTGCTTTATGTACAAGATTTAAGTGTATGTCTTGCTTCTGTTCATTTCTAAAAAGCATTGTTAATCTCAACATGATACCAGAGCAGGTATGGAGTAACATCACTTGTTCATGTAGAAAGGTTCCTCTAATTCTAATTTTGACCTCGAGGAGAAATTACTCAAATAATCATCAGCATTAATTACATAAGAAGCTTGAAAGATATTATTTTTTATCTACATTCTTAAAAGATTTGCTTGTACAAATTTTTTCTTCTACTTCATTGTTATTGAAGCCCATAGTATTTTCCTTTAAAAAAATTGATTCATTTCTATATTATCCAGTTAATTTTTTATTCACAATCTTGTTGTAGTATTTCAATACAAAAACCATGCCAAATATGATTCAAATTTCAATTTTGATGCTTGAAATTTGTGCGCAATCATAGGCTCATGCACTTCATAGCCATTTCTTTCCTTTCTAGTAGGGCACAACAAGGTAATGGCTATATTTTTTTATAGTACCAACAAGGTGGAATATTGGCCATGTGAAGGGTTATCAATATGCTAGGGAGACCATTATTCTATTCCCCATGAGATATATTTTTAGTTTTTATTTTAAGCCAAAGGCCAAAATTTTTATAGAAACCTTTAATATCCAGCCATCGTAATAGCTTTATGGACAGTGTAGGTTGCTTTGGAGCTTAGGTGGGTGAATGTCCTATGCTCAAACCCTAGTGGAAACATCCTTTGCTCTTTTTTCATGATTTGATACATTGCTTCTATGAGACAATGGCTAGAATCCTTTCAATAGTGGCATGTGGTCAATTGGTTATACAAAAACTCACAAATCACTTGGAGTGGGTGGGTCACAGGTTCAAGGCTTGTGGTCCTCATATTTTATCATTAACACCGTAAGTCTAAAGAAGTATGATTGGTATCCTTTTTATATCCCAAAGAGATGCCTTGGTACCTTGGCTAGATAAAGGCCCTTAGGCAAATGGAGGCTCAGGTTTGAACCTCATGATGGAAAATTTGGCACTTTAAAATTATTTCAAAATTTCATTTAAGATGGAATTTCATCACATATGACAATTTTTACATGCACACACATATATATGTCTTAAACCAATTAGAATTAGGAAAGTGGCAGTGATTCAATAACTCAAAATATTTGAGGTGGCAAAAGTGGATTAGAGTGCTCCAACAAACCAAGGTTTTCCAAGTGGTAAGTCAAGATTTGTAGTACAGGGGGGATTATTCCTAGATGGGGAGGTGAATTGTGAGATTTGGAAATGAATCCTAAGGTTTTGTAACTGATTTGGCCCAAATTGTACAATTGTATGATTTACCACTATATGATTTATAAAACTCATAAAACAAATTGTACGGTTCTCAAATTGTATAGTTGTGCAATCTAAATTGTACAACACTCTAAATTTTACAATCTACCACTTGTACAATTTATTGGAAGTTAGTTTTCAGATAAAAATTAATATTTTTGTAATCATTCTCTTCTAAATCTTCATTTTCCACATTTGACCAAGTTAATTATACAAATGCAATTCCAAAATGGAGTAATTGTTTACTTGTTTGGTTTGATTGACTGACTGTACATTTTTCCAAACCCTTGTTGCAATTACACAATATAGATTTTTTAACTTACACACCAAGTCTTGAGAAGGTAAGATTTGTATAATCTTCTAGTGAAATTGCCAACCTAGTTTACCCAACATGCAACCCCAAAATCACTACCCTTGGTTATTACCATTAACCTAATTAACTATGCATTTCTAGAAATAGTACAATAGCATAGAAACATCTCAATATCACTTGCAACATCATCCATTCAGTATTATATGCATTCACAATGATCACTCAAGGTTTAGGAATCATCAATGCTTCATTTCCATTATGGGTTCATTCCTTTACATAGTAATATGATCACAATTACACAGGATGTACAATCCATATCCATTGGTAACCTTAGCATGAAAATATTCAACACAATGTACAGCCATAATATACCATGAACAATAACTCTCCACAAGACTAAACATCAACAACAATCTATCATTATGTCATGACCCTCCCCTGGCAAACTCTTCGTAGGATGGAATCATGATTGACTATGTTATCTTGTTGATGGAATGACTAACTATTTCATGCTTAGTTTCTATAAACATATATTTTATGGAAATATGTGATGTATCTTGTCATAGAAATGACTGATTTTTCCATGTTTAATTTTTGTAAAACATATATTTTATGGAAGAATATGATGTTGTTAATGGATTTTCACTTTTGCAAGAACATGTTTTCTCATGGGTGGAAGAAAGACTTAACCACCGAGAACAAGATGCCATAAGAAAGGGAAATGATGTGATGATTTATTCATCAAAATGACTCAGATCAACATGGATGAATGATATTTTCATGTAGTTGCATATCATGATCTGCATGAGGAAAATATATCAAGTTTTGGGTGAAACTTGTTTGTTGCTTGATAATCATACTTTAGATGAGATTTTTTTTGTTAATAAGTGATTCGTTGAAAATTAAATGAATGTTTGGTTTTACTTATTATTTTTCCTTTCAAAAAGAAAAAGGAATCTATAGGATATTTGTCGTTGGATTGTCATTATGGTTAAAGCAATTGAAAGGTAGGATTAAATATGCTTGATTGAATTCAAATATGGATAAATAATTCATATTATTATCATTATTATCAATGATTCTTGTTTCTTACATTTACTATGGAAAAGAAAAGTATTTTCTTGGAGGATAGGCTTGTTGTATGGAAGATTTAAAGACCCTGTATTTGGTTAATTGAATTACAACTTTGCTTTATGAGGGTTGGATGTCTTCTAGAAATAAAAAAAACACAAAGAATATATTTGAAGTTTCTTCTAAGACTAAGGTAAGGACTATGATTTATGCAATAGCATTACTTTATGGTTGGAAATGCTCCATCATGCTTCGAATGGGGAAGATGTGTGTCGTGGAAATTAGAGTCACTATACAACTCTTAATAAAACCTCGACCAAATTGGGAGGAAATAAAAACAAAATTAAAAAAAGAAAGAGGTATCTTTGTCAAGGGAGTGAATGGGAGAAGACACAAAAAATATGCCAAGGGCAAAGAGGTGAAAGTGAAGCTAGCTATCAGAAGTTGTTTAGTTACCTGGAAAACATATTAAAATCTTATTGTGATTACCAAGTAAACTTGAAAACTTGTTATATGAGTATGGGCTTTAAGTGTGAATCATTTATTTAAGTTCCAACTTATCTTAATGTAATTCCATTGGTTGCATGTTTTTTTTTGGTTTATAAATTGTTCAACTCTTCAAAACAAGAAGGAATTGTGTCTAGTTATTGTATTGTTGAGCTTACTATGCATTCGCTATGTTTTTTAGTCTAGACACATGCTATTTCAATTGAAATACATCTTGGAGTAGACTCTCCATTACCTTTTGTTGTTTATCCATGGGAAACCATAGATTAATGAATTTCACTCCTGAATATAAACAGGAAGGGGTAGACAAATGTAAGTTTTAAGGTCTTGGTGTGAATCTGGATGATAACATGGAAACCTTAGGAACAATATTTCTAGGTTTGATTTTCGTTGTATATATTGCAAAGATCTTTATGTAATTATATTATTTGAAGTGGTGGCTATAGATGATTTTATATTGAAGCTTACCTTGCTACTTTGAGAATAGAATATTGTGGTTTTACCTTTACAACAAATGCTTTAAGTGTTGATATTTATTTCACAATATAGGCTTTAAAGATGTTATGATAAGCATTGTTTTTTTGCTATTGCATGGTGGATGTAGATGTGAATGGTTTTGTAACACTGGTTTATTTTAATATGTGCCTTTATTCGAACTATTGTTGAGTCCTTGTTTGACACCATAGATAAGATGCATAGCTCAAGAAAGAGCTTGTGAACATTTGAATAAAATAATAGTCACCTGTGCATTCATTATAACCATTAGTAATTTTATCTTAGAGCCTGGTTTCGTTGTTCTAAAATTGCACTCTGAGAGATAAATGAAATGAATGATTCTTATGTTTCAATCGAATCTTGAAGAGTTAGTAGAGGGAGTAATAAATAATGCTATTTTAAAATAAAGAGAATCCCATAATAGTTAAGAAGGCTCTATAATTACATAATTAAACAGTATTACATGTAGGTGTTGAGAATTACCACAGACTTTTACCATTGCTTATGTTTCTACATCCTAAAACATGTTTTATTACAAATAAAAATAAAGGAAGAACCTTACTGATATTGTATGATAGCATCATGAAAATACCCATATATTATGTTTATTTTTAATATTTTGTTCTCCCAAAAAAATTGTTTGTAAAATTTACTTAAATTATAGTTAAGTGGATGTCGTTTCCAGGTCTGTAGGATTATGAGGTCCTATAGAGATTAAAATAATTTTGTGTTTTCTTTAAGTAATTTTATGAGGTGCAGAGCATATTGCTTACAGAAGAAATTTACAGGTTTCTTTGGATTTTCTTTTGAAAACCATTTTATGAGGTAGAGGTAGCATGCTTATAATTATGGTTTAAATGAAAACATAAAGGAATATGTTCTGGATCACTGTGTTTTATTGCTTGCAATGAAATGAGAAGACATGCATATAGGAATTCCCACTCATGATAACTCTATTTTTGATCCCTAAGAAAAGCATCATCATCTCGGTTGGTTAAAGAAAAGACCCAAATATGGTGTGGTTCACGGAGTGCAAGAGCTAAAGAAAGGAGAAAGAGTTCTCTATCATTTATCTTTAGCCCATATATGATATGGGTATGGTTATGTTGAATATTAATTTAGTTATATTATGTGTGGATCATATCCTTGTAAAAGGATGTGGTTGGATTCTCTAGAAAGAGATATATTTTAGAGAAAAGATAAAATAATCGATTATCTAGTTGTTATATTCTATGTTGAGAAACATATCAATGTGTTGTACTTAGTATGGCATTGAGAGGGGGGGTGAATCAGTGTAGCATTTCAAAAACTTAAATCTGCAACTCTTAATGCTGAATAATGAAAACTTAAAACCAAAAACAGCAAGCATAACAAGAGAGCATCACACAACACAGGATTTTAACGAGGTTCACCAATATGGCTACTCCTCAAAAAGAACGGCTGCTTGGACTACCATCCAAATCCAGCCTCTTGCAAAGCACCAACTTTACAATTATTTACCAGCACCTACTGGAAGGAGTAACAACCCCTTATTTATCTGCATCAATAGAAAGGAGCACCAACCCCTGATTTACCAGCACCTACTAGAAGGAGCACCAACCCCTGATGCCAAGCTGCAACCTGGACTTCAATTCTAAATGTAAATGTTTGACAGGAAAATACCTTTATTTTCACAAGACCCTGATTGGTCTGAAGCATACCAGATCTCTCTCACTGTTCACAAAAACAGACACTTCACAACTTCTGTGATCTACAGCGGCACTGCACCTTCTGCTTTCTCTGCGTAATCACTTCGCACTCTTCTGCTTTCTCTGCGCAATCACTTCACACTCTTCTATGATCTACAGTCAACTTTCACGATCATATTATTCCTTTCACGCACTCTGCTCTATTAGCGAATTCTGCACTTAGCTTGATTCAACACGACTTGCTCACTTTGCGCACTTGTCATCATCTCGTCGCTTTTGCACTATCTATGCTCTTACAGCCACATATTGCACACTTCGATTCTCACTTCGATCTATGCACTTCAAATCTCAAACAACCCTCCTTTTATAAGAGTATTTTCAAGATGAAAACCCTAATTTTAGTCGGCTGATTATGCAAATGCAAACCCTAATCTTAGTCGACTGTGATCGAACTGCATCGGCTTTAACTCATGAATATGTTTGGGTTAACCTTCTGTTCTTGTGCGCTTATGACCTGTCGTGAAATCATGACATTTCTGTCTTTGTGGCTTTTCTTGTTTCTGTTGCCACGAAAATACATGTCACGAAATCGTGACACTTTTTGTCTCTGTATGCTTCCTTTTGGCTTTTGTCATGATATCGCGACACTTCTGCCTTTGTCGTCTTCACTAATCTCTTGTCACGATATCGCGACACTTCTGCCTTCGTCAGCATAATTTTTGCTTTTGTCGCAATATCGCGACACTTCTCCTATTGAAGACCTGCTTTCTGTTTCTGCCACGAAATCACGACACTTTCTGCAACCGAACGCTACCATCTCAATCTATCACAAAATCTTGACACTTTTTGCATCTGTATGCTTTCTTTTCTACCTGTCACAAAATCGTGACACTTTCTGTATCCGTACGCTTTCTTTACAACCTGTCGCAAAATCGTGACACTTTCTGCTTCCATACGCTTTCTTTGCAACTCGTCGCGAAATCGCGACGCTTTCAGCTTTCATATGCTTTCTTTACAACCTGTCACGAAATCGCAACGCTTTCAGCTTTCGTACGCTCTACTTGGCTTGCACCAGTGAAAACATGACATGTCACGAAATCATGACACTTTTTGCTTCCTTGCACTCTTCTCGGCATGCACCAGTGAAAACATGACTTGTCGCGAAATCGTGACACTTTTCGCTTCCTTTCACTCTTCTCGGCATGCATCCGCGAAAACATGACATGTCGCGAAATCGTGACACTTTTGCTGCCTTGTGCCTTTCTCTGCCTTTCGCCCGTGAAAATGAAACATGTCATGAAATCGTGACACTTTCGCTGCCTTGCTTCATTGTTCGGCTTGCACTAGCGAAAACATGACATGTCACGATATCGCGACACTTTTTCGTCCCGTACACTCCTTCTCGCAGACTGTCACGAAATCGCAACACTTTTCCTTGCAAGCTCTTTCTCTCGAACCTATCGCTAAATCGTGACAGTTCTCACTTTGAATTCTTTCCTCTGTAGCATGTCGCGAAATCGCGATAGTTCTTACTTTGAACTCTATCCTCTGCTGCATATCGTGAAATCGTGATAGTTCTCACTTGGAAAATTTTCATCTACAGCATGTCACGAAATCACAACAGTTCTCACTTCGAACTCTACAGCATGTCACAAAATTGTGACAGTTCTCTCTTCGAACTCTGTCGCATGTCACAAAATTGTGACACTTTTCATTTTGCTTTCTCTCTCCTCGAACTTGTCACGAAATCGTGATAGTTCTCACTTCGGGCTCTCTCTTCTGTAGCACGTCGTGAAATCGTGACCCTTTATCTTGCTTTCACTTTCTCTTCTGACTTGTCGCGAAATCGTGACACTTTAACCTGCTTTCTCTTCGAACATGTCGTGAAATCACGACAGTTTTTTGACTTGCCTTCTTCTCTTCCAACATGTCACGAAATCGTGACAGTTTTACATGCTTGCGCCTCTGCTTCGAACATGTCACGAAATCGTGACAATTTTTTGACTTGCCTTCTTCTCTTCCAATATGTCGCGAAATCGCGACAGTTTTACCTGCTTGCGCCTCTACTTCGAACATGTCGTGAAATCATGATAGTTTTCTCTGTTGTTTCTCTCTCCTCCAGTATGTCGCGAAATTGTGACATTTTTCTTTGCACTTTCTCTCTCCTCCAATATGTCGTGAAATCGTGATAGTTTTCCTGTTTTTTGAATATGTCACGATATCGCGACACTTTCCTTACTTGTCTTTTTCTATGAATTTTTGCATGTGGATCACTTCAATCTTCTTGGAAAAGCACTGTACATACTTTGAATTGCTTCTGAATTTCCTATCCACTGCATCTGAATAAATTCTGAGCATCTGAACTTCCTGTCCATTGTATCAACTGATCTATCTGATTGTGTTGAAAATCAATGACACTACTGTTGCATATTCTGAATAGCTTCTGAACTTCCTGTTCACTGCATCATGACTGTGTTCACTGCATCAACTAATCTAACTGTCTGTGTTGACAACAATGACAATACTGTTACTGCACCTTGCTCAACAATCTCCCCCTTTGGAATTGTTGTCAACACACATGCAATTACCTGTAACTCTTCTCCCCCTTTGAAAATAATACCAAAGGGCTACTGCAGACTCCCCCTGAGTCCATGCACAACATTCTCAAGCAGAAAATTTTACACTTAGTAAAAATTAAAAACATGAGCAAAAGATAGACAAAATCACAAATGCTCCCCCTGAGAATATGATCCCTATGGCTAGCCAATTCTTGGGAAGTTTAACCACTCGAACAATCTGTCTCCAAGATAGAATGCACCTCCACAGCTCTATTAATGGGCTCACTAAGAACCTGCTCAGTAGGCTCACACAGAACCTGTCCAAATCTGGTCTAACAAGCTCACCAAGAACTTGCCCAATTCTGCTCTAGAAACCTGTCCCAAAACTGTCCTCAAATCTGTCCCAGCATTGTCCTTAAATATTTCCCAAAGGCCTTCTTCAAAGGCTCAATCAATCATGCTCAAGTAGTTCTCAAAATGAACTCAACAATGAATGACAGTCTCAAATCATATCCACTTCATAGAAGCATACAAAAAATTGTTAGAGACTTAATATCTTCTATTCTCAAATCTCAATCTCAACTCAAATCAAGAAAAGTTTATTTTATGGAACTTGAACAACCACATGCATCCAATCACTTGACTAGGCTCAATCAGCTCTACTCAACCAATCATCTCTCACACAACCCTAGTCCAAGTATGTATCAACCAACTCAAATAATTCCAACAATGCTCAACCACAAATATGACATAATAGAGATACTCATGTTCTTTTCTAACTCAAGATCTTTCACAAAAAATGGGCTTAAGCCACTATGCTTATAACACAAGGCTTAAACACAACTCTTAATTCAGAAAACTTTGATGCATTCAACCAACCACTGTCACACACAATTATTTTCCCTTCGATGATATTTTAGAAATCAACCACCATAATGTTGTCATATGAGTCTCCTTGGGATTAGCCTGGAATCGTGCTGTCACGCATACTGCCTGCAAGATATCTGGTCTGATAGCTGTCAGGAATAGTAAGCTTCCAATCATAGATCCTTCTCAAACCTTTGTTGAGTGAGATAGTTGTCTAGCCTTGCATACCATGCTCGGGGTGCCTGTTTCAAGCCATATACCTTCAACTTACAAACCAAGTTGGGAATATCACCAAGCTGGAAACCATCTGGCTGCTTAATATAAACATCTTCTTCAAGCTTCCCATTCAAAACACTGATTTCACATCTGTCAATAAAATTGACAAGTGACTCACATTTGTGCCAACTTTTGTTCAGTACTGTACCAACACTGTAGTTTTACCGTCAACTCTATGCAAGCATCAAACACAGTACCACAACATCAACCAAATCCCTTTTTACATTTTTAGCTTGGTCTATGTTTTCTGCAGTCACCGCTGGTCACATCTTACTGTCAACTGTTCGAATCAGAAAACAATATTTTGTTAACCACTTCACGGCCAACTATAATGCACCTTACTCAAACTCATACTTCTAGACCTCGGATAGGTATGATTCACAAAGCAAAGTTGCTCATCTTGATGAGCTAAACATGAATCAATGATCAACCTTCAATATTTTTCACCATAGCGTCAAAAATAGATCTAACAATCTTCCCATCAATGTGTAGTTCAAATACCTACTGCTTTTATCAGAACACATATATGGCTAGAGCAACATTCTTTCACAAACCAACTTATCTGAACTGTTATAATTCTTAACTTTGAACGCTGGTAGTAAGAACCATTACCAATACAACAATGACATATAGCAATACTACCAGTAATGAGAACTTTCAAATTAATCACCACCCTTCACGGCACTTCCACAAACAACTGCATGAACTGAGAACACACTTCGACAACTATAGACAACTCTAGTGCAACTCCCCCTTACTGCTTGCCTTTCATCCTCAGGTTAACCCAACAAACATATAGGAGCAATAAAATAAAACCTTTTTCAGATTGCTCCCCCTGAGGATGTGTTACCTGGAGTTGCTTAGTGCAGTAGAGGAGCAGTCTCCTTCAGTTCAAGGAGACTCGATTTCCTCTCTTCTTTCTTTCTCCAGACTTTCTTGACCTCGGGCTTGGATTTTTCAACTGTATCCCTGTCTTGCACCTTTTCGTGAACTCGAACATTTCTCTTGTATGGTTGTCTCTTGTGCATCCATGATGAATGATTATTTTCCTTTCTTTTATGCACATGATTTATTCCCTATCTATATTGCATTCTTTGCGTCTGATGAAATCTACGGTCTTGCCTTAGATTAGATACAGAAGTGCTTGGACAAAACCTTGCTATGTGCCTGTGACCATTACATTTAAAACATCGCACATAATGTTCATTTAGAGACGCAGATGTATTTCTAACAAAGATAACTCTTTGATCTATTATTCAATCCATAATAAGTTGCCTTGTGACCATACTGGTTGCATCTGAAACAATAGCCATTAAAAATATTAGAATGAATAGAGTGAGAGTGATAGAACCTCTTTTGTTGTGGTTGCTTTGCTATAGACCTCCTTTGAAATTTTCTTCCTTTTGAAGATTCAGCTTCAACCTTTTCTTGCTTTGATCCTTCAACAGTGAACTTCTCCTTTTCTGCATATTTGGAAGATGAGGGTTGTTCAGCTTCATATCCAAGACCATGTTTATCTATGGAGCTTCTCTGTTGGCTTATCATTTTATCTAGCAATTTTGTGCTCTTCTCGAATTTGAGATTTGTATTGGCCTCTTGTAGTTGTTTCTTCAATAAAACAATCTCTTCTTCTTGTTTGCAACAAACAATCTCTTTCTCACTAATCTGCAACCTGAGAGTTTCTTCAATCCTTTTGGACTCTTCTACTTGCAGCTTCAGATTACTAACAACTTTGTTAGATTCCTCTTCATGATTGCTACATACGTCGATTTTATTATTCATATCTTCTATCTGCATTCTTAAACCGTCAATCTCTTCTTCTAGCTTGCTGCAATACTCTGTTTTCCTGGTTAATTGCATTTCGAGATCTTCAGAAATTTTTTTGAATTCTTCTGTCTGTACTTTCAAACTGGTAATCATATCTTTTGCACCCTCAAGCTTTTTACCCAAAGCTAAAATTAGTTTATGTTCCCAATTTGCTTCTACATCACTTTCTCCTTCATCACATTCCTGTTCTGAATCTGTTTCTTTACCAATTCTGAACGGATCATCTTCATCTTCACTGCTACTAAACCCATGGCACTGACGTTCATTATGATCGAGTTGACCACAAATAAAACATTCTATACCTTGTGAACCTGCATCATGACTGAGTTGTCTTTTGGCCTTTTCTCCATTGTTTGATTCATCTCTTGAATCTACAACAACATTGAATTCATCTTTATTTTCTTTTATGACCCTGTGTGTTCTTTTCTTCTTGTGTCTCATGGTTCCATTCTTGCCTTTCTTTGCCATTAGAGTACTAATCCAAGATCAACCCTGACTGATTTAGCCTTTGAAGGGAACCTTGCTCTGATACCAATTGTTGTACTTAGTATGGCACTGAGAGGGGGGGTGAATCAGTGTAGCATTTCAAAAACTTAAATCTGCAATACTTAATGCTGAATAATGAAAACTTAAAACCAGAAACAACAAGCATAACAAGAGAGCATCACACAACACAAGATTTTAACGAGGTTCACCAATATGGCTACTCGTCAAAAGGAATTGCTGCTTGGACTACCATCCAAATCCAGCCTCTTGCAAAGCACCAACTTTACAATTATTTACCAGCACCTACTGGAAGGAGTAACAACCCCTTATTTATCTGCATCAATAAAAAGGAGCACCAACCCCTGATTTACCAGCACCTACTGGAAGGAGCACCAACCCATGATGCCAAGCTGCAACCTGGACTTCAATTCTGAATGTAAATGTTTGACAGGAAAATACCTTCATTTTCACAAGACCCTGATTGGTCTGAAGCATACCAGATCTCTCTCACTGTTCACAAAAACAGACACTTCACAACTTCTGTGATCTACAGCGGTACTGCAACATTTTTCTCTCTGTGGCTTTTCTTGTTTCTGTTGCCACGAAAATACATGTCGTGAAATCGCGACACTTTTTGTCTTCGTATGCTTCCTTTTGGCTTTTGTCGTGATATCGCGACACTTCTGCCTTTGTCGTCTTCACTAAGCTCTTGTCGCAATATTACGACACTTCTACCTTCGTCAGCATAATTTTTGCTTTTGTTGCGATATCGTGACACTTCTCCTGTTGAAGACCTGCTTTTTGTTTCTGTCGCAAAATCGTGACACTTTCTACAACTGAATGCTTCCATCTCAATCTGTCACGAAATCGTGACACTTTCTGCATCCATATGCTTTCTTTTCTACCTGTCGTGAAATCGTGACACTTTCTGTATCCGTACGCTTTCTTTACAACCTATCGCGAAATCACGACACTTTCTGCTTTCGTACGCTTTCTTTGCAACTCGTCGCGAAATTGTGACGCTTTCAGCTTTCGTATGCTTTCTTTGCAACCTATCGTGAAATCGTGATGCTTTCAGCTTTCGTACGCTCTACTTGGCTTGCACCAGCAAAAACATGACATGTCGTGAAATCGTGACACTTTTCGCTTCCTTGCACTCTTCTCGGCATGCACCAGCGAAAACATGACTTGTCGCAAAATCGTGACACTTTTCGCTTCCTTTCACTCTTCTCAGCATGCATCCACAAAAACATGACATGTCGCAAAATCGCGACACTTTTGCTGCCTTGTGCCTTTCTCTTCCTTGTGCTCATTCCTTATCCTGAAATTTTATTCCAACCTAAAGAATCCATAAGCATTGAAATCGCTTTCCATAATACGAGCCTTTTCTAACTTGTAAACTTTAAAGTTCAAAAAAGCAAATCCAATATGATCCCATATAACACATTTAAGATCTAATCTCATACTATACCTTAATTATAATAATTACAATAGATATTCACCATAATCCATTTGTCTAAACAACCCATCCTTAATATCACATTTCATTAATGTAACAACAATTTTCATGCGTAACCAATATAAAGGTCACTATCTCTAAATTAATTCCTTTAATACAAAAATATATACCATAGTAACATTTCCATTACAGTCGTAATAATACCAACTTGATGGCTCTTGACTAAATGAACAACAACTTGATGGCTCTTGATGGCTCTTGAATATATACTAGAGGACAATTATCGAACACTCCTTAGTGAAGATATTTTTAAAATTTGAATTTCTCTAGTGTGAACTATCGCTTACAAGTAGTTAAGGAAGATCTAATTAATGCATGCCATGCTTGACTTAACTATTCATAAGATATCCTAGTAGCATGAAGAATAGAGAGAGACTTGATAGATCTTTTGGTCATGGATTTGGGTTACAATAGGATATAATGACAGATAGACTAGTTCATCATGGAGATGAGATAGATAGTCGATTCCAATGTGCTTAATGCATCTACATAGATGGACTTATGTACAGTGTAGAGATTGGCGCTCCTCTTTTGACAGATTAAAAGGGATTATGCTATCTCATTGGAAGAATGAGATTGACAACCTAATTGTATATTACACCTAGTACTCTTACATAGACATATATATGTAAGATATAGGGATGGGTGTACCTAGTGACAGATCTAAGTAGATAAGTTGACTCAACATTGTGATGGCAAATAATTTAGTTAGAGAATTTTAAGATCTATAACTGAAGCTTATAAATTTACTTATGAAAAAGTAATGAAAAAAACCCTATAATATGTATGAGAAAGTATTTTCTTTTCAAAAAAATGTTCTCAAATAGGATAGCAAAATTTGGTATGTGACACATCAAGCATGAACAATCGATCAACTAACGATCACAATGAATCATTCTTTCGTATGTATGAAAAACCATCAAAATTTGAATGGGGGGATTTATAATGCTTATCCAGGCCATTTCAAAGTGGTTCCCGACACAACCATTATTCACAACTACCTTCTCACAAAATAATTAATTGCATTAGGATTTCTCTAAGTCTAATTTGATTTTTATCAAATTAACCTAAATGCACATTTCAACTTAATTTCATTTAACTTCTAATTGCACATTTATAAAATTGTACAATTACATCCAATTGTACATTTTACAACCCTACATTGTGCAATTAGACAAAACCCTACATTGTACATTTTAACCAAAATTGTACATTTGATAAAATTGTGCAAATCCAAACTTATTTCTTCTTATTTTTGGAGGTGGATTTTCTACCTAGATCTGTCCTCCCCTTTACATAAATCAGTAACCTCATCGACTTGAGTGTCTTTGTCTTGGTTGCCTAGTCTTACTCAAGATCTTGAAGTTGTACTCAAAGAATAGTGTGATCATTCTATAACTTGGCCACATAGTTACTGAGTTCTACAACCTTCAACCCATACTTGTTGGTTTGTTCCTCTACAATATCCAAGAGCTGTAATAACTCCTTTTTTATTTTGAATGCACCCTTGCATATATTTTCCTTTGATGCTACCTTTTTTCAAGTTGCTACGACCAACTCCTCATCCTTATCAATAATGATACTATTGCACTACTATAATTTAGCCTAGTGGGCTAACTAAAACTTTTCCTTAATTTGAAGTTATGCCTTATGATACATAATCATGTCATTATATCGCTTGGAATATTTTTTCATTTCTTCTATTTTGTGGTCCTTCAACTGTAGTTGTCCTTCAAATACCTTCAAATGGTCCTCCTTGGCCAATTGCTCTTTCTGAAGTATGATTTATTCTTCCTATTGTTGGAGTTGTTGATTGTGCAAACTCAACTTCTCCTCTTATTGTTTGATTTGTGTTGCATATTATTGTAACAACACTTCATGTTCTTCTAACCGCTTCTTTTTATCCTCCACTCGTTGGATAATTAGTTTTTTTTCTCATTCTTATGAGCAAAGCTTATCATCGTAAGTGAGTTTTATGTCATTCAACTTAGCTTTAACCTTTTTTAGTTTCTCCTCAACTTTAGTCTTACTCCATTGCAATTCTTCTTCCATTGCAGCCATTTATCTTTGAGCTACTTCCATATCATCCTTTTGTGCTTCCTTGGCTTGATAGATCTATTCAAGACCCACACTCAACCACTCAATCTAATGTGTCAAGAAATTCATTTTTTGAAGGATGAAGGTCAACACTGGAGATGCCCATTGATACTAAGTATCTAGTGTATTAAATGGACATATCTAATTCTTATCTAGATCCAAGTATACCCGTGGGTACTCTTGATAGTTGGTCTTCACTCATTTTTGTAAATCCATAATTTCCAACATACTTATTACCTCTCTTCTTGGTAATTTTCATGGGTGTTGTACTTTAAGCAACTAATGAACATGTCACACATTTGTTTCAATAAATGGTCCACTTGGTCATCTGTATCTTCTCCTTCTTCATTTGAGATGCTAAATTGTTGTACTTTAAGCAAAAATATTGTTTGAAGTCCTATATCCATTTCTTGTGATGGATTCCTTTCCTCTTCTTCCTCCTACACACGTTAACTTCCTCCCTTCTCCTTAACTAGACCCATTGCAATATCCTCCTATAGCGAAATGTGTGCTATAGTTCTATCTATCTCCTTTATCGATCTAATATCCTCCACATCAATGATCTCCTTTGTCATATGCTATTCTTCCATAGGTGCCTATACTTCTTTTTGTGTCTTTAATAGCTCTTCCTACTGTGTGTTTGCAAACCCTTTTTCTTGTGGGTTCAATTGCTCTTCTCCCACTATTGGAGCTATCAAAATTGGATTAGATAATTCCTGTGATGACCTTGTGTTCTCCTCCCCTAATTTAATATTACCACCTCACATTACAACTTTTATCAATGGTTTCTTCTTCTCCTTTTTCTCATTCGATAGGGCTACCACCACTTCTTTGGCTTTCATCCTTGGTGGTGTAATTATTCTATCCAACCAATGTTTAGATGTCTCTAAATATTCAAATCATTAGCCTAAAGTAATGTATGAGATCCGACCACTTCTCCTAACTAGCCTATTCTAATTGGTACATTGATATTTTTCAATTCTAAGTACATATTAGCGGGGTCAGTGAGCATAGGTTGTGGTTTCTCCTTATTTATAGGATGTTTTTCTTGCATCTATTTCTCTCATTGCCTCCACATCAAAATTCACACTAGACTGGATGTTGACGCTACTACCTCCTCCTCCTCATGAGACAATGGCTACTCCTATGACCATCGTGTAGGTGCCTACTACTCTGAATTAGACTCCAATTGCAGTTGTCATTGTATCTTTCTTTGATGGTGGGCTTCTTCATCTGATGAAGTCTCTCTTTATTTGACCAAGGGAGGTTCAAGTTTCCTTGTAGTCTTCTATCTTGGCTTATTCAGTGTCATTTTATGAATCAACACTAACTTCACCCATCACATTATGGAAGGTTGATCCTTTGGTAGATCACGAGGTGGTGTTAGCCGAGGAAATATAATGCTAGCTTGAGAAACTGCATTCAACATTACAGCTATTGCATAGACTGTCATAGCAAAGTTCTTCTTCATATTCTATAATAGCCTTTGAATCCTTTGAGCTAAGTATGTCCTTCAATCATACTGTACTCTTTGAGTTATACCTTGTACACATTTTGCCATCCAAATTGGCATCTCAGAAGATCATGCTTCTCCCGATAGTCAAGACATGATGACATTCATTGCACACATGAGCACCTTTGTCTTTAGCATACTCTATTTGATTTCTCTTCCTCCAGGACCAAAAGCATTATTAGGTGATAAGGATTTAATGTCTATGAGCTCAGTGATCAACCTATGGGTCTCAATGGAATCCACATTTTTTCTCTTAATTGGGTGTCCTTCCTTTGGCAACCCAAATTTCCTTCATAAGGTGGTAGTTGATAATTCCACCTTTATATGATTATTGCCAACTCGCACACAGGTGCAATTTTGGTTGGGATCATACAATTGTACAATCTAAAATAAGTATTCATTAAAAACTACCTTATATTATGGTGGAATTTGTACCAAGACACTCACTTAGACTCGATTCATTGCTATCTTCAATGGGTGCTTGTCATCATTCTAGATCCACCACTTCTAACATAATTCACCTAGTAACTGTGTAAAATTGATATCCTTGATATCCACTTATCCTCCATCTTTAATTTGTATTTTTTTTTACTCATCTAGGGTAGCTTCCCTACGCACCTCACTAAAAAAATTCGTATGGTGTGCCCTAGGTGGTTCTATCTTCTCATGAAATTGTAGTTGTGCCCTTCCTCTACCACCATGCCATTTCCTGTGTCCCCTCCATGGCCTAAAACCTCTCCCCCTCTAAGGGCGATAGTCACATCCTATTTATGGTTGAAACCCTTATCTTGGCCTTGCACTGGGTAGGTCACTTCATCTTGTTTGGGTTGTGAATCCCTCTAGTGTACAGGTCTTGGAGATAATTCAACCCTTGTTGCTGCAATTCATCATAGATGAGCCCAAAATTCCCTCTTGGTGCTCATGCTTCTCCCATATTTGGCTTGGTATCACTTGTCACCAATCACATTCAAATCAACAAGTCTATGGAAAATTGCATCACAAATTCATACAATTGTATCAAAAAATGTACAACTATATCTAAAAACGTATAGTTGCTTTCCTAGATCATACAATTACCTCCAAGATCATACAATTGTAATCATAATCATACAACTGCCTTGCAATTTCATACAACTACACCAAATCATACAATTTGTGCTTCAAATTATAAAATCTCAACCTGAAATCATACAAGAGGCCATAAATTATACAATTACACTTACCTTCCATACAATTGTACTAGAATTCATATAATTGCACTCAAACTGCATAATTTGACCTCTAATTTGTTTTAAAAATGTATAATCTCTCTAAATCATACAATTTCATCTCAAAATCATACACTCTACTCTTCAGGACTTCACTTGCCCAAAAATCAATGCTTTTGTCAAACTTCTTCAATTTGCTTTTTACCCTTTATCATTGTTGTGCAATTTCCTCTTTCTGGTGCATTTTTCAGTTTACTTTGGTAATTTTCACTTCCACCTGTGAAATTCTTCAATTTTATGGTTTACTATGGAAATGTGTGTAGTTTGTTGTATGGCCCTCTCTTTATTCTTCTCCACATGTAATGGATAAAATATTTTTTTCCTCTTTATCGAGAGAATTTTTCATGCACTAGGGTTTGCAAATTTTCACTCTAATTTGCTTTTCTAAAAAAATCAAACCCTAGCAATATTTTTCATCATTTAAGGTTTTCTCTGCTCTGATTTTTCTCTAAACCCTAGCTTCACCAGCACAAATTTTACTTCCAATTGCATTTTCTGAAACACCCAAATCTTCTTCAGAGTAAAACCCTAGCTTTTGTTGCTTCTTCTCCAATTTTAGCTTGCTTTTTTGGAAACAAGAAGATACCACGGTGTATAATCAATATGGATCAATAAAATTATTTAATCTATGATATTTGCATACCCATGTAGAATAAAATCATTTGTTTGCACACTTCTTGCTCTCGAATACTCTGAAATTCAACTATTCAATTCATGCAATTGTCAAATCTAGTAAAAAAACATGCATGGTGCCTTCTTTTTATAATTAAAACATCCCCTTGCATGAAAATATTCCACCTTAGCCCTCTTCGCATGTGTTTTTATCTTTTTGCATGGATGACTACCAACTCATCTCTTTGTGCAAGCAATTTTTATCCTTTTCTTGCTTTTTGAATATTTTATTCTTTTTTTTTTTCTTTTTCTTCTTCTTAGAAGAGGCTACCATTTCTGGTTTTCAACCATCTTTCATCTTAATTGCATCCCAAGGGATTTTCATAATTAAGATTATTTTTCTATTTTTAGACCCTTTTTTTTCATCATTTCTTTATTCAAAATTATTAATTTCACAATTACCTTCTAGGAAATCATATAGTGGGTACAATTCCTTTTGTTGATGTATCATTTGGAGGTTTTTTCATCTTATTCTATGTAATTGGGTGTTGCATAATTGTACAATTGGTCTTCGATTGGTCAACGATATGATTTAATCCATATTTTTGGTTAACTGTATGATTTGTAACAGTACAATTATCAATTGTATGATTTGGAAGTGTACAATTGCAAGTTGTACGATTTGCAACTACACAATTTCCTTCTTATAAAGTTAAATTTTATCGTTTAGGACTTATCCTTTGTTTAATTGACCGATCATTAGGTGAATAAACCCTTGTTATTATGTTTCCATTTGGATGATTTCTACTCCTATCTCCTTAGAATGAGTCTGCCTCCAAACATGCTGAATGAGTCCTTTGTTGGCCTTGACTTACCTCCACAAATCATCCTCTCCCTATGCTAGCAAGTCCTCTTCCTTGCATTTATCTTGCGTGATCTTGTCCCCTTGCTATCAAACCCCTTCACATGTTAAATGGGCCAACCTCCCCCTAAGGTAATCCTCTTCTAGATTCTATTTTTCTTGGTCCTTGTGGATGCATTGATGGTCACCAAAGTGGGTATTATCCCATCAGGTTTGGCAAGAATCCTCATCGCCAATTGCATCCTTGCACATTCCTAATCCCATTAAAAGGTCCATGTGGTGCCTCCTCGGGTTGTCTAGGTCATCTCATAGTAGGAGGTTGAATCTTTACCCTTCCTCCTCTGGGTAGAGGATCTAAATTATTCCTTCTTTCATTGGTTGTAATCCCCCTCTGTGACCTCTTTGTCACCCTATGGTATTAGGGATTTTCTATCATCGATCTTGTTGTTGGTTTGGTCCTCCCCTTTCTCGAGTACTAGGAGTCACATCCAAAAACTCTATATTAGTCGGGTGTCCATTTATTTAGGCTCATGTTGAAAACTATTGTAATGTTTTCATTTTGATGATTCATACGTATCAAAAATATTATTCATCATCTTTCTTCAAAACAATATTGTAGGAAAAAAATTGCCAAAGTTTCCCTATGTTCTTTCAAAAATTTAGACTTCGTGCTAGAATCATTACGATTATATTCTCTTTGTATCAACCACTCTATTGGTAAATTCATTATTCATTGAAGTCTTCTCACTTCCCTTCTTTGTCTTCTCAACTAGCGATAGACTATCACATAAGAATTTGGATCAGGACAAGCACGAGGTTCCTATATCCTTACCAAGAAGTCATTAGTACTACTTCCTTGGCTACTATCTCTCACTAGCCAAGGCATTCCCTCATCACTAGACTTGCTCGAATCCTCATGTATATTCCCTTGCGGTTTAGGTGGTGTAATGTCTTCTTCAATTTCACACCAAACTATCTCTGCTACTTCATCTGTAATTGATGGGTCATATGTCGTACCTCATAGTTTGACTTGTGACCTTTTTCTTCACTAAGACTCGCACCTTCTTGTTACCTGATATTTACTTGAGGTGCATTGTTATTTCCATCCTGCCATACTCATATTTCTCTTTGCCTTGCAACCTATTGCTCGTCAAATATTTGCATTGTCTCATCCAACTCTTGGATGATCTATCCTCGAAGTCTTGTATTATGTGCTTGTAATGCTTCATACTCTTCTTGCAATTGTTGCACTTGATATTGTATGCTTTGTTGCACCATGCCCATATGATCTAATGTAGTAAGTCCAATTAATTCTTCATCAATAGCTCCACCTTCGTTTGCATTTGGAATTTCCATGTCAAAGGTGTCTGTCATGTCTTCGTATTATATTATTAGTCGTATCCTACATTGATCTTCTTCTATCAAAGGCAACTCCCTTTGTTCTAATTGTGGATACACTACTACTTCTAATTAGTTAACTTCTTCCTATCGCTCCTAATTTATTTATTTATTTATTTTTTTGGTGGTGGCCACAAGGGGTAAACAGACTGTGACCACGATGGAACCATTACATAACATATCCGCAACATGTGAGGCGAGAGATTTGAACCTGGGCCTCTCAGCAACTAGAGAGGTTTAACTACCCACTTGCTCTCCAACTCCTCTACATGGGCAGATGAAACCTTAACTTTTTACTGTGATTTGAACCTAAGTCTTCAGAAAGAAAACCCAATAAACTAACCATTGCATTGTCCCAACATTTATAAAACTAAACAAGAAAAAAAGAGCTATTTCAGTAAGTAGTGTACCCTCCTCTAAATACAACGATTAGTTTTACCTTGTTACTTTCCATCTAGAAATTCATTAATGGGGTCAACGATAACCATTCGATGGTTAAAAAGGATGCGAACCGCCACACCAACAGGCAGGTTCTATCACTCCTAATTTATTGCTAATGGTACGAGTTCTAAATTTCTTATTCTATTTGGAAGAATTCATTCTTCCTTCTCTTCTTCAATCTATTCCATTCCATCTGGAAACCTCATGTGTACTTGCATTCTTATCCTTTCACCAGGGTGAGGTACCAATTCTCATTTTTCTATAATTAGTTGTTCCTCCTCCCCTTTCACAAATAGATATGTAATCCTTGTATCACTATATTCCTACGATAGATTTTTCAATGCTTGTTGTGGTTCGCTAGACTCAGCTTCCTCTCACTATTGGTGTTCAATCTATTGTGAAGCAATGAACATATATTGTGCTTTGTATGGTTTCAACTTTGAACCATTCTTGGTTTTGGGTACAACTGTCCCATCTAGATTTTATAGTTTTACTACCCCATTATCCATTACTTTCAAAACTTGAAAGGGACCAAGCTATAAAGTCTTCAAATTTTGAAGCTTGATTTCCTGCTTCCCATTGAACTTAAAAACTAAGTCACCTTGCTCAAGTTCTAATTTTTGGATATGCTTATCATTTCATAATTTCCTTCGCCTTTAGGCCACTTCAATTACCCATTGTGCCATGACTCTCCTTTCATCCATTATGATGAGTGTAGCCAGTTACTCTTCTAAGCTTTCTTGGTAACCCAAGCAATGCTCCATAGCTATCCACAAACTAAGTACCAAAAACTCTATTGGCACTACCACCTCCTAACCATACATTAGTTGGAATGGCATATAGTATGTTATTGGCTTGAAGGTTGTTTTGTAAGCCCATAGAATAGATGGCAATCTCACTTCCCAATTTGGTCCTTCTATACCACAGGTCTTGTACAATGTAGAAACCAAAACTTTGGTAGTTGCCTTACCTACCCATTTGCTCGAGGGTAGTACGGGCTCAACAATGAATGCAAAATCCTAAATATTATCGTCAACTATTTAATAACGTCATTAATGAAGCGACCTCCCTTATCACTTGTTATTCATAGTAGGATTTTAAATCTTGTGATCACCTATTTGTACAAGATTCAAGTTGTACTTATACTAGTATTTTCTCTTATGGGTGGTTTTCAATGGTCCAACAAAATCCAAACCCTATCTCTCAAATAATTCTTGAGGTTGTGATGGGTGCAAAGCCATGAAGTCTCTGTGCAATGGCTTCTTGACTCTTGGACAAGTGTCACATGCTTGTACATATTCTTTTTCATCGTTGTACATCATAGGCCATCATAGTCCTACCAAGAGTATCTTCCTAGCAGTGGTGTTTGACCTCATGTGTCCTTTTGCCAAGCCTTTGTGGGCTTCTTTTAATGTTGTATTAACTTCCTCCTCCATTATGCATCTTTGGAAAATACCATTTGTAGATGATAAAAGTATGCACCATATGAAAGAAAATGATTAAAAAGTAGTAAATATGTATTAAATTATGCCCTTGCATTTTCTATTACAATATCTACCCGTGTAGGGGTTTTACAAATATAAAAGGGGATGATTCCTTTATACAAGAAATGATGGTGCCATGTACTCTTTTGCTACATCAAGTGCTCAAATGGATTTTATGGTGATCGTCACTTTATTGAATGTGTCGAGGTCGTGTATGATGCTTTTGTGTTGAGATGTATGCCTATAGTTGTTATGGGGGTTCAGATCCATGAATTGAGGCAGCTCTGTGTTGTTGTCTGGATCTGGTGTGCATCTGTGTCTTCTCATTTCGAACCTGTATACCTGCACACATGAGAAATACGAATGATCAGTAGCACCTGTCGAGCCTCCCGAAGTGAGGTCCAAATTTAATCAATATAAAATTAAATTCAATGAAAGAAAAAGCAATAAGTATGCGAATGAGATAAAAATAGGTGTTACCTTTTACATTCTATGGGTGGTTGTTGCTGTCATTGATGCATCATGATGCTACAGTTGCTATCATAATTGCACCGTGGTACGTCGTAGAAGCTTCTACACAGGATGAGGATGGTGGAATGATAAAAACTTAGGCGGTTGAATGTTATGAAAGCTTGGATTTTCATCAATGCTTCACTATGATTTCTATCCTCCTACTCCAGAAAGGAGGTGAGGTCTTATAATTTTCTCGATGGGAAAGGATAAGGAGGTGGTCCGACCAGTTAAGTGCATGTAACTGGGATCTTTCTCCTTGCATATATTTTATTATGGGGAGTGCATGCAGATAATATTACCTTGTAAATATCATTGATTAATCTCGTGCGTGTAAATTCGTGATATGTATTATTTTGATTTTTTTATTCAATGTGCATGGGCAGTTAAGTGGATGTGCATATTGGATTGGATATGTATATATATTTTAAAGTAATTATGCATGTTTGATTTGCTTTTTATATTTAAATTAAATATGTTTATTTAATTTAAATATGCATGTTTGAATTTGATTTTTATATTTAAATTAAATATGTTTATTTAATTTAAATATATATGTTTGAGTTGCTTTTTATATTTAAATTAAATATGTTTATTTAATTTAAATATAAATGTTTAAGAGAAAGTGCATATTGTGTATATCTTGTCTACTAAGTGAACATGCAAAATATTTTTTGAGGATGAGTGTGCAACTGCCAATGACTTGAGTTCACATGTGGATAAGGGCTTTTCTTTGTGCGTGAATGGAACAAATGATGTGAGGTAGAACTGTGAGTGGAGTGGATGACATGGCTACAGGTAATGGATGTGTGGATGCTCCCATGGGGAGGGGTGTATGGTTGTGCAACCTAAGCACTAATTAATTAATTATTTAATAAATAAATTAATACTTAGGTGATGAATGTTTATTATTTAATATTAATTAGTTTTAATTAATATTAAATGTATTAATTAATCATGATTAATATTTAGTATGTTAGTTTTAGGTGTCTAAAGATGTCCCTTTTTGTATTTTGTATTGTATTGTGTGAAAATACAATGCGATGCAAAAATAAATGACACCGGTGGATGATGATGATGAGTGAATGATGTGTTGACTCTTGTGTTGGAAGAGATTTGACGTTTAATTACCCCAATTTGAGGTCAATGTGAGATGCCCCAATGATGGAGGCAATGAATGTCTTCGAATCTTGTCTTTGATAAATTTATGAGAACCTTGATTTTGGCGAATGGATTAGTAAAAGAAATGAAGGAAGGATGCTCTAAGATACCAAAGAGTGCTAGAAATGAGCACCAACAGTCTGGACAAGCAAAGAGAGTAAAAAAATGATGTTTTTTGAAAATGCCCAGAATTTTTTGAAATTTTTAGGAGTGCAAGTACATGAAAATGGGTATCCAAAACACTTTACAAAACTGAAAAATACCCTATAAATAAAAAGTTATGGACTTCTGAAATTTTCTACAGTTTACTAGGAATTTGGATTGTGTTCAACACAAACAACAGATCATCCAAAGAATGGAGTTTTAGATGCTAATAAAATCCATGAATATGTGAGGAAAACTCTTCAACAACAAGAGCCACATTTGTATTTATCAAAAAATATGGATACAACTTAATAAGTGCAGCAAAACAAAGTGCTTACATAAAAGGCACAAGGAAAGCTCACACACAACAAGCTCTCAAGAAATGCAGTATTGCAAACATTACCAGCAACTTTCAAAGCATTTACAACCCTCTTCAACCTCTGTTTCACCTTCTCCAACCTCCTTCTTGACAACCCTTTTTTTAAAATGAAGAGGCTTTTACAATAAATAGGAAAGCATTCCTATGAGACAAAAGAGAACTACAGTTAAGAGGGAAACAAAACTGCAGTTAAGAAAGTAATACAAAGAAAGGTTGACATCAATTTCTTTCATTCTTCCCCTTGATGTCAACATTTTGTACTCCAATGAGAGTTCTCAAACTCTGAAATCTATCCTTAGTCAAAGCCTTCGTGAAGATGTCTGCAAGTTGATCTTTAGATTTGCAAAATGTGAATTCTATGAATTTATCCTTGACCAAGTCACGAATGAAATGGTGACGTATGTCAATGTGTTTGCTTCGACTATGGAACACTGGATTCTTTGTCATGGATATAGTGCTAGTGTTGTCACAACAAATTTTGATGGAGTAAGCAATCTCCATTTCCAAATCTTCAAAGAGTCTAGCCATCCAAATGGCTTGAGTGCAAGCAAAGGATGCAGCCATATACTCTGCTTCAGCAGTGGATAATGCAACTGTTTGTTGCTTCTTGCTGCTCCAAGACACCAAGTTGCCACCAAAGAAGAATGCATAACCTGAGGTACTCTTCCTATCATCAAGGCTTCCTGCCCAATCAACATCTGTATAGCCCTCAAGTTCACAAGAATTAGTAGCATAATAACATAAACCAAAATATTTTGTACCACTCACATACCTGAGAATTCTCTTGGCTGCCTTCCAATGAGATTCATGAGGAGAGTGCATAAATATTGCTACTAAACTGACTGAATACATAATATCAAGCCTAGTAGCTGTGAGATACATCAAGCTACCAACCAAAGACCTGTAGAGGGTTGCATTCACAAGAGGAGTTGAATCCTCTTTCATCAATTTGCAACCTACAACTGCTAGAGTATTGACAGGTTTGCAATCCTTCATTTCAAATCTGACCAAGATATTTTCAACATACTTGGACTAGGTAATGAATATGCCTTGGGCTGATTGCTTTATTTGCATACCAAGAAAGTATTGCAAATTACCCAAGTCACTCATTTCAAATTCATTCACCATGGCCTTTTTAAATTCTTTCAACATAGTAGTGGAGCTGCTCATAAAAATTATATCATCAACATACAAACATATGATAATAAAATCAGATCCATCTACCTTTTTATACAATGTGCTTTCATTTGAACACTGTTTATAGCCATTTTTATGCAAGTATGTGTCAATCCTAGAGTACCAAGCTCTAGGTGCTTGCTTAAGCCCATAAAGAGCTTTCTTCAACTTGTAGACTTTTTCTTCATGGCCTACAACTATGAATCCTTGTGGCTGATCCACATAAACTTCCTCTTCTAAATAACCATTTAGAAAGGCTGATTTCACATCCATTTGATAAACAGTAAGACCTAAATGGGAAGCTAAGGCAAGAAGAGATCTTATTGTTTCCAATCTTGCAACTGGTGCAAAAGTCTCTTCATAGTCTATTCCTTCTTGTTGAACATAGCCTTTGGCTACTAGACGTGCCTTATGTTTGACTATGCTGCCATCAACATTATATTTTAGTTTATAGACCCATTTAACACCAACAATGTTCTTGCCTTTTGGAGGAGAAACTAGCTCCCAAGAGTCATTTTTCTCAATTTGTTCCATTTCATCTTCCATAGCCTTTGCCCAATCTTCATTAGCACATGCTTCTTTAAAGTTTGAAGGCTCAACAGTAGAAGAGGACAACAATGCATAATTAATCAAATGCTCACCTTGTTTTGACTGCAGCCTTGTCACTCTTCTTGTGTAATCTTCATCCAACATTTGAGATTGTGGATGATATTTGTTGAGCCTTTTTCGACCAACACTACCACTTGAAGATGGAGTGTCAATAGTTGACATAGGAGTGTTGGTTTGTTGAGGCTGCAAGGCTTCAATAGGATCAATAGGAGCTGATTCTTCAATTTGAGGAGTGATGCCAACACCATCATTAGACTCCTTACTGTATGTTGCCCCTTCATTGAAAATTACATCTCTACTAACATGCAGTTTGTTAGTAGTGGGATCAAAACACTTGTAAGCTTTGGATTCATCAGAGTATCCAACAAAAATACACTTGATAGATTTCTCATCAAGTTTTCTCCTTTTTTCTTTAGGAATATGCACATAGCATGTAGAACCAAAGATTTTCAAATGAGAAATACTTGGCGTCTTACCATGCCAAGTTTCATAAGGAGTGGAATTTTGTATCAGCTTTGTAGGGCTACGATTTAGAATGTAAACAGTCGTATGTGCAGCCTCAACCCAAAACCTATTGGGTAACTCTACCTCCTTTAGCAAACAACGGGCCATTTCCACAATGGTCCTATTTTTGCGTTCTGCCACTCCATTTTGTTGAGGAGTGTAGGCAGTTGTGAGTTGTCTTTTGATTCCATGACTACTGCAAAAACTTTTAAACTCATTTGAAACAAATTCACCCCCACGGTCAGTCCTTAAGGTCTTAATATAATAACCAGATTATTTTTCAACTAAAGCTTTAAACTCTTTAAAATAGTTAAAAGCTTGTGATTTATCATGCAAGAAATATATCCAACACATTCTTGAATGATCATCAACAAATAACAAAAAATACTTATTTTTGTTGATGCTTAAGGTTTGCATAGGTCCACATATGTCAGCATGCACCAATTCTAAAGGTATTTTAGCTTTGTATTGGTGATGTGGAAACTTCTCCCTGTGTTGTTTTCCAAAAATACAACACTCACAAGTGCTGATT
The DNA here is from genome assembly GCA_028583015.1 of Wollemia nobilis. NCBI lineage: Eukaryota > Viridiplantae > Streptophyta > Pinopsida > Araucariales > Araucariaceae > Wollemia > Wollemia nobilis. The sequence goes on along the minus strand of JAQPPZ010002384.1, from coordinate 4,064,757 downwards.
TGAGGTTGTGTAAATGTGGGCAGCCCTCTAACAAGGTTCTTCTTTTGCATTCCATCCAATGAGCCAAAGTTGAGGTGTCCAAACCTCTTATGCCATAACCATGCCAAATCAATGGTGGTCTTCAAACATTCCATAGCTGGCTGCATTTTCAACATATACATCCTATTTTCTGACATTAACACTTTGGCTACAATCTGATTGTTAGCCTCATTTAGGATTTTACAGCCATTGTTTTCAAAAACAACCTTATATCTTTTTGAGCATAACTGTCCAATACTTAACAAATTATGTTGCAGCCCTGGAACATACAAAGTATCATGCATATAAAGAGTCTTACCAGTATTTGACTTAAAGGCAAGAGTTCCTTTTCCAACAATACTCACATGATTGTTGTCACCAAACTTCACTTGTCCACTAACATTTTCTTCAAGTTTAACATACAGATTTTTATTTCCAATCATGTGATTTGAACATCCACTATCAAGATACCAAACATCATTTTCTGCAACTTCAAAACTATTGCAAGATAGGAAGAGGCTTTCACCTTTTTCTTCACTGTAGTTGGCTCTGTTCTCTCTTTTCTTTTTATAGCAGAACTGTTCAGTGTGACCATATTTTCCACAATAGTCACAATGTCTATGGGTTGATTCATGATTGTTGTTTGATCTTCCTCGTCCTCTACCACGACCTCTTCCACGACCTCTACCACGACCTCTACCATGGCCTCTAAAAGAAGATGATGTCAAAGTAGTAGATGAGGACTCCTTTGAATGGGCTGGCTGTTCATTTATTTTTAGTTTGCCTTGGAATGCTTGATCAAGGTTCTCATACCTGTCCTTTATCCTGTGCTCATATGTTTGCAAACTACCAAGTAGTTCAACTAGAGTTAGCTTTGATAAATCTCTACATTCTTCAATAGCTATGGTAATAGGATCAAAATTTCTAGGAAGGCTTCTCAATACCTTCTCTACAATCCTTGTATCATTAAGTTCCTCACCATGAGCATGAATAGCATTCACTAAATTCTGAACTCTAGTGATGAAAACTTCTATTGATTCATCATCATTCATGCATAAGGATTCAAAATCTCTTCTCAAGAGTTGAAGCTTGACTACCCTTACCTTGGAGGACCCTTTGTAGGCACTTTCTAGTATCTCCCATGCTTCTTTTGACTGTGTGCATTCAGCAATCTTAGGAAAGATAGAGACATCAATCCCACTTTGTATGATAAACAAGGCTTTTGCATCCTTTTTTCTGTTCTCCAACAACTCCTTCTTTTCATCAGTAGATAGAGCATTAAAGGCTACTTCATCTACTTCAGTATATCCCTACAAAACAAGACTCCACAAGTCTTGTGAGATTAAGAAGGTTTTCATTCGAATACTCCAATATTCAAAGTTTTCTCCACTAAACATGGGGATTTGAAGTTGGACAATATTTCCACTGTTTTGTGCCATCATGGATAAATGTTTTAACCCAATAGATGAACTGGCTCTGATACCAAATAAAATAAATGAAGGAAGGATGCTCTAAGATACCAAAGAGTGCTAGAAATGAGCACCAACAGTCTGGACAAGCAAAGAGAGTCAAAAAATGACGTTTTTATGAAAATGCCCAAAATTTTCTGAAATTTTTAGGAGTGCAAGTACATGAAAATGGGTATCCAAAACACTTTACAAAACTGAAAAATACCCTATAAATAAAAAGTTATGGACTTCTGAAATTTTCTGCAGTTTACTAGGGATTTGGACTGTGTTCAACACAAACAACAGATCATCCAAAGAATGGAGTTTTAGATGCTAATAAAATCCATGAATATGTGAGGAAAACTCTTCAACAACAAGAGCCACATTTGTATTTATCAAAAAACATGGATACAACTTAATAAGTGCAGCAAAACAGAGTGCTTACATAAAAGGCACAAGGAAAGCTCACACACAACAAGCTCTCAAGAAATGCAGTATTGCAAACATTACCAACAACTTTCAAAGCATTTACAGCCCTCTTCAACCTCTGTTTCACCTTCTCCAACCTCCTTCTTGACAACCCTTTTTTTTAAATGAAGAGGCTTTTACAATAAATAGGAAAGCATTCCTATGAGACAAAAGAGAACTGCAGTTAAGAGGGAAACAAAACTGCAGTTAAGAAAGTAATACAAAGAAAGGTTGACATCAATTTCTTTCAATAAGTCGTATGGTAAGTGGTCCCATGTGTTATAATTTTATCATAGGTGGTGATTCTTATATTGTTACCTTTATTATAACATCGACATGTACCCTTACTAGGCATTGACCTAATGTGTTAGCCATTTGAATTTGATTAGAGTGATTGCATTTAGACCTGACAGAATAGGGTGTATGATTAGTTGTAGACAAGGTTCTTGGACAGATGTTGAGTCCAAAAATGGGTGTTTGTGTATTGATCTTGCTTGAGGTAAAGTGTTGATATTATCTACCCCCTCAAGCATCGAGTCGATGGAAGACAACATGAATTATGGCGATGAGGCGATTGACCTTATTGAGATGATAAATTGATGTCATTTTCTTGGTGATGGTGGATAGTTTGTGTTTATTCATTTTGGATTTTTGTTGTTTTGTTTTGCTATTTATTTTATTTTTTGATTATGGAGGATGGATGGAGTGCAGGACCGATCAGTAACATAAGTTATCCTGGCGTATTTTTATTTTTGGATTAAAATGAATCTAATTGTGTACTTGATTGCTCATAGTTGCTTTTGTTGTTGCATGCATGCTTTTGATTGTGTTGTTGAAAATGTTATATGTGTGTGTTTGCTCATGATTGTTTGGTGTGATGTGTATGCAGGTGATTATTTTTGTATGATGATGATGAGGAGCTTTATAGCTCTAACATATGTAGCCTACGGGTGAGACTATACATGTATTTTATTGATGATGATGATATATATATATATGATGCATCATTTATTCATGTGATGTTGTTTATTTTGTTCATATTTCGTTGCTATGTGATTATTTTATTATTGATGTGATGAATGTATGCAATGTATGATGGATGCAATGATTGAATGCATATTATTTTGATTATATTTCGCAAAATGTTTAGACATGTATCATTATTCATGATATTAATCAATTAATCAAGGGCATCAACCCAATAATACTGACATACATGGAGAATGGATGTAAGTAAATGCAATGTAATGATTGTCAGGTGATGTGCTACTATGGAGGCTTAAGATGACATGACTTGTTTTCTCACTTATCTTAGGGGAGACGAATCTGAAAATGCTTTCATGAGACTCAAACACCCTAGTGACCTCAATCAAACTCATCTACTGATCAAGTAGGTACTTGATGATACTAAGACCAACCAAGTTATTCAAGTTTCGCAAAGACCAACTATGTGTGAAGTGAATATTCATTACCAATTTTGGGTGAGGTTAGACTCATCATTTGTGACTTATGCCAATAAGCTAGCTCATCCGAGAGCGTACATAGATTTGTACAAAAGAAGGTCGCTAATGTAACAGATGTGTCACCATGCGTAAGGCTACTCCATTGCCAAGCTAGCATCTATAGCCTATTTCTGGTGATGGAGATCACCCCATGGTTATCAAAAATTGAGAATTCTAGGGATTCAAGCTCTTTACCATTTTTTTTTTGGGGGGGGTTTGGGGATACTTGCTCATTTTGTGGAAGAGCAATGATTTTTTTTTTTGGAGAAAGGGATTTGTATTTTTTTGGGGCTTGCTCATTTTGTAGAGGAGCAAGGGGATTTTATTGCTTTTGCTTTTGCTTTTTGGGATACTTGCTCATTTTGTGGAGGAGCAAGGGATTTTATTGCTTTGTGGGGCTTGCTCATTTTGTAGAGGAGCAAGGGGATTTTTTTTGAAGGGGGGAGCTTGTCCTTTTGTCAATTCTCAACCTTTTAGACCATGCACATAATTGGATGAGCAGGGGAAACCATTCGCTTTATGGTGATAGTGACTCATGATTTTGTCTTTCCTAGACACCAAAATTTGATTTAATGTGTGATATTTGTGTGTGGTCTCAATGAAAACTTAAGGTCACTAGGAAGACCTATAGTACTCAAGGACTAATGATGTTCAAAGTAGGTTGAATGAGACACTAGGTATGGCTGAATGATCGAAAGTACCTAAAGATTTGTCAAACCATAGACTTGGGAGAGACAACCTATCATAGGGTTTCTTCTTTTTTTTGGATGGTGGATGTAATTGACATGCCTATAATGAGGGAAATGTGAGACACATACCATAAGGAAGACACCCTTGATTAATGTGATAAAATCACTTATGACAAATGAATAAAAGCATGCATTGAATTATAACCAAAGTTTTATTGGTCATGATGAAATTTTATTGCTTTGTTGTTTTTGATGATTTTGTATTGTTTTTGTATTTTTGTTTTTGTATTGTTTTTGTATTTTTATATTTTGTATTGTTTTTGTATTTTTGAATTTTGATTTTGTATTATTTTTGTATTTTTGATATTTTTGATAGTTTTGTATTTTTGATGTTTTTGTTTTTTTGATTTTTTGTATTTTTTTTTTTAGGCTAGCTATGAGCTAGGCATAGAAGGCACACAAATGAAGGATATTGATGGGTTCAGGTTCCTCAATTCCCTCAAGGGTGGTAAGTTTATAGGCTCCTATTCCAAATGTTTGTGTTACGATAAATGGACCAAGCCAATTGGTCATAAACTTGTCATGCAAATGAGGTGGTAAGCTTGAATTTTGTTGATTCTCCTTGAGAACCAAATCGCCTACTCAAAATTCTTGAGGATGCACTTTGTTATTGTAGGTACATTTGACCCTTTCTTGATAGATATGAAGATGCTCTAATGCATTGATTCATTATTCATCAAGTAGATTTAATTGGTCTAGGTGTGCTTGTCTTGTGGTGTCATCATCGATAAATTCTTGCAATGATATGCACAATGATGGAATTTCGAGTTCAAGGGGCATGATTGCTTCAGCACCATAAACTAATGAAAATGGTGTTGCCCTAGTTGGTGTACGAATACTTGTTCGATAAGCCCATAATGCCAAGGGGAGTTGTAAATGCCAATCTTTGTGATTTTCCTTAACTATTTTCTTTAGAATGGTAATTAAAGTTTTGTTGGTGGCCTCGACTTGTCCATTACTCTACGGATAATAAGGAGTCAAGAAATTATGTTGAATATTATACTTGTTGCAAAGTGCTCGAACATCCTTATTTTTGAATGGGGTGCCATTGTCGGATATAATCTTTGATGGTATGCCAAAATGATAGATGATATGATGGAGTATAAACTCCATAATGTAAGGTCCTATTGTACTGGTGAGAGGAATCACCTCAACCCATTTTGTAAAATACTTTGTGGTTGTAATGATGAATGTATGGTTCCTCAAAGGAGGAGATATATTTCCTACCAGATCGAGGTCCCATTGTGAAAAAGGCCACAAAGCTTGAATTGGTTACAATGCTTGTGATGGGACATGGGTTAGATTGGCATGATGTTGGTATTTTAGACATTTCTTGATGTATGCACAACAATCATGTTCCATGGTGGGCCAATAATAACCCATGCATAAGATGCACTTTGCAATGGCCATCCCACTAAAATGACCACCACAAGTACCATCATGGGCTTGAGAAATTACCCATTTTACCTCTTGGGGTTCGAGATAATGAAGGAGAATACCATCATAGCCATGATGATAGAGAATATCTCCCAAGAGAGTATAGTGAGCTACTTTTTATTTAAATGTTCATTTTGTGGTTGAGGATAACTCTATGGGGAGAGTACCCATCTTGATAAAATCCTTAATTTATAGAAAACCTTCATTATATGGATCTATTTGGATGATGTTGACACTCTCTACTATTTGAGCAGAATCTCGTTCTATAGTAGACTATGAAAGTGTGGTGATTTTGACAAATGTGTTGCTATCAAATGGATTCTATGGAATGAGAGATCCAAGCGAGGCCATTGTGTCGATGAACCGATTGGATGATCGAGGTACATTATCAATTTTATACCAATCAAAATGCTTAAGTAGTTTGTCGATAATCGGTTTGTACTTCTACAAAATTGGGTCTCTACATTGGTAGATCCCTTTGACTTGTTTAACGATGAGCTCAAAATCACCAAAAATGCTTAGTCATTTAATGCCTAGTGCAATAGTAGTCTGAAGTCCTAAAATTAGGGCTTCATATTCTATATTGTTGTTGGTGCAGGGGAAGTCAAGTTTGAATGAAAGGGGTATAGGAGCCCCTTGAGGTGTGAAGAATACAACTCCAACACCTCCCCCTTGCTCGCATTTGGAACCATCAAAGAAAAGGACAACATCAACATCCTCTTCTAGCTTGATGGATTCTTCTTGCTCAGTTATGTTGAATACAAAATCATTAGGTAGCTTGATTATGAGTGATGTGTCATTTGATAGTAGAGCTTCGATGAGCTGATCCACTATTACCTGACCTTTGATGGATTTTTGACTAACAAATTCTAGATCAAATTCTGTTAAAAGCATTATCCATTTGGATGTCCTACTATTCGTATAGGTACAACTCATCATATAGCGCAAAGGGTTCTCTTTTGCAATGACATATGTAGTATGACCGATCATGTAATGTCGAAGCTTTTTGGTTGTAAAGACAACTTCTAAGCATAGCTTTTTGATATATGCATACTTAGCTTCATAGCTTACAAATGTATGACTAATGTAATATATAGCCTACTCTTTGTTTGATTTATTTTTCTATGCTAACATAGTTCCTAATGCAAAATATGTTGTGGATATGTACAGATGGAATGGTACACCTGGTCGAGGTGGTGTCAACATAGGTGGTGATGCAAGATATTCTTTTATGGCATCAAATACATCTTGACACTCTTGATTCCACTCAAAAGTGACCCCTTTTTTAATAGATGATTGAAAGGCTTGCATTTATCTGATAATTGTGCTATAAAGCAATGGATCACTTGTATCTTGCCTTGCAAGCTACGTAATTCTTTGAGATTTGTAGGGGGTGGCATGTCGATGATTGCTTTAACTTTGTTTGGGTCAACTTCAATGCCTTGTTTAGAGACTATGAACCCTAAAAGTTTTCCTAATGTAACACCAAAGACGCACTTCTTCGGGTTAAGTCTCATGTTGTGCTCAAGTAATCGCTTGAAAACTTGGTGTAAAACATCGATATGCTCATGATGGAGCTTCGCTTTGGCCAAAATATCATCCACATAATCTTCAACTATTTTGTGCATTTGATCATGGAAAATGTAAGTCATGGCACGCTGATATGTAGCGCCTGCATTCTTAAGTCCAAATGGCATGACTTTATAGCAAAATATCCCCCAAGGTGTTGTAAAAGTTATTTTGTGTTGGTCATCAAGATTAATTCGAATCTGATTGTATCTTGAAAAATCATCCATGAGGGAGAGCATTTCATGGCCAGTGGTAGAATCCATGAGCATATCGATGTTTGAGAGGGGGAAGTCATCCTTGGGACATGCTTTGTTTAAGTCATGAAAATATATGCAAATGTGTATCCCCCCATTAGGTTTGCTAATGGGTACCATGTTTGAGACCCATTCTAGGTAGTCTATGGGTTGAATAAAACCCACATCTAGCAATTTTTGCAACTCTTCTTTAACCATAAGGGCTATGGTAGGATGAAGATTTCGTAACTTTTGCTTTATAGGTTTTGCATCGGGTCTCAAGATGAGATTATGAACCACTAGATTAGGGTCCAGTCCTGACATGTCTTTGTATGACCATGCAAAAGTGTGCTTATTCTCAGTAAGAAAAGTGATAAGCTCTTCATGTTCTATGGAGTTGAGGCTCTTTGCAAGTTTTATGATCTACGAGTTTTGGGGTCTACGCTAATGTCGATATTGTTGGTCTCCTCAACTAGCATATGGGAACCCTCCTCTAACTGGTGAGGAGTGGGGATGAGGTGAATGTCATCGATTGTATTTTTAAAAATGGGTGACTCAGTGTCACTTGCATCGATGTGATGGACAATAGATGAGATGGGTGATGGGGTTGGTGGCATGTAGACGTTTGCTTGATGAAGCAATTATTTGGATGGAAGAAAATATTTGGGTGATGGCATGGGGGAGATGCAATCAAATTCAATGAGACTTGGATCGACATGGATGGGGTTTGATGGGTCACTCGGATTGTGAAGGGGCATAAACAAGTCAATGGTGACCATGTTTATTTGCGGGATGGAGGGGCTTGGATGGTTGGGGGTTGAGCACCTCGAGACATGCTCACAAGGTAGAATTTGGTCCAATATTGGTGGATGTAAGTTCAGTTGGCTTGGAGGTGGCTTAGGTAGTGAAGGTGGATGGGTTGGCACGTTTGGGTGCTCCAATGGAAGGAGCATGGGAAAAATAGAGAGTGGTATGGGGAACAATCATCAGTAAATATCATCATCTAAAAATTTTATGAGGGGGATGATGGGGGAAGAGTCTTCTTCGGAGCTATCAAAGGCAATTAAAAGTGCCTCAAGCAACTCATCTATTTCATATTTTGAGGTGTCAGGCGATATGGTATGGATATTAGCTACTTGGAAAGAGCCTTTATTATGATCAAAATATTCATTGTCACTATCCTCCTCGGGACCAAGGGTGAGACATTGAAAATTCTCCTCAAAGAGGTCAACTGGTTGATTGTGGTGATACCCTAGTCCAAATTTTTCCTTAGGGAGTTGATAATGTGGTTCGATGAGATGGTGAATTCCCTATTCATGATGACCTAGGCCAAATCCTCTCCAATGACAGTGTCAAAAGTATTTTAACACAAAGGAGGGATTGAATAAGAAATTAACATCACCAAAAAATGGTGATTCGGGTTGCTCCTCAAGAGGTGCATCGAAGGAAGTGTCAACTTTGGCATACACAAAATTTGTTGAGTTGGATGTAGAACCCATGGAGATAATAGTGCCTATGCATGGGTGGCCAAAATTCCTAATTGAATCTATGATGGGAGGTATAAATATGATGTTGTGCACTAGGTACTCGCCTATTCCTAGACTTGTTATGCACACTACAACCTGTGCAGGTTGGGAAGTAGATGCAGGAGAAGCTCCAATATTCTCTTCCAGTTGAGGTACTACCATGGATGAAACTAGGGTGGTGACTATCATGGATGAAGCTGCATTGGATAGGTTTGGTGGAGGTGGAGGCTCAGGCTGTATGGAGGGTGAATTAGCTAGGGGTGTTGTGATGGTTGAGGTATTGGTGGATGGTGGAAGGGAAGCTATGATAGCTTACCCTTCATTGGGTGGGGTTAATAGGTCTAGCACTATGGTAGGTAGAGTGTTTTGAGACTCTACCATGTAGGCAGGTGTGGGGGCTATGGGTGATGGGGGTGTAGTAGTGACCTAGGCCACTATGGATGGGGGTGGTGTGGCAATGGGTGTGGTTGGCTAGAGTGGTGGGTTAGTGGAAGGTATGTGTGGGATGTACAGGTAAAAGGGGGAACCTTGTGCAAACAAGGGTTGGCTAGGATATGGAGGGTTTGGCCAGGTATGTTGGGATTGAATGGATGTGGTTGATGGGTAATAGGGATTGTATGAAGTAGTCGGGTTTGTGTAGTGAGTTGGGTGCAGTGGTATGGGTGGTAAATATGGGTGCGCAAGTGGGTTGGGGCTTGGTGATGGATGAGGTGGGGTGTGATGTGATATGATTGGATGAGGGGCTAGCTCGGGTAATTTTGGGGTGAGGTATAGGTGTGTGGATGGTAAGGGTGGCTCATACGGGTTGGATATTAGGTTGTAATACTTGAAAGGTTCCTTGTTAGTAGGGATGCAATGCACACGATCCTCATGAACATACTTGAGGTAATGGTGTAATGTTGAGGGGATGCATCGAAGTGATGATGTTGATAGGCGACTCGGTATCAACCAAGACTCCCTTGAAGGACTTGTTGTCTTATGAGCTACGATGTGCAATGGAGGATCCGATATCTCTATGAATAAGTTTTTTATTTCATGGTCATAAAAGATAATGGATAGCTTTGTGCGCATTCTAACATTATCCACAAGAAAATTGGAAAGTGGACCAACAAGTGGCTTTCTTCTGGGGGTAGAATCACCTTGGTAAAATCAGTCCTTCAAGCTATTCCTATTTATGTTTCTTCCTTTTTGAATATCCCAAAGGTTTTTCTTCGAGAATTGGATCAAATCAGTCATCGTTTCCTTTAGAGTGGTACTAAGGAGAAAAGAAAATGGGCCTTGGTGAAATGGGATACTTTATGTCTTCCTAAGAGTGAAGGAGGGTTAGAATTCTGGTATTCAATTAATAACAACAAATCTTTAGTTGCTAAATTATATTGGAGGATGTTGCATAACCCCAATGCTCTTTGGGCCAATAATCTCCGTGCTAAATATGCTGAGAACAAATTCCTGAAGACCTTGTTTGCTGTCAACTTCCTACCAAAGGTTCTCCCATTTTAGAAGTTCTTAAGACTGGTGAGGATTTGATAAAGAAAAAATTATTTTGGATCATTCATAATGGTCAACATGCAAACTTTTGGATAGATTCTTGGGATGGTCACAAGCATTTGATAACTCGGTTTCCTGATTGGAGGCCTTGGATGGAGGAGCTTCACCGAGCTAATTGGATAAAGGTGGCTAATTACCTGTCGGTACCATAATGGTAATTCAAAGGTTGGTAGATATTGGATCCCTATTGAGGACTGGCCTATTCAAATCCCAGAAAGGCAAAGACAAGATATCCAAGGCATCCTTCATATGAGATCCCTCTCTTGGTCCCATGAAAAAAATTGTTTTGGATGGAACAACACTACTAAGGGTGAGTATTCAGTTGCTCAAGGTTATTTGACCTTATGCCATAATAATCCCAACCATTCTTCTGACATATTTTCTCAATTGTGGGCTCAAAAGCTCGGCCTAAGGTGAGGTTCTTTAATTGGCTTTTATTACATCGTAGGGTGCTTACTTGGTGAGCAACTTATGAAGTGTGGTTTTCATGGCCCTTTTAGATGTGAAATGTGTGAAGAGAATGTAGAAAATATCAACCATATTTTTATTGAGTGTACTTTAGCCTTTGAGCTATGGAGGAGAATTGCCACTTTACTTGGCTTATAGTGGTCCAATTTTTTTACTTTTGAACAGCTTTGGAGGGATTGGCCTAATCAAGAGGGTGTTGATCATTTTATTAGGCAGTTAGTTTGGATGGGTTCTACCATTATTCTTTGGAATATTTGGAATGAAAGGAACAACCAAATTTTTAATCAAGATAGGAAGGATATTCACTATATTTGGCAAAAGACCATAGCCAACTTAGTTGAATCAGTCCATCAACTCCTTAATCACCCCTAAAACTCCCACCAAATATGGGATCAAGTGATGCAAATATTGAAGATTAAACCTTCTAAGGGCAACCAACTTAAAGGGAATGTGAGTATTAGTAAGATGGATAGGACTAGAAATTGGCAACCTCCTCCTAAGGATTTTGGAAAAGTCAATACTGATGGAGCCTCTAGAGGGAACCCTGGAAAATCCAGTGTGGGAGGAATTGATAGAATTTCAGATGGCTCCCTGGTTTTTACTTTTGCTGAGAATTTGGGTATTCTTTCCAATAACCTTGCTAAGGGGTATGGTATCCTCAGAGGTCTTCAGGAGGCTACTAAGGTTGGATGGAAAAATGTGTTAGTTGAGTCTGACTGTCAACTTATGATTAATCTCTTGAAGACTCCTTCTAAGAATCATAAGGTGGATTGGAGAGTAAAAAGAATTATTGAGAAGATTTAGTTAATCCAAATGAGATTTTTGAAAGTTGATTACAATCATGTGGTTAGAGATCAAAACAAGAGTGTTGATGCTTTAGATAATTGGACTTTGGACAAAGGTGATCTTACTTGTTATGGCCACCCTCCTATATGGTGGGCTTCTCAAATTAGGGAAGCTCTTCTTTCTATCATTTCTTTGGATGGCTCCAGTTTTGAAGGTACCTAGTTTCTTCTTGTTTTTTTTTTTTTGCTTCTCTTTGGTTCATTCAGTTTTTTTTAGTTCCCTAGCTCATTCTATTATTTATTTTGTTTCCTCTGTTGATTCTTGCCTTAATAGTCTTCTGGTCTAGATAGGTCATTGTTTTGTTCATTTTTTTTTCTTTTTTCTTTTTTGTTTTTTTTTGTTTAGTTTTTTAAGGTGGGTGGGTTCTTTTGTTTTGTTTTTTTTTTGTTCTTTGTGTTGTTTTTTGTTGTTCTTATGTTTTTGTTGTTTTGTTTTGTTTTTTTATGTTTTTTGTTATTGTTCTTGTGTTTTTTTCGTTCTTGTTCTTGGGTTTCTCTTTGTTTGTGTTATTTCATGTTTTTATGTGTGAGTGTTTTCTATGTTTTTTTTTTTTGTTTATTGTCTGTTGTTGGTTTTTTTTATTTTTAATTTTTTTAATTTTTTAGGTTTTGGTTGTGTTTATTTTTCATTTTTTTTTGGGTTGTCTTTGTAATGTTCTGTTGTTTTTGTCTTGTTTGTGTTTTATTATGTGGTTCTTGTGTTTTTCTATGTGGTTTGTGTTGTGGTTTCTTTTATCTTATTGTGCATGTTTGGTTGTGCTTTTGTTTTTGACACACTCAAGGAGCATGTTTTTTTATTTTATTTTATTATTTTTGTTGTTATTTACTTATTTTTAAATTGGTTTTGTGTGTTTGTTTGCTCCTTGAGTATGTCAAAGATGGTAGGCCAGGTCCGATTCCTGGGCGTTTTTGGCAAAATGGATACCCCTGCCTCCTTGGGTCTTACCCGAAAGTGGCATCCCTTTTGGGATGTTTTCCACAATTAAATAAAAAAAAAACATTATCCACAAAATTTGCAAATGCATTTGGATCTTGTGTTTTAACTTCAATGAATTTCAGAATTTCCATTAATGCTTCATGATATGGGGGTGATTGTTGGATGAGATCATAAATTGAAAGCTTAGCTGATGTCATTCTAAGGCTTTGGGTGAGGCGGTTGGTTAATTATATAATGGGTTGCGATGGATGCAAAACAACCTACATTGGTGGGGTGGTAATATAGGATATGAAGGTGCGTTGAAACTCTTTTTGGTTTTTGATATATTTTTGAATTTGTTTTGGATTTTGAAATATTTTCTTGTTTTTTATTTTTATTTTTGTGTTTTTATGTAATCTTAACCTAAAGTACTGATGGTGTGATGAAATGCAAACTAATTGGGTGTATCTATGCCTACCTCCCTAACGAGAATCATTACAATAACGGCTGAACATGGCTTCCTAAATGGATAGACGTAGCTAATGGTAATGTAGGAAAAAAAATTAACCTCTCGAAAGAGGTTGTGCTTTCTAATGATGAGTGTTAATTTAGCATACATTGTATTTGATATATTGTGTGATTTTATGAATTTAAATCATGAATGTAATAGAATTTTAATGATTACTTCAATTTATTTATTTAATTTATTAGTTAAAATGATGAATACGGTTAAATTGATAAATGCATGAAATTTACACAAAATTTCTGCAAGTTTTCTATGCTTGGATAGGAAAATGTTGGACATTCACAGGAGTTTGATGTGGCAAAACAACATTCAAACTAGATGCTGAACATAAGAGAATATGATCATGAGGATGAAAAATTGAGAAGACTATAGGCGCGTGTTACAGAACACAATTTTTGAACCCTATTACAAAACACAGTTGTTGAAGTCTGTTACGGGACACAATTGCTTAAAGATATTAAGATAGTTATTGAATACTGTTACCAAAGATGAATACCTTCAAGAATTATAAAAATATTTTACCAAGTCAATTGACCGACACACTACGTGCCACATCAGTGACAACATGGCATTCTTACATGGCAGCATGTTATTACGAAATATTCCCAGTCAGCATAGTTTGTTGGCTTGTCAAAGATTATGCATGAGGAAATAATGAATATTGAAGTTGTTATAAAGTTGTTTTATAAAATTATAATGATAGTATGTTGTTAGGTTGTCTATATTTCAATGCAAGATGTTATGTCCTCTTCGAAAATAAAGGGGCATATAGTTATAATGTTATATCTTATGAAATGTTCAAACTAGAAGTATTTTGTTATGTTCGTTCATAAATTACCACTTTGGACCACTTAGATTATGACTAAGTCCAAGTAGGTTAGGAAACTATGTCATTTTAGATTATCTCTATTAGGGACATAGTGTCGCATTATCGATCCAACAAAGCCACATGGAAAATATGTGGAAGATTTTTATTCATAATGTCCAAAGCGACATTATATATTACATAGGGAGACCCTTGAAAAGGTTTAATGGAAAAATATCTAATGGTTATTAATGTTACAAAAATAATTTTGTATAATTTTTGAAGAAACGTGCAACTCTGTACGCCTGAATTTCCAGTAATAAAGCAATAGCACTTTTTGTTACGCATGGTAATTGTATCAATTACTTTGTCATTTATTTTTGCATGATTTCTTTTATGTAATCGTCATTGTATTTTTCCTACATTCATAGATTAGAATAATGTTAGTAGTATTAATGCACATTAGTTACTAAGGTAAAATAGTTTAGGGGAGAAAGACTTACAATGTCCTTAGGAGGCAGGACCCACTCCTACAGTCAGTCCCTATTCTCTCGTTCCTGTAATAGGATAGGAATAGTTAGTACATATAATTAACTTTAGATTATAAAATAAATTAAATTACATTATCATAGATTATAAAGTAAAAATAGATAATTGAAACTAACTATTTGCATGAGGATCCTCATTATTAGGTAATCTCATCAATAAGAAATTTCATCAGTAGGTAATTACATTATTAAATGTATCAATAGATAAACACATTGCTAGGCGAATATCATATTTAAATCATAAATTGCATATTATTTCAATTTTTGCATAATTTTTGTTTACTGCAACTGTTATTTTTCCTACAAAACTTGAGACTAAAAAGATAATAGAATCAAGTCTAAGTATTAATCACTATGGTACAATCTATATTGGATTTTTACTCTTTAAATCTAACCTTGATTATCCTATATTGATAAAAATTAAATGTAAGCATTACAACTAGACATTTTTGGCACCGTTGTCGGGGTGAGTAGTGTCATAATTATTAATGAGAAAGGTTGTTTGGTTGCGCAAGAAGAGAGGCTTACTTGTATGTGGAAAGAGGTATGTATGATTCCTTGGTGTGCATACGAGTTAGAGTGACACAAGATGGTCCCACCAAGCCCCTTTGTTCTTCAGGTTCTTTTTTCTTGAGGAATCATTTTACTACGATCATAGTTAAAATTTTATTTTTTGCAATTTTTCCATGCTTTGGGTGATTGCTATTATTTTCTTTGGTCTGGGTTCTCTAACCTGTGGAAATAGGAATTAGGTATGATTGAGTGACACAATAATAGTGAAATGCTCCTAAATAATCAAAGAAGTGATAGCAAAATAACCCTTTACTTTCAGTAATTTCATTTCTATCACATTTACTTTTCAAGCAATATTTCATTTTATTTTTCTCCTAGTGTGCTAATATTGGTTGTATGGATTCATAGACCATGAATCACACCTAATTTTAGTAAACATTAGTATTTTTCAGAAATTTTATTATTTTCTTGCTATACTAGGATTGGATGTATGGATTCATAGACCGTGAGGAACACCTAATCTTATTAACATTAGGATTGCTTCAAAAAATAGAAACTCTATTTTATTCTACTGTGTTAAAGATAGCTATAAAATCATTTGTTATGAGTTATACCTAATATAGATAAAAATAGGATTGTCTTGAATTTTTGATAAAAACAAAAACAAAAACAAAATAGAACCCAAGAAAAACCAAAACCAAACTTGGAAAAAAAAATGAGAGAAGGAAAAGTAAAATAAAGGTTGCTAGATGGTGGAAAACAGTCTAAAACAGTTTACGCTTTTAGACCTTAGAAAATTATTGATTAAACAAGAAGTGAAGCTTCTTTTTTAAAAAAAACACCAAATATCTAGAGAAGAGTGGGGACACATGTGCAAACATCTTGAGACCATAAAATATAGATAAAATGAATTGAGTCAAATCCAGAGGGTAAACATAGCTCAAATTCTAGGGCTAGACTATCAGTCACCCTACCTTGAACTTGTTAGAAGTTGTGAATGGTGGTTAGGGAATAAGAGAGCAATAGTAAACTTAGTAACCTACCTGTAGAATCAGTATTTCAAAGATTCTCTTACCATCCACAATTTTCTAGAAAAAATAGAGGATAGGGAAGTAAACCTAGAATATAGCTAGAGATATCATAGGGAACCAAGAGTAGTACTCTTTAGATAATTGTGTCAAGACTTGCATTATGAACTACTATTCGAGAACCCTAATCCAATTGTAAAACATGCTTTTATTGCCCAATTGATTACTCTGGTAACAAAAGACTTTGGATTTAATGAAGAACATTATATGACTCCTGAACAACTCGAACCTATCAACGATATTAATAGGTTGTTCCATGATGACGAAATTTTATTTCAAAGTTTCATGTTCATACCTAGAGACTTAAAAGGTAGATTTATTAAAATCAGTAAACCAGAAGTAGATTTCCAAGAAAACCATAGTAAGAAATTTGAAACTTTTGAGTCAAAAGAAACCAAAACTACATCTTTAGATTCTACATAAACCAAGCAAATTTAAATTCTAGAACAAGATCCCAAAATATATCTGCTACCCAAACCAGAGTTTTATGATCATATTGATCCCTCATCTATCTTTACCGAACCTATACCTAAACCAATTCTTGAAATCTTATATTCAATCATGGTTGATCAGGGTAGTGAAAAAGGGGAAGTAAACATAAAGAAAAGTCAAAGGACTAATGATCAAGGAGAAGTAGAAAACCAAAGGGGGGTGGACAAAGAAATTTTTTTGCCTTTCCAATTCCTTCTTCCAAATATAGGCTAACAAGAGAACCAAAACTGGTCTTTGTTGTTGTTTTGCCTACTTTCCATGGGAAACCACATGAGGATCCCGATGCCTTTCTTTTTGAATTTGAAGTGGTATGATAGGCTTACTTTTACACCACAAATGAGCAAAAACTAAGACTATTCCCTTCTACGCTTAAGGATTCAACCTTAAGACGGTTCATGGGTCTAGGAAAGAACATTTGCAACCAATGGGATGGAGAACGAGGATTAAAATATATATTCCTTGAAAGATACCAAGACTATTGCAGGGTTTGGGTTAATAAAGTAGATTTTTTTCGTATGAATCAAAAATATGATGAATCCCTTGAGGACTACCTCTAGAGATTCTAGTTTGTGGGATCAAGAGTAAACATTGAGTTGGATGAGGAAGTTCAGAAATAACTTTTTCTAAAAGGGCTTATGGAAGATGCCTTAGACATACTAAACCTTATGACAAAGGGAGATATCATTCAGATGGGATTAGGAGGGATCATAAATCTTTGTAAAAATTATTCAAGAAATAAACCATTAAGAAGTAATAAATACCCATCATCAAGAGGAGTAACATGATATAAAATCGGTAATATGCTCAAAAATCTCAAAACCGATTTATTGAGCACATTGACATCATCCCTCGACCTCATGGATAAGAAACTGAAGGAGAAAAACATTGAAGAGATATATTGTCATAGATGAAGAAAGATACATAATCTAAGGGAATTCCCTTTGAATGTTACAAATATTTTTAACAATTCTGCCTGTTGCAAAATTCGTGACAAAAACCATAATACTAAAAATTACAAATATATCTCAACCATCAAAACCGCTATCAAAGAGCCTAAGGTCAAAGAGGCATAAGATGTCTAATTTATAGCTCAAATAAGAAATGGTCAATTTAATGGTCCACCCAATTGGTCAAACTCTAATTATTCCAACCAAAAGACACCTAATTATTGGTCAAATACTCCAAATTGATCAAATTGGAATCAGTATAATCAAGATTGGAACATGCTTCCTTGGGCATAATTCATACCCAATTTATATGGAAATTCACCCCATGTATGATAGGCCAAGGTCAAAACACATATAGTTGGAATATGAATGTCCAATACAATCAAACAGGACCAAGCTGGTCTCCAGGGCAGCCCCAACAGCAAAACTTTCAAAATAAAATTAGGGGGCAAGTACCTCAAAATAGACTCTTTCCACCTCCAAAAAATAATCCTCCTAAACATCCACCTTTACCAGCTCAAAATGTGCCTAATCCTAATAATAATAAAAATACTCATGTCTATGAAACAAATTAGGCATGCTCAATATCTATAATGCCTTGTGAACAAATTCAATTAAGATTTGGGAAAGTATTGGATGATCATAGATAAAGCCTCACAAAACTTGAAGAACCTACCAAAAACTTGAGCAAAGAAAAAGGAAAATATGATAAATGTGAGGAATGAATAGAAATTCTCTCAGATGAAGTGTTGGATCAACATAAAGAGGTTCAAAGTTCTCAAGAAGAAATAAGAGCTCCATTTCTCGAAATACTGGCTATACCAAAGGAACCATCTAAACCAACTTTGATTTTCTTCAAGAATTGGAAAATATCTCGATTATAATTCCTCTTTTACATGTTATTAAAGATATCCCCATCTACTCCAAATTGGTAAATAATATAACAAATTCACAAAAGAGAAAGAGGAATGAACCGAGGACTATTCAAGTTATAGGGAAACTATCTGAAATCATGACTGGTGAGAAATTGTTACCAAAATATACAGACCCTGGAGTACCTATTCTCATAGTTCACATTGGTAGGATAGCCTTGCATAATGTCTTAGTGGACTTAGGGGCTGCCACAAACGTCATGACAAAGGAAACAACATAATATTTAGGGGTACACATGATTCAACCAACCTCTATAGTGCTTCAACTTGCAGATAGATCTACCATTAAACCAGAAGGGAAGCTAGAAGACATTATAGTTTTCATAATTTCATGGGAATACCCTGTAAAATTTATAGTCTTACAGCCAAAGAAAAAGTTAGGGGGGCACCTCTTGATATTAGGAAGACCATGGATTGCAATAGTTGATGCTTATATTAGCTGTAGATATAGGAATATGACTATTCTAAATGGCAAGTATACTAAAAATATTAGCTTATTTCCTAAATCAATAAAATACAATGATTTTTCAAACCAATTGTGGTATGATTCTCTTGAAGGCTTGGATGATATACAAAATTTATTAATCAATGAGCTAGGAGAGTGTTTTCAACAAGAAATTGAAGGGTCTTTAGCTTCACTTTATGATGAGTAACAAGGTGCTAATGAAGTTACCGTGACTAATGGTGAAGCAAGCACAAGTTACCCTCATCAGATGGTCCCTTACAATTATCAAATAAACACTCTTAAACATGGAATAATGAGTATAGATAATAATTATAAACAAATAGATATTACATCTGGAAAAGCTTTAAATATAAGCAATGAGCTTACAAATATTCAGGAATCACAACTGATAGAAGTGTTAAAGAAGCATTGGATAGCATTTGCATGGAATTACGAGGACATGAAAGGGATACATCCAAGTATTTGTACCTACCGTATTTTCATTCAAGAAGGTTGTCACTTAGTAAGACAGCCTCAAAGGAGATTATATCCAACTATGAAAGACATAGTTCAGGAAGAAATTGTTAAGCTCTTAAACGCAGGATTTATATACCCTATATCTGATAGTCAATGGGTTTCACCATTGGTGATAGTTCCTAAAATAACAGTAAATGGAGAATCCATGTAGACTATAGAGAACTAAATAAAGTGATAAAGAAGGACTATTTCCCATTGCCTTTTATTGATCAAGTCCTTGACATTCTAGCTGGTAAGAAATACTTCTATTTCTTGGATGGATTTAGTGGATATAATAAGGTCTCAGTAGTTGAGGAAGATCAAGAAAAGACCACTTTTACATCTCCCATAGAAACTTATGCTTATAAAATACTACCTTTTGGTCTATGCAATGCATCAGCTGCATTCCAAATATTTTTTCTCACTACTTTTAATGATATGATTAATGAATGCATAGAATTTTATATGGATGACTTTACAGTCTATGATGAAACCTTTGAAGAAACTCTAGCAAGTTTACAAAAAATCCTAGCTAGATGCATAGAGCAAAACCTTTCTTTAAGTCATAAAAAGTGTTTCATGATGATGAGAAGGTGAATTGTTTTAGAACATTACATATCTAAAGAAGGTGTTAAGGTAGATCTTGCAAAAATACAAGTTATTCAGTCTCTTCAACCTCTAAAAACTCAAACAAAGGTAAGAAGCTTTTTAGGGCATGCAGGATACTACCGAAGATTCATTAAGGATTTCAACAAAACTACTTCCCCTATGCTTAAACTCTTAACTAAAGATAGCAAATTGGATTGAAGCATGTCAAGAAGCTTTTGAGATCATAAAAGAAAAATTTATTACTGCTCCAATATTAAGGGGGCCAAACTAGAATTTACCCTTTCATATCCATTGTGATGCCTCAGCATATGCAATAGGAGCGGTACTTCAACAAATAGAAAATAAAATACCTTATGCTATATATTATGCAAGCAATAATTTACATGGGACTGAGCTAAATTATAAAGTTACTGAGAAGAAATTTGTGGTCATAGTTCATGCCATTAATAAATCCAAACATTACATAAAAGGGTATGAAGTATTTGTTCACACTGATCACTCTGCCATTAAGTACTTAATGAAAAAGCTATAGTAGGAGGTAGAGTGGTTAGATGGCTTCTTTTGTTATAAGATTTCAACTTTACAATCATAGATAAGGCAGGAAAGGATAATGTCATTGCAGATCACCTATCTTGTATGTAAATATTTGATGATAATGAGTTAATATCTGGTAATTTTCCTTATGAACATTTGTTTTCTCCCTCTATCTTCACTCCTTGGTATGCTGATATTGTAAATTACCTAGTAATAGGAAAAATACCTCAAAAATATACATCGCATGAGCGTAGAAAACTAATACGTCAAATTATTTCATATGTGTGGATTAATCTTATTTAAAACATGCCCTGACCAAGTAATGAGGAGGTGTGTGCAAGAAGATATATATGACATAATTCAGGAAGCACATGATGAACCCTGTGGAGGTCATTATGACGCCCAAAGGATAGTTATTAAAACACTACAAAATCATTAATTTTGGCCTACTATGAATAAATATGCCTATAAATTTGTTGATAGAGTGATGTTTGTTAAAGAGCTAGTAAACCTACGCCTCCAATGGAAATGCCTTTGGTTTTGCAAGTAATGTTCGAACCATTCAAGAAATTGGGGATTGACTTTGTTTGACCAATAGACCCTCCAAGTGCAGGTAATAAACACATACTTATGTGTATAGACTATGTCACTAAGTGGGTTGAAGATAAATCTCTACCACGAGCACAAGTTGAACCAGTAGTCGATTTACTTTATGAAAATATTATGCAATGCTTTGGAGCACCTAGAGAACTAGTTTCGGATCATGGATCCCAATTTCTCTCCAATGTAATTGCACATTTTATTGACATATATCAAATAAAACATAGGAAAACCTCACCATATCACCCTCAAGCTAATGGACAAGTAGAAGTTATGAATAGATAACTTGAAAAGATCATTACAAAAATTGTAGTTGTTAATAGGGTTGATTGGGCCAAAATATTAAAATAAGTTGTATAGGCGTACAATACAACTTGGAAAACCACCACGGGATTATCACCTTATGAAATGGTTTATGGCAAACAAGCTATCATGCCCATTGAATTTGAGATAGAAAATCTTCGCACAACAATACAACTTGACATGAATTTTGACCGAGCGCAAAAGGCTATATTGGAAAAGTTAAATATTTTGGATGAAAGGGGACTAGAGGCATTACACAAGACTGAATTAACCCAACAAAAAATAAATAAATGGCATGATAAACACATTATACCATGAACATTTCAACCAGGAGATTGGACCTTGTTGTTTGACTCTCCTACCAAGATTTCCAAGGTAAATTGAGGATAAGATGGCTAGGACCCTATGAAATTGAAGAGATTTTTGGGAATGGTACAATTAAACTTAAGCCCATAGATGATTCAACAAGATGACTACTAGTAAATTGGCATAGGCTTAAACTTTATAAAAATCCATTACCTAAGGAAGAATTCATACACCACCTTAAGAAAAAAGTTGATTTGAAGTGTATCTCTGAACTGCAACCAACAACTATTGAATGATAACTTCTTTCTCTCTAAAAATAAAAATATATTTTGCTTCTTTGGTTTCATAACGAATTTCCTATATTTGCAATACTTACATTTTATTTTCATCAATTTTCAGTCTCAATATTATTTCTTTACTTATATCAGTCTGAGAACTTGTAGGAAAATGACTACCATACTCTGCATAACACTTTGTTTGCTAACAAAATCTAGGTGTTTTCAATTACTCAACTACCACTTGTGTTTTGAGCAAATTTTCATTAAATATCAAGCAATCATTTGATGTCATAAGTTATCCCTAGTCAATCAAGTTTCCTCTTGGACTGCGCACATTATAAAAAATAAAAACATTGTGAAGTTTGGAAAGAATAACTCATAAGTTACTATTTCCATAGAGTGAATGGTTTCCCCCGCTTATCTAATCGTGTGCATGGTCTAGATAGCTAATGAATTGGAAAAAGGACAAGATCCCCCTTCACCACAAAAAAATAAATATCCTTTGCTCTCTATCTAAACGAGCAAGTATCCCATAAATTATCTTATTACTTCCCCTTAAATAAGCAGGAATCCCAAAAAGCAATAAAAATCCCTTGCTTCCTCTCTCAAAATGAGCAAGTATCCCAAGAAAAGTTAATAAAAGAAGGGTGAAGAGCTTGAATCCCTGGAATTCTTAGTGTCTCAAAAACCATGGGGTGATCCTCATTACAACAATGGGTTGAATGAAACCTGCCTGGCAATAAGGTATCCTTACACAGTAGCACTAAGTTTGGACAAGACCTATGGACGCTCTCAGATAATCTAGCTTGTTGGCATAAGTGACCATTATATTATGCAATCCTTACTCATGATGGGAAATAAGCATTCACAACACACACAATTGGTCCTTGAGAGGCTTGAAAACATTAGGACAACTTTAACATCATATTTATTTGTGAGATGAATAGATGAATTTGTTTAATACCACTAGGATGATTGAGTCTTTGTGAAACAACTCCAGAATATCATAAGCAGGAAAACGTTAAAAGCAAATTCCTATATGAGTACTATAGTTCATTTCATCAAACAAAAATACGGTTTGTATTTTACTTATAAGGAAAAAGCAATAAGGATAGGGTTACAATTCCCATAAGGACTCTGGTAGAGTGGTTGGAAATCCAACTTCCCAAACCTTTGCACCCCTATAATAACATAAAAAATATGTATACCCCCAAAAGAAAAGGAAAAGTCATCACAATGATATCATAATATCTATCCCACTTTTCTATTCACAACTAGTGTTAAAATAATCCACACCTTTGATAAAGATCTATTTTACATATGTTGATGATAGATATCAAGTTTACAATCATTACTTTTCTCTCACTTTGAACTCAATGAAATTCAGGAAGCATAATCACAAAAATAATAATAAATTCTTGCTGGGAAATTTTTTCATGCATCCTGATTTATCGCGCTGTCTTTTTTGAGTGTCGTCATGCCATTGGTTGTGCCCTTAAACTAATCCTAATTAGCAGATCTTACCTTTTCCCTAGCCAATCCTTGCATGTCGAAAGTCTCAATTCCTTTGTGCAAATCATTTCATGGTCCCAAAGCAAAATTTTTTAGGGTACCATCTTCCTATTCTTAGCCTTCATGCATGCTATGTTCTTTATCATGGTGTCTCAATCCTTTCCCGTAATTTTCCCCCTGATCCTTGTGCTTTCCTGTTCTCTGTCCTCTTCCCTGTCTGCCATCATGAAGGAAAGCAAACCTATTTACATTGAGCCTGATGTTCTTGAGCTTAGTCCTTTGATCCGTGACTTATGGACAAAAAAAACAAACAGTGCCCTGATTGAATTTTTCAAGCTCTTCTCAAGGGTCGATGACACCATTTCGAAGGATTTTGCTGACACTTGGGACAAAGGTTATGTCACAATCCATGGGGTCCAGTACCATATCTCCTTTGAGTTGTTGGCGAGCTTGATTGGGCAGCCCTTGAACAGAAAGGTGATACGGTGCAACAAACATAATTGAGAATTTGATCTGACCTTCTTCGAAAAAAAATTGAGGTCCACAAGAACTATAGAAAAGGGTTGTATCATGAACACAGTTTCCCTCCTCTGCAGAAAATTTTAGTTCTCGTAATAAATACTTGTATTGTGATAATCCAGACTCACAGTTATGTTGTTTTCATCTCACCTATGTGAATCACTTTCATGATGCCAAAGCCATGAATATCCCCACTACAATTTTTTGGTCCATCGATTACGCCATTGTAACCTCTCACAAAAATGAGGATGCCCTTCCAAGTCACCAAGGACTTTTCAAAGTCCTCTACCGCTATCTCCTCCTTAACTTCCCTAATGGAAACATTCCCACTCCCAAATCAGATGAAGCGAATTCATCCTCTACCCCGAGTCCTAAACATTCCAATCCTAAGAGGAAGACCAAAATTGAAAAACCCCATCCTGTGGCTAGGAAGAAAATTAAGGTGGATTCAACCCCTATTATAACCTCCTAGCATCTGAAGCTAAGGGAAGTTTCAGAAACCTCACCTTCCATCTCAGGAAAGCCTCCCAAAACCCATTCCTCTTCGCCTGATTTGGTTGATAAATTTCTCCATAAGCTGGTCATCCATTCCACCAATGCATCCATCGCTCACTTGGAGGCTGCCCACATTGCCATCAGTAAGGCCATTGAGATCCTCAAATAATAGAGATACAACCTCAACCTGTTCTTCTTTTCTGACATTTCAATGGTTCTGTTGTCGAACCCCCCTCTGATGTTAAAGAAGGGGCTACTGATGACGAGGTTGTAGAAATTGCAAAAGATACCTGTCTTGATGGTTTGAAGGAGATTACAAAGGTGAAAGATACCTCGAAGGATGTAGATAAGGATGCAGCGAAGGACAATATTTTGAATATTGATTTCCACACTTTTCTATAGCCCGACGCTCTTCCTTGATGGCACTTTCTGCTGGTCTCGATCGTTGTTTTGGGTTTTTCTCCATTTCCTTTAGTTTTGTGGCATGCTGTTGGGTCTGTCCCTACTTATCTCCCCATTTCTACCTTCTGGTGTTGTTCATTTATGTTCCTTTGTGCTAAAGGATCACTGGTAATCCTTTAGGTTGCTTTTTGAGTGTAATTACTTCAAGCCTTTCAGTTTTGATGAGCTTCGCTCTGTTCTTCGTGTTTCTCTTTTCCTCCTCTTGTTCCTCTGAGTTCCTTTTTGTAAAACGCGACAGGGCACCTTTCAAATGTCCTTTTTGAATTAATATAATTAACTTACCAAAAATAATAATAATAATAATAATAAATAAATATATATCTAGTATAAATAGAATAATCCCCTATAAATAAAACTTATTACTATATCCAAATTGCCATAAAATAAGTCTTTACGAAAATAAAATCCTCTTCATTATGTTTTGGCTATATAGCCAAAAATACAGTTTGGGGGGAAGTAAGTAAAAGATATTTAGAATCCATAATAAATTTTGGGGGGAAGAATTAGGTAAAGTATTTTCTTAACTCTATAATTATAGTTTCTGTAACTAGGTTCTGTAGACAGCTTCTATAGATAGTTTTTGTAAACGTCTTCTATAGATAACTTTTTTAGATAGCTTCTGTAAATGTTTTCTATAACTAGGTTTTGTATACATATTTTGTAGACAAGTTCTGTATACATATTTTGTAGACAGGTTCTGTATACATATTCTATAGACAGGTTTTGTATACATATTCTGTAGATAGGCTCTGTATACATATTCTACAAATATGTTTTGTAGACATCTTTCGTAACTGATTTTTGTAAACATCATCCGTAGACAAAATCTGTAGCGCATCTTCTAAAATTTTCTAAGTGTCAATGTTAAGACTGGCGCAAGTAACGACGATAGTTTCAACACAGGAATAAAGAGGAAACTTATTATATTACTTATTAAGGTTTCAGGAATAAAGAAAAAAGGTAAGCTACATGAATATGTATAAAATTTCCCTTGGCCACTCTTGAAATTCATGAAATTTGGCATACCGACTAAGGTATGGGATTAAAATTAAATTTAATATATGCAAGCTATAATTAAAATTGATAACAGAAAGTGTGCCAAGAACACCTAAAATAAAGATAAAAATAATATAATGATTGACGCGTATGCCCATGATTGATGCCACAAATCACAATATAAAAATATTTTTTTTAGCCTTGAAGCGTGGACATCGACCATGGAAAATTTTACGATGTCAACCACGCAGGACACATGGATGTCAATTATAAAGATAAATGAATTCGACTATGGACTAGTTCGGATAATGACACAGCAAAAAAATAAAATAAAAATTCAACCAAATGTAAGAGTAATAAAACGATGTGGACTTTGACATCAGCAACACGGTGGAACATAACGCTAAAGTAAGACAATGTGGACTTTGACGTCAGCGACATGGTGGAAAGAGGATTGTACACATGGCATATACACGTAGAGAGCAAAATTTTAAGGAAATTTATTATTACACTGTGGTAAACAAAAGTGTAAGTCATAAGGCAAGGCATAAAAATAAATTATATATATATATATATATATATATTAACATTGGCATCAAAACTCAACCCTCATCATGCAAGGTGGTGGGAAGTCTCACACTAAGGGAAATATCAACCACCTCAAGCTAACGATGATGAACACCATGTGGCTTCATGAAGCCAATAACAAATTATGCAACGGATAGAAGATGCCAACCGTTGATTAAGGTTTAAACGAAGGGCCATAATTAAAGATTGGATACATCGTACACTGATTCTGAAAACTTCCTCTGAAATCTAACCTCGAATTTTGTTTGCAAGCATCATTGATCATTGACACATAGCATCTCAAAACCAATTGCAAGAAAGAAACAAGGATCAATGCTCAGGACCGTCAATTAAGATAAAATCGAGGGCCATGATTCACCAAGTCACACGATTGCATGCAAGAAAAAAAAAAACCTAAATTTTATTTTTCCTTCTGTAGAAGGCTCTACAAACTTTAACGAAAAATACTCTACGATATAAAACAAATAAAATCGTTGATCTGAATGAACGTCGAAAAGGGAGATTACCACAAACGAGCAAAATTGTGAGCAAGAAGGTAAAAAAAAATTATGTGCAAAGAATAGTATTCGACAGGAAATTTAAAGCATCATCATGGGGTGACATAAAGTTGAAGGCAATTGAAAGCAACAGAAGTAACATTTAATCATTTCGAATAGGAATTTTATTTTTAGTAAATAAAAAGTCGCAGAAGATAAAACAGTATTTTATGTCCTAATCATTCTGCTATATAAAAAATTTATCGTCATATTTATGCAGAAATATAAACTTATTTTTTTATTTTCTATATTTCTTTGCATATAAAATTTCTTTTGTAAACGTTATGGAAATTTTTCCTTTTTCTACATAAGGATATTGTGGAAAATGACTGTTGCAGGTTTTCAGTCTGCTGAAACAAAAATTACTAAACCATCCCATTCAATCTTAATCCTTACCCCGCCTATTCTTGTCTAAAAAAATTACCCTGATCTATGTTTCAAAAGAGGAGTGAACCCTCTTCCATCCAAACGTAGAACCCTAGTGACTCTGTGAAGAAATTATTCCAAGACGCTCAATGGTGAGATGCCCTTATAAAATTTCAAGAGCACGACCAAGGCGTGGTGAAGCAGTTCATTATGAACTAACTGCAACCCCACGACTATGGTCACCCATGTTGGGTAAATCTCAATTTCCATAAACCCTAGTCTAATTTTTGAAACCTTTAGTCTATCTAAAGTAGGACAACTTTACTATTAATCCTACTCTAAAAGTGTTAAACAATTAATTGAGAATTTTGGAGAAAGGTGCACTATGATTTGTGATAAGGAAGGTTGGACAAAAGGGATAGCCACCTCCTCACTTCCCCTTAAATGGCAAGAATTTGTTGTACTCATTATAAAAAAATTCATTTTATAAGGGAGGTTATCTAGTTTTGGGGGATATCATCTTAAAATGTTAATAAACCTTAAGTACCCAGGACAGAAGGATTGCATTATAAATCTACCGTATTTCCTATATCAATCTCTTAAGGCTATAGTTCTCCGTGTGCAACCCAAAAATCCTAATTATAGCCCTAAAATTCATATGATTTCCCATCATGGATTAATTAAAATTCTAGTTCTGCAAAAAGCACATGAAGCCAAGATAACATGGGAAACTATTGTAGAGGATTCCAACCTGTCAATTCATTTTGATTCCAGTGATAGTGAACCCCCTGAAGACAGTACGTCTGATGAGGATTTAGAACAAAAAAATTAGGAAGAAGAACCCACAAAACATAAATGTCATATCAATACTAGGTCGGCCAAAACCTCTCAACCTGCACATAAAACCCGATGTAAGAAATTTATCCCTAAAAACCAAGAAGTGGGAGAAATGTCTAGATAAGATAATAACTTACCTATTCCTGAGCCGTCCATGGAATCTTTGGCATATCTTCATATGCAGCAGACTCTATTGCACATCAAACTTGATAGGCTCCATAATAAGTTTACAGAACACTCACAATTGGTTCAGCATGCCCTTACTCTCTAGTTAGACTTGCTCAAACAAATTATTGCAGATAGGGTGACGAAACTTATTGATTAAGTACACAAACTACCATCTATCAATGCCTCTACGAACAAAATTTCTACAGCCGGTGGAAAACAAAAAAAGTCGATCAATTTTAGCAAGATTATTGATTTCACCAAAGTTCTTGAAGAAAACAACTCAATGCCAATTGCCAGCTTGCTTTAGCAAAATCGTCCTCAAGAACTGAGTCCATCCATTAAAATAAATTTGGTCTTGGACATTGGGATATCCTCAGATATTGATTCGGTCATTAATAATGTGGTTGCATCAGTAGAACAACCTTCGCCTTCCAAGACACAGGATACGATACAAGAGGAGGGATCTGTTGAGGTGGAGCATGTAAAAACTATCATGGTTGAAACTTCGGTTGATGATCAAAAATCCAGAGAACGGGTGCAGAATGTGAAGCATGAAAAGAACTTGCCAGTAAAATGACCGCCATCCTCACGAATTTCTTCTTGACGATCAAAAGTCAGATAAAAACTAAATACTGATAAATTCATTTTTATGATTTACAAATAAACTTTATTTAATATTTAATGTTGTAATAATTTCATTTTTGAAAAATGATTTGAATGCTTTATCTTCCATATGTTTACAGATATATTCTATGATATATGTTTAAAAAATATTGCAGTATGATGTTTATGATTAAAACTCTTTGATTACCATAACTACAGTATTTATGATTATGTAATTGTAGTGTTTTTCAGCTTTAAGAGATCATCTCTGTGCAAAACTATGAAGTGATTCTGATATTTCACTTATTTTTCTACCAAAGAAATGTTATGATATTTTCTTTGCAAGAGATAGATATATTCTCTGAAGAGCTGAAATAATTTATTTTAACTGAAAAAATTTATCTGAAAATAGTGTTATCATATTATCATATGCTGATATATGTTTTAAGTTATTTCTGAAATTGTTCATTTCTTGTGATAGCAATACTGTTATGAGTGTTTATCAGAAACTACACTTAGTAGATCTATTTGATTATCTTTGAATAATAGTTGTACTTTCATATTTAATAAATTTGCAAGAATATTTCTGAGGAAAATGAAAATTTTATTTACCTATTATGCTCGAAATTTTTCATTTATCTGTAAAAATTTGGATTATAATATCTGATATGTATGCAATATTTGTGATGTTCTGTTGAATCTCATTTTATTTGTATGCATGAAGACATGCATATCCTTTATTTTGGTGGAAAATGATGAGTGTTAATTTAGTATACATTGTATGTGATATATTGTGTGATTTCTGACTTTAAATCATGAATGTAATATGCTTTTAATGATTACTTCAATTTATTAATGTAATTTATCAGTTAAAATGATGAATACGGTTAAATTGATAAATGCATAAAATTTACACAAAATCTATGCAAGTTTTGTATGCTTGGACAGGAAAATATTGAAATACGTTCACAGGAATTTGATGCGACAAAAAAAGATTCAAACCAGATGCTGAACATAAGAGAAGACGGTCATGAGGATGAAAATTTGAGAAGACTTACGAATTGAGAAGAGCCTTTATTATGATCAAAATATTCGTTGTCACTATCCTCTTTGGGACCAAGGTTGAGATGTTGAAAATTCTCCTCAAAGAGGTCAACTGGTTGATTGTGGTGATGCCCTAGTCCAAATTTTTCCTTAGGGAGTTGATAATTTGGTTCGATGAGATGATGAATTCCTTGTTCACGATGACCTAGGACAAATCCTCTCCAATGACATTGTTGAAAGTATTTTAACACAAAGGAGGGATTGAATAATAATCAACATTACCAAAAATGGTGATTCAGGTTGCTCCTCAAGAGGTGCATCAGAGGAAGTGTCAACTTCAACATACATAAAATTTGTTGAGTTGGATGTCAAACCCATGTAGATTATAGCACCTATGCATGGGTGGCCAAAATCCCTGACTGACTCTATGATGGAAGACATAAATGTGATGTTGTGCACTAGGTACTTGCCTATTCCTAGATTTTTTATACAAAATACAACCTGCGCAAGTTGGTAAGAATATGTAGGAGAAGCTCTAGCAATATATTTCAATCGATGTACTACCATGGATGGAACTAGGATGGTGGATATCATAGATGAAGTTGTGTTGGATGGATTTGGTGGAGGTGGAGGCTCAGGATGCCTGGAGGGTGAACTAGCTAGGGGTGTTACGATGATTAAGGTATTGGTGGATGGTGGAAGGGAAGTTGTGATATCTTACCCTTCATTGGGTGGGATTAATAGGTCTAGCACGATGGTAGGTAGATTTTTTTGAGACTCTATCATACGAGAAGGTGTTGGGGCTACGGGTGATGGGGGTGTAGTAGTGACCTGGTCCACTATGGATGGATGAGGTATGGTGATGGGTGCGGTTGGCTAGAATGGTGGGTTAGTGGAAGTTATGTGTGGGATGCACGGGTAGAAGGGGGAACCTTATGCAAACAAGGGTTGGCTAGGACATAGAGGATTTGGCCAGGTAATCTTGGGTTGAATGGATGTGGTTAATGGATAATGGGAACTGTATGAAATAGTTGGTTTTGTGTAGTGAGTTAGGTGCAATGGTATAGGCAGTAAATATGGCTACACAATCAAGATGGGGCTTGTGATGGATGAGGTGGGGTGTGATGTGATATGATTGGATAAGAAACTAGATCATATAATATCGAGGTGAGGTATAGGTGTGTGGATGGTAAGGGAGTCTCATACAGGTTAGATATCAGGTTGCAATACTTGAAAGGTTCCTCATTAGTGGGGATGCAATGCACATGATCCTCAAGAACGTACTTGAGGAAATGGTGTAGTTTTGAGGGAATGCATTGCA
Source organism: Wollemia nobilis (assembly GCA_028583015.1). NCBI lineage: Eukaryota > Viridiplantae > Streptophyta > Pinopsida > Araucariales > Araucariaceae > Wollemia > Wollemia nobilis. The sequence goes on along the minus strand of JAQPPZ010002384.1, from coordinate 4,033,141 downwards.
TATCCTGAATTCACATTCTCCCAAGCAAGACATTGTATTACATCTCTCGTTCAAGGATGTGGTATAGTTTATGGATTATTTTTACACCTACGTGAATAGGTAAAACCACTATTCCTAATATGGAGCACAAGGCATCATTGAAGATCCATAGAGTGAACATGGATGAAGGTATGTGTGATGGTGGTAGATTCAAATGTTGAAGTGCAATCGAAGTGATGATGTTGATAGGCGACTCGGTATCAATAAATACTTGCTTGAAGGGCTTGTTGTCTTATGAGCTACGATGTGCAATGCAGGATCCGGTATCTCTATGAAAACGTATTTGATTTCATGGTCATAAAAGGTAATGGATAGCTTTGTGCATGTTCTAACATTATCCACATAATTTGCAAATGTATTTGGATCTTGTATTTTAATTTAAATGGATTTTAGAATTTCCATTAATGCCTCGTGATATGGGGGTGATTGTTGGATGAACTCATAAATTAAAAACTTAGCTAATGTCATTCTGAGGCTCTGGGTGAGGTGTTTGGTTAATGATATAATGGGTTGCGATGGATGCAACACAACCTACATTGATGGGGTGGTAATATAGGAGATGAAGGTGCGTTGGGTGTAGTACTTAATTGTGTTGATCATTCAAGGTAATTTTGATTCTAAGTAACTATATGTATCATCCCTATAAAGTTTTGATGTTGTGGCACACTATTAAGATGGTTCACCTAGTTGGGTGGCATAGCAACATTTGTAGGTGCAGTGGGTTGTTGGTTGTGTTGTGCTAAATGGTCTTGGTAGATTCCAAGGTTTTGATTTTGTGGAGCTAAAGGATTTTCAATGGCAATAGCACCCTTCTCGATAAGATTTTGAACTAGATTTTCAAACTGGATACAATCATTGATATTGTGACTCTTCTACCTATGGTAGAAAAAATATTGATATTCTTTATAAGACCTATATTTAGGCTTATTCAAGTATTCTAGTTTTATTTCCTGTAATCTGATTGGTTGTGCCTCATAAATTTTGAAAAATACCTAAGTCTTAGGAAGTGGCATGTAGTTTTGAAGGGGGTCTAGTAGGACGTTTGTTACAGTTGTCTAGTTATGTTTGATTCTAGAGCTACATAGGAGGTGGTGTAGCCTGATATGAAGGTTGTTGCAGTGGAGGTTGCACTTGTGGGGGTTTTTGAGGTGGTGGTTGACATTATTGTTGATTGGAATTGTTTGAGGTGCTCAATACCCCCTAATTAACCTGGTTGGGTTTGTATTGGTTATTGGAGGTGCCTTTAGAATTTTTTTTCTACCACTCTTCATTCTTTATTTTTATATCTCCATCTTGGATATTTATGTCCTTAATTATCTTGGCCTATGCTAGGGCTTCTTTGAGTGTACGATATTATTGGAGTTGTAATAATAGCAATATTAGTTTAGAACAAATTATTGTAAATATTCTAGTAATCTTTGTGAAGGGGAGAGGAAGGGTTAACTCTGTTATCACAACTCTCCACCTAGTACCATATTTTAAGATAGGATCATCATCAAATTATCTAAGATTATATAGGTTTATCAAAGTTTTTCGCTTCTTGAAATTTAGGGAGAATCGTTCCAGGAAGAGGTTGGATAATTGTTCAAACTTATAGAGGCTATGTCTAGGCAAATGGTTATACCATTCTAAAGCTCCTCCCCAAGGGACAACGAGAAAGTGCAGAGCATCAATGTGTCAATATCGTTGAGGAGATAACATGCATTGATAAAATCTCTTATGTGCTCTTGGAGATCCTCCTTCCCCTTGAATTTCTCAAATTTTGGCATTTTGAATAAAGGAGGATATGGTGGTGATGGCACTAATGGATGTATGGGAAAGTTTTGTAACTGGTCAAGTTTTGAATTTTGATACCTCATACTGGCAACTTGCATTTGTAATGTACGCACCTGATAGGCCAACCATTGAAGTGGATCTAAAGTGGGTTGGGGAATTAGATTGGATTTCCAAATTGAACTCCTGATTGTAGGTATTTATGTTGTTGGGTGAACTATTAGTTTACATATGTGTTGGATGGTGGATGTGTTGGTAATGGGAAAATATGAGATTTGTATTGATACAAAATGATTACATATATAGGCAGGAGGTCTATATGATAATATGATAAGTGTCAAAGACACATGACAAGTATCAAAAAGAAGGCATAGTACATATTATAATATTATAACATTCCCCCTTAATATGCACTATCCTAACTATAGAGAAAAAAAAAAGTCAACATTCATAACTGCTAGACAAAGTACACATTAACTCTAACATTCCCCCTTAATGTGTACTTTTCTAAAAAAAAAGAACCCTAACATAATTCAACATTAGATAACATTCCCACTTAATTTTGACTTATCTAAAAAAACCTAACATCCTCCTTTATTAAATAATTGGACTAGGCTCATGCTCTTTGCGCTTGGCTCTCCAATTGTGAACAATGCTAGATCAAAGATGTATACATCTCAATATGTTACCTTTGGGTCAGTCATATAAGTGCCTTAGGGTCATCCTAGGTGCCTCAGAGTTAATCATTTCTTGATCCGTTGCCTCTATAGGTCATCCTCTAGGTATGTTGCCTCTCGTAGCTCACTAACTAGGTTCACCATGAATATCATCCCCCCTCATGGTGAAACATAATCTAGAAGGTGTCGGTATCTTCTAAAATGTACCTTAATACAAAAGAAATATGATCCATTTAAGAGTGTCGATCTCTACCAAAAATACACTAAAAAAATACAATAAATTGAGCCATAGAATCCAAATGTGGAGGAGAAGAAGAAAGAAGAGAATAGAATCTTCTGAAGTGTCTTCATTTGTAGTCTTCAAAAGTTGATCCGAAAAAGTCCTCGGATAGAGTCTAGGGTGTCTATGTCTGTAGTCCCTAGAGTAGGTGTCCTTATGGTGACCATATCATCCTATCGGAATGCATGGGTAACCAACCGCTACATCCGCCAAGTGTTATAGAGAAGGTGACTAGATACTAGGATCACATACAATTTGTCTTGGGAGTTTCAAGTTCAACCGAGAGTGCACTCCATGATACCAATATTTAAGGCTAAAAATATAAATGGAACTGCCTCAAAATTACAATTGGACACCACCAATGTGTCTATCTCAAAAAAATATTTTTGATGACTATAAATACCCCTATGTTCCACTCTCAATGGGGCCTTCATCATGTGGAAAAACAACATACCTCTCTTGGCATCAAATAGAAAAACATCATACAATGGTGGCATCGCTCTCTAGCAGAATAAAAACATCTCAATTTTTCCTCGCAGGGGAAATTACATAGGCCATATGGGCCTTTATATTTTGACGTACAAGAAAGGGCCATGTAGACCTTTCACTTCCTATGTGGAAAAAAATATCCAATGTGGCTATATTCTCAGCCATTTTCACGAGCACTCCCAAATCTGGTCTTACATGCCAAGTCCATAAAATGAATTAAAATAAAATGGTCCCCTTTAGAATAGTTTTCAATTTTCCCTCAGGGGAAATTATGTAGTCTATCATCTTTAAAAACTATTGGCCATACCTATTAATAAATGCCCCTTCACTAGATTGCATTTTAAAATATTCCCAACTGTTAATATGGGCATTCCACTATTAATGTGGAAAATTAAAAAATATATATATGGCCCATAAAGTGTTCCCACCAATGATTTCGACAGGATCGTCACCTAACTCACCGGAGCATCATGAAGCGTGACCACTAGGCATTTTGGTGCATACTAGCGCTATCAACAAATTTGTGCGGGTCTTGAATGTCAGTGTGAATGAAATGTGAAATAAGGCGCCATCATCAAGGTTTCCACCATAATGTCCACTGCAGTGCATGGAAGATCACCACCGAAGTGGAAACCCACTACCGTACCCAACGAACGTCACAAGCCAGTCATTTGGAAAAATGAAACATAATTTAACGTCTTGATAACTGAACCCAGTGTGCGCTAGATATCTCCAAACATAAAACCTGGGGCAAGCGGGCAATAAAACTCGAAATAATCCAATATCCAGAATCTAAACCAGATGGGCTTTATCCTTCATGACCATTGAAAGACATTAAAAAATGATAATAATTAAATTAAACCAACACGACGTAGTCCACCACCACTGCTAGATTGTTTCAAGAGGCTCATCTGTCACAGCACCATGATGTAGTTCATCACCATTACATGAAGGTTATCCATATATTTCTAACGAATTTGTGATGATAAAACAATTACATTTCATAATATTCAGGAATAGGAGCATCATTGTTTTTAGACTATCGCGCTCCACATATTTCGCAGTTGTCGACAGTGCTCTCTCCTTGTCACGAGAATTTGTCGAATTACAGGGAAATCTACGCAACAAAAAAAATTCTCTAGCGCCCACTTTCCATAACTAAAATATTTGAATCTTCACTTTCCATGGCATTCAATGTGGAAAATTTCCTTGCAGATGAAAGAACTCAATTTGTAGGTCTCCTAGGGTGGCAGCTTGTTGTTCCAAGATTTCTCCACCTACAAAAAAATTAAAATCTTCTTTCATTGCGCTCTTTTGGGGACAATAAAAAATACAGGCAGCGAACGCTATAGATCAAAGGTATTTAACTTCCTCTGCATGCGACGCTTCAGTCACTGCACTGCTTCCAATTTTAGACATAGCAATAGGACACCTCCATGCGAATCATCCATGTGGTAATAAAAAAATATCCCCATCGGCAATAACGGATACCTCCACGCGAATCATCCACTCTAGGCGTCACCTCCTTCAATGCGATCATCATCCTCCCTGTTGATGGTATTCAAGCTAGATCATAATTTTTACTCATTGGAGCATTGCCAAAAAACACTGTAAATCATGGTAGCTCAATAAAAAAAATCTCGTGCCTTCGACTTGTTGAAAAGAAAAGTGCAGTAGCAGCATCTTTGGAAATAGATCTCTTAGCCTAAAAAAAAATGTAGAGAATGGGAGCAGCGTCTTTAGAATCTCATTTTGTCGTCTGAATTTGTGGCCATGCTCTAATACCAAATGTTGGGAATGGAAAAATATGAGATATGTATTGATACAAAATGATTACATATATAGGTAGGATGCCTATATGATAATATGACAAGTGTCAAGGACACATGACAAGTGTCAAAAAGAAGGCATATTGCACATTATAATATTCTAACAGGATGTTGGTTGAAGGGTTGTTGATAGGTTTGGTGTGATTGTTGGTGTTGTTGTTATTTATGTTGAAGGGGTGGTTGTTGATGTCACTGTAGAATGATATGATGATGTGGAATAGCTTGTTGTTGATAGCTTTGTGGAGTGACTTGTTGATGTTGAGTGGTTTATTGTTGATGGGATGTGAATGGAATCTATTGTTGTAGAAGATGTTGTTGGTTTTGATTGGGCAACAACTATTATTGTTGAGGTCTTTATGGTGGTTGTTGTTGGTAGTACTACTGCAGCGATGGTTGTTGGTGACACTGTTGTTGTGGAGGTTGTTGGTTTTATTGTGGTGTGGGTGTGTGTGGTTGTTGTTGTTGGTAGTACTATTGCAAATGTGGTTGTTGATAGTACTATTGTGGTAGTTGCTAGTTTTATTGTGGGGTGTGTGGTTTTTTCTATTGATAGTACTACTACAACAATAGTTGTTGTTATTGATAGTACTATTGTTACGTCACCTAGAATGGATATTGTACAAAGAATTTATCTTGCACAGGCATGGGAGGTGTGGGGTTTGGTCTTTGTGGTGGTAATTGTGGTTGGTGGAATGAGGTGGGTTGCATAGATATGAGCAAGTGAGATGCCATATTTACCTAAGCCTAGGGAGGTTGATTTAGACCTATAGTTATGGACATGAAGTCTGCATTAGTTTGGGGTCAGATCCACCAAGTGAAAATTATTTTGTAAGTATGCAAAACTAAGGGTTTGGATCAGTAGGATGAGTTGCATGTGTGTAAACTAGTTTTTGGGGTATGGGGGAACTGACTTGGGTGGAATGATTAATGGTGAAAAGGATGGATGGGGTGAGTCTGATAGGGGAAATGTGCCATGCATGGCACATACGACATTAAGGTTAATGTGAGTAATGTGATCTAGGGACATGGGGGTCCCCTGACCAGTAGTATCAGGCTCGGTGGTGGGTACATGATGGTAGGTGGTGCCCAAGTCTTACATCCTAGGTGATGGAGAAGTAAGTTGTTGCATACAACCAGCCAAACTACCCAGGGGTGGTTGGTAGGTTGTCTCCTACTGATTCAGAGTAGTGGATGGGTGTGAGGCCTAATCGAATGGATCCATGATAGCTTGGGCTACGACTTGATCTCAGGATTGACTTCGGGTCAAGACCATAAGCTAGGAAATAGATGGGGTGCAGCATTGGAGGCTTGGTGGTGATGGTGTGGTTGTGTTTTGTGAACATCTTTTTATATTTTTCTTTTTATCTATCTACACAAATAAACAAAGCAAACAACAATTATGATTTTCTTTATTTTAATGAGCCAATTTTTGATTTGATACGCTTGTGAGATCGTTGAAACTCTTTTTGGTTTTTGATATATTTTTGAATTTATTTTGGATTTTGAAAAATTTTCTTGATTTTTTTTTTTTTGTGTTTTGATGTATTCTTAACCTAAACTATTGATGGTGTGATGAAATGTAAACTAATTGGGTGTATCAATGCCTGCCTCCATAACGAGAATCAATACAATAAATATTAAACATGGCTTCCTAAATGGATAGACATAGTTGATGGTAACGTAGGAAAACAAATTAACCTCCCGAAAGAGGTTGTGCTATCTAATGATGAGGTTTAATTTAGCATACATTGTATGTGATATATTGTGTGATTTCTAACTTTAAATCATGAATGTAATAGAATTTTAATGATTACTTCAATTTATTTATGTAATTTATCAATTGAAATGATGAATACAGTTAAATTGATAAATGCATGAAATTTACACAAAATTTGTGCAAGTTTTGTATGTTTGGACAAGAAAACGTTGAAGGACATAGGAGAAGATGGTCATGAGGATCACGAATTGAGAAGACTGTAGATGTGTGTTATAGAACACAGTTGTTGAAATCTGTTACAGAACACAATTGTTGAAGTCTGTTACGGGACACAGTTGTTGAAGTCTGTTACAAACCACAATTGCTGAAAGATATTACAGAAGATAGTTGCTTAAGACTTTTACCAAAGATGATTATCACCAAGAATTATAGAAATATTTGACCAAGTGAATTGACCAACACACTGCGTACCACATCAGTGACAACATGCAATTCTTACATGGCAGCATGTTCTTACGAAATGTTCCCAATCAACATTGTTGGTCAGCTTTTCAAAGATTATGCACGAGGAAATTATGATTATTGAAGTTGTTATAAAATTGTTTTATAAAATTATAAAGATAGTATGTTGTTAGGTTGTCTAGATTCTGACACAAGATGTTATGTCCTCTTTGAAAATAAAGGGGCATATAGTTATATTGTTATATCTTGAAAAATGTTCAAATTAGAAGTATTTTGTTATATTCGTTCATGAATTGCCACTTGGACCACTTATATTATGACTAAGTCCAAGTAGGTTAGGAAACTATGTCAGTTTAGATTATTTCTGTTAGGGACATAGTTGTTGCATTATCGAGCCAACAAAGCCACATGGAAAATACATGGAAGAGTTTCATTCAAAATGTCCAAAGTGACATTATATATTACATAGAGAGACCTTTGAAAAGTTCTAATGGAAAAATATCTAATTCTTATTAATGTTACGAAAATAATTATGTACAATTTCTGAATAAACACGCAACTATGTACACCTGAATTTCTAGTAATACGCATGGTAACTGTATCAATAACTTTGTCATTTTTTTAAAATGATTTCTTTTATGTAATCATCATTGTATTTTTTCTGCATTCATAGTTTAGAATAATGTTAGTAGTATTAATGTACATTAGTTACTGAGGTAAAATAGTTTAGGGGAGAAAGACTTACACTGTCCTCTAGGAGGCAGGGCCCACTCCTACAGTCAGTCCCTATTCTCTTGTCCCTATAATAGGATAGGAATAGTTAGTACATAGAATTAACTTTGGATTATAAAATAAATTAAATTACATTATCATAGAGCATAAAGTAAAAATAGATAATTGAAACTAACTATTTTCACAAGGATCCTCATTAGTAGCTAATCTCATCAGTAAGAAATACCATCAATAGGTAATTACATTATTAAATGCATCAATAGATAAACATATTGTTAGGCGAATATTAAATTTAAATCATAAATTACATATTATTTCAATTTCTCCATAATTTCTATTTACTGCAGCTATTATTTTTCCTACAAAACCTGAGACTTAAAAGAGAACAGAATCAAGTCTAAGTATTAATCACTATGGTACAATCTATATTGTATTTCTACTCTTTAAATATAACCTTGATTACCCTAGATTGATAAAATTAAATGTAAGCATTACAGCTAGACATCTAAGTCCTAGTACCGGTCAAAATGTGACTTTCCCTTCACACTCTGGAGTGCTTGGACAATAGCGATAGTTACAGATCCACGAATTATTAAATCTCATGGAAAGGGTATATATCTAACCCACCCCAATATTTTCTCAAGAGTTGGGGATTTCTCGATGATGAAGGCTAGGAAACTGCTTGTGGGGGTTGTTATGGTTGCTAGGGGGTGAGCCAACGGATGGAAATGAATTCCACTGTCGTTGGTCTCAATCGACAATTGACGATGAAACCCAACTCATTGATGTTTACATAAATCATGCAGTATGTGGTTATTTTTATCTTCTTTAGGTTTTTTGTATCCCTTTATGTGTGGTCTTGATTAAGATGCCTCATGCAACTCTAGAATGATTTTGTTCTTTTATGTCTAATGCAAGTGCAAAGCAAATACATGCTAATTCTAAGATGATTTTTTCACATTGCTTTTATATATAAAAGAAATAAAACCTATAAAACTAAAAAAAAAATTGTAATACCTTTTTTTTTTCATTAAATTAAAATTGTAAAAACTAAGAAAAAACTATAATACCTTTTTTCTTTTTCTTTTTTAATAAAAAATAAATAAAAAATATAAAATCAAAGAAAAAACAAACATCTTTTTTTAAATAAAAATAAAATAAAAACTATAAAAACTAAGAAAACTTGTGACACATTTTTTCTTCTTTTTTTAAATAAAAACTATAAAAACAAAGGAAAATTTGTAACACTTTTTTTTCTTTTTTTTTAAATAAAAATAAAATACAAATTATAAAAACTAAGAAAAACTATAGCCCCCCTACCTATGGTCCTACGCTGTGTTGAAGACTGAAGGTTGGCGGTGCTTGCATTCTATGATCATCTGGGATCAGACGGTTTCCTCCTGAGATAATCCATGGTAGACGACTAAAAACTACGAACATCGAGATAAAAACTACAAACATCGAGAGTCAAAAAATTACGTTTGTATGAAACCTGCAAAATTTGAAACATGACAATTGTTAGAAATCTGTTAAATATGATAACAAAATCTGAAATGTAACATAAAATAACAATAAACTTGTATTATTGTGCAAATCAAAATAAGAGGTAAGGTCCCACCGTGATTGTCATCTTGTAGATGATAAAAGTACACACCATATGAAAGAAAATGATTAAAAATCAGTAAATATGTATTAAATTATGCCTTTATCTTTTCTGTTACAATATCTACCCAGGTAGAGGTTTAACAAAGATAAAAGGGGACGATTCCCTTATGCAAGAAATGATGGTGCAATATACTCTTGTTGCTATAGTAAGTGCTCAAATAGAGTTTGTGGTGACCATCACTTCATTGAATGTGTCAGGGTCATTTATGGTGCTTTTGTATCGATATGTATGCATGTGGCTATTGTGGGGATTTGAATCTGTGAAGTGAGGTGGCTCTATGTTGCTTCCTAGATCTAGTCTATGTTTGTATCTTTTTGTTCCGAACCTGTATACCTGCACACATGAGATATATGAATGATCAATAGCATCTATCGAGCCTCTCAAAATGAGGCCCAAATTTAATAAATATAAAAGCAAATGCAATGAAATAAAAAGTAGTAAGCATGCAAATGAGATAAAAATAGTGTTGATTTTTACTTTCTATGGGTGGTTGAATGCTATGAAAGCTCGAAGTTTCATTAGTTCTTTGCTATGATTTCCATCCTCCTACTCTAGAAAGGAGGTGAGGTCTTATTTATAATTTTTCTAGAGGGAAAGGATAAGGAGGTGGCTTGGCCAATTAAGTGCATGTAACTGGGAGATTTCTCCTTGCATTGATTTTATTATGGGGAGTGCATGCAGATAAGATTGCCTTGTAAATATCACCGATTAATCTTGTGCGTACAAATTCGTAATGTGTATTCTTTTGATTTTTTTATTCAAGGTGCATGCGTAGTTAAGTGGATGTGCATATTGGATTGGATATGTATATATTTTTTTAAGCAATTATGCATGTTTGATTTGCTTTTTATATTTAAATTAAATATGTTTATTTAATTTAAATATGCATTTTGAATTGATTTTTTATATTTAAATTAAATATTTTTATTTAATTTAAATATACATTATAACTTTGTTTTTTATATTTAAATTAAATATGTTAATTTAATTTAAATATAATGTTTGAGTTGTTTTTAATATTTAAATTAAATATATTTATTTAATTTAAATATACATGTTTGAGTTGTTTTTTATATTTAAATTAAATATGTTTATTTAATTTAAATATACATGTTTAAGTGAAAGTGCATATTGTGCATATCTTGTCCATTGAGTGTGCATGCGAAATCTTTTGTGAGGATGAATGTGCAATTGCCAGTGACTTGAGTTCACTTGTGGATAAGGGTTTTTCTTAATGGAGTGGATAACATGGTAGCAGTTGATGGATGTGTATATGCTCCCACGGGGAGGGGTGTATGGTTGTGCAACCTAATCACTAACTAATTAATTAATTAATTAATGCTTAGGTGATGAATGTTTATTATTTAATATTAATTAGTTTTAATTAATATTAAATGTATTAATTAATCAACTAAAAAGGTGTTGGCTTTAAGATTAATTTTCTCTTCTCTATCGTTGTCAAATCCTGTGGCAACTATCCAATCGATAGGTATCACCCAATTAACTTGTACCATGATGGTACAACATTAATTGTAAATAACTGTGCATTAGGGAATTCATTCGACATTCTTGTCCCTATCGATTCTCCTAATCATACCTGAGACAACTGGTCTAAAATCACATGTATTTACCAAGGCTTACTACTACTTAGAATACAATTTTTTGCAAGGTGACGAGCCACCTGCTGACTCACCCCTGTATCACTAGTTTGTTTATCAGGTACAACAAAGCCTGATGATAAACATAAAAGGTAATCAAGTTTCCTAACAGGTAATGCCTAAACTTTTGCACCGTTATAACATTCCCAAAATCTCTCATTCAGTTGTACTATTCTTTACACCCTTGATAATAGACAATTTGTAAAATAAATAGGTTGATCCAACCTAAATTGTCCTGCTTGAGCCAATGCGCATCTTATTGCACAATTGTAAGCATCGATAAGGACATTGAACTCTTTATCCCAATTTGGAAACACTAGAATGGGATTGCTCACCAACTTGGCTTTCAATTCCTCAAAAGCTCCTTGATGCTTCTTTGTCTAACTAAAAAAAATATTCTTCTTCATTAGTGAGTCCAATGGGTAGGACACATGTGCGTAATTCTTGATAAACCTTCAATAATATCTTGTGGATCCTAAGAAATTTTTTAATGAGCTCGCATCATATGGCTCCACCATATGCAAACACAAATTTTATCAAGGTCAGTATTCAACCCTTCACTACACACTATATTTCCTAGTAATTTCTCATATGGTACCATTAAATAACATTTCCTTGGATTCAGGGAGATCTGTGCATTTTGACATCGGCTCATACATTAACTCACGGCTGGTAGATGGTCCTTTATCTAACCATAGATGGACCAATCATCCAAGAATACCTTGAAATTTCCTATTGCCAACTGATCAAAGATGTACAAAAAAATGTGTTGGAATATTATTGGGGAATTACATAGCCCAAACAACATCCTATTGTAGGCATAAATTCTATTTTCAATGATAAATGTGGTTTTCAACTTATCTTCTTCAACTATATTGATTTGATTATAGTCAGAGAACCCATCCAAGAATATGAATAAATTGCATGTCTATCTACTTCCTCTAGATTGGAACCTATGAATAGGATAGGGAGGGATCTTTAATAGTTATTGCATTCAAAATTCAAAAATCTATGCAGATCCAAATCTTATCCACTTATTTTTCAAGGTGACCATAATAGGCAAAACCCACTCACTCGTGGTAACCCTAAAAATAATGCCAGAATCCAATATCTTGTCTATCTTCATATTTACTAGAGCTACATACTTAGGATTCATACTATATGGCCTCCTTCTCACCGATTGTGCCCTAGGTATTAATGTAATATTTTGGACAAATAATTTTGATGGTGTCTTTCAAATTCTTGTACATTTATGCAAGAAAATCCTTGTATTCCAAGAATATTTTGAAATGTGTTGCCTTAAATATTGGATCCTAATCATACCCACAATGGATCAAGGTGTTTTATGTTATCTCTTGTGTTTGGGAAGAATGGAACTTCTTCGTAAAATACCTCCATTCCTAGTAATTGTGATATTGTATGATCAATATTCCTTCTTAATCATACTGTAAATGGCTCTGGCCTCCTTGTTAATTATCTTGATATGGCCTTCCTCTTCTATGGTTGTTTCTATATCCTCCACTCATTACAGCTTGTCTATTCCTTTGCGGCTTTGGTTTGTCCTCTTGGTCTTGAATTGTAAGAGTTTGCTGGTGAAATTTTGAATTGAATGGGCATTTCATCACTTTGTGTCCCAACACATTACATTTTTGGAATATATTATATTATTTGGTTCCTTACTAATATACCATCATGGGTACATATTTAGACTATGAATATATTAGGAGTTAAGTACTTTATTAAATCAATGTAATAAATGCACAAGTGTTAGAATGTGCATGTAGTCCACATGTACATGAGTCCTTAGAATAGAATAGTGAGGTGTCATAGGAATATTGAAGGCAAAGAGTTGCATCTCATTATAAATAGACCTTCATAGAATAAAAGAGTAAGTGGTTTTTGGAGTGTATAGGTTGAGTAGTTGTAGATACAATGTAGATCCATTTTGCAAATATGGAGAGGTTGTGGCCTCCATTGGAGAGCATTGTATATTTTTATGATATTTCATATATGAGTATTTCTAGAGTATTGTATCAATTTTTCTATCATATTTTCATGTATATTAGTTACCCATTATCATAATTATAACATTGCATGTTTATTTTCATACTTGTGGTTGCATTTCCTTTAAGTTTAAATCTTAAAAAGCTAACAGTGGTATCAAAGCCACGGTATATCAATAGGAAATAGAGATAAGCCACAAGAGTGATTGAGAGGAGATTGTAAATATCATTTTTAGATTTTTAAATTTACTATTGGCTAGAGTTTTTCACAAAGTTACAAAAAAAAATTGTGAAGACTAGAACTTAGCATTGAATCCACTAGATTGGCAATCCAACTAGTGAAGATTATTTTTTATAGATTTACAAAAATTTCTATTTCTAATATTTTGTTGCAGAAAATTAACTCCTAGAAGTTGAGAAACTTCCTACAATAGATAGATAAGGATTTCACCTTCGTTGCCTAAAATTCTATGTACTTTCCTCGTGCAAGGATTAGTTATTTATTGCAAAAAGTAGAGATTGAAGATTTGGAGGCCTAAGGATAAAGGTCCCATTGAAATATTTACAGATTGAAAACTCCAAGTTGGAGATTGAGAATAGATCTAGTGGCCAAGGAAGCCACATTGAAGACTACAAATCAAGGAGGAGGTCCTAGAAAGAAGACTCCATTGAAGTAAAAAGAGACTCAAGGAGAAGAGTCCTAGTGAATATTGGAGATTGGTGATCTCCATTGAATATTGAAACCTTCACATCGAAGAAGAGGTCCATAGAAGGTCCTGATTGAAGAACTTCAATATTTGTAAGATTGAGCATTAAGAAGGACTAACAAAAGTTCTATTGCAATATTTCAGTAGCAGCAAATTTGGAAGATCCAAGGAGATCTCATTGCAAAAATTCCATAGTTGAAGATTGAAGAGATCAAGGAAGATCTCATTGAAGTTTTAAAAGCTACAAGATTGAATACTTTGGAGAGGTCTTAAGGAGAAACTAGAAGACTTGGTGAGCCTCATTGAAAGATTTCCTAGAAGAACTCATTGGAGAAATTTACTACTAAGGAGAAGTTTCTGATAAATAATTTGGGATAATTGTCATCATCTAACAACAAGACCAAGAGAAAAGGATTTGGCAAGAATCTTGTCAAATTTTAGAAAATAATAGCAAGATACATCAAGATAATTAGAATCTTGAGAAAAAGGCCATTAGATAGGCCAAGAGTGAAGTCAGAATCTGACAAGAAGAAAGGAAATAAACAAACCACCAAATTTGAGAGATTTGGGGATTATCATTGAAGGGTTCTTGAGTGAATATCTTAGCTGCAATTTGGAGTGTCCTACCAATTTTTTGAGGTTCAATATTAGTGGTTCAGTGAAATTTTGACTGCTTTACAATCTATTTTTTTTAGATTTTAGGATAGTGGAAAAGTAAAAATTTGGGAAGCATTGGTAGTTGCTAAGGTTCAGATTTCAAAGTTACATCCTGAAGAAGTATTGGAGCCACCAAATTACAGTTTCAGGTAGCAGACTAGTGAAGTTTTAAAGCTACAAAAAGGTGAGCCAAAGAGATATTTTTGGATAGCCTATAAGAGTTGCAATATCATCTACATAAGTTAGCAATTTAGGTGAATTAAGTCACCATAATCATCTACGAAGATAAAAAAGTATGTAACAAGGGTGCAAAAAGGTTCATTAACTGAACTATTATATTTGGTTTCTTATTAATTTCATTAAGCACTAGTTTCAATATTAAATGTTGCATAAGTAGGTTTACATTTGAAGTCTTCGAGGTAGTGCAAAAATGTGTAATCTTCGAGGTTCAACCTACATAGAAGAATAGAAGTTAGATATATTTTGAGAGAAATAAAAATATCAACATTCTATTGATATCATTCTAAGCAAAGGAAGACTTTACAAGTTTGCATATACAATAGTGTAAATATTAGTGGAAAGCTTGGGTTGCTAAGTGTAAGAATAACCAAGCAAGGAAGGTATTTCCAAGGGATAGAAGGTAATATTGGCTTCAATCTATATTGGCCAGCAAAGGAATTTGAAGCTTGCATATCGAGAAGTCAAGAGGCCCGATTTAAGAGCACATGGAGGCAAACATCTATATCATCCTACTCTATGTTTGCATAGCATCCAAATAGAACCATTCAAAAGGGCTCTAAAAGTGAAGCTTCCTCAAGGAAAGGAATATAGTTTTGGTTTAGTAGCATCCACTTGCATTCATCACCCAAACAAAGAAAATATTACTTACAAGTTACATATAGCAATAAAGTGATAAAAATAGGAAGTAGAAGGACGTTTTATTTAAGATGTGTAGCATCAAAATATTCTTTGGAGAAGACATAATAAGGTGCATAAAATAGCCTTTGGTGAAGGCAAGATAAGGTTCATCTATAAATCTATGGTTAACACAAACAAAAGAGGTGTAGTGAAGTATACCTTAAGAAACACACACAGAAGATGTTAGCATCATTGGGCATAGGTTTTGTTCTACCACATACCAACATTTATTCTTTGGATAAGAGCATCATTGGCACTAAATCATTGGCTTACACTAAGGCAAGCAACGTCATTCGAGTTGCATAAACAAAGTTAGAAAAACCTTGCAGATGGAAAGGAAGTCATAGTGGGCATACAATACCATATATAGGAGAAGATACATCAAACTACAATGTTGAGTCATCGAGTTTTGAACCAGTATCATAAGGAATAGAAAAGAAGTCATCATTCAACCAAATACTTCTTACAAGCCACTGCATACATCTGGTTGGTACCCTTTAGGGTGTTGGAAAGATAATCATCTCTTCCAAAGAGGCATTGAGAGAATCATCATCATTTCTCTCCAATAGAAGAGTTAGAAGAATATCAATCAAGTGAAGTGCTTAACCATTCTTCAAAACCTGTACTGAATGCACAATAATCTAGTAAGGCAAGAGCATTTAATAGGCTAAGGTATTAGGGCACAGTAGTAGAGATTACGCACCATGTGGAAGAAGATTCATGCTAACTATAGCAAGTAGTGGACACGTTTTTGATAACAAATCAAGCGTATAGTAAGTATAATATTTCAGTTACATAATACCTTCAGGGAAGCATCATTTACGTGCCTACCGTCGAGTCATTATAGTAAATATTAAGAATATTATTGGCACTTGTTATAAGAATTGGAAGACGATGAAGTAGGATCAGTTCAAAAAAAGTGAAGAACTCAAGTGCCACTTGGCACTATTCACCCTACACAATGTTCAAATACAGTGAAGATAATCATAAAGAGGCACATATATATATTACATTAATTAAAAGGGGCATTTAAAGAAAAGAAACACAAGTCCAAGGTACATGTAGGAGATCTTAAGGAGCATTAAAGAAGTAAATTGATTCAGAGATCAAGGAAGAATAATCAAGTAACTCATTAGCTAAATAGAAGCTCTCAAACCAGCATGTACAGTAGAAGCTAGAAGCTAGTAGATCAAGCCAATTGAACATAAGTATGAAGGTGAGGATATCAATATTGGAGGCGAGCACATCCATCGAGAAGTTCAGACGCACACAAGCCTAAATATTGACATCAAAAATAATCTCACAAGTGAAGTGAAAGATCTACAAGAGCATTTCAAAGTTGATAAGGAGTCAACCGCATTTAGTATGGAGCAAACATATATAGTTACATTCAACTTGTAAACTTGAATCAAGCATTTGAAAGGTGAGAATTATTCATAGTCATATTGCAAGTTCATTAAGGTTGACATCAACTAAACTTTATACTCTAGAGATATTGAATGATAGGAGTAATAAGGTGTTAATATCTAGAAAGCACATTGATTACCTTGAGAAGGAAGTAGGAAAATAGAAGCATTAAAATCTTCATTATTATTGCTTCAACTATTTGCAAATCTTTAACAAGGAGATATAAGGTTAGAGAAACTAATTTGCAAATACATATTTATTCTAAATTTCTAACTTGGGAGATACAAGGAATCCTACATCAAATTGAATTCATAAGAAATTTAGAAACTACAAGGTTATATAGAAGTCAAGTTTTAGTTGGAAAAAGTAATCTAGTCTCATATTCAAATTAAAGGGATAGCATCCGACTTGAATATCTTAAATATATTGAGAATTTTATTGAAATATGCATCATCTATAAGCTTTCTACCAGAGGAGATAAAAGAGTTGAACATTATATTAAACTTCTCATTTATTAGGGAGACAAAAGGAGTTCAACTAAAATCTTGAAAGCTAAACATTCTATCAAAACCATAGTAGATTCTAATCACTAGGGAGTTATAAGGTAATCTACAAGGACCATCCTGAAAAAAAATAAATTTATCCTTACAGAATCCCAACTACTCAAAGGACCAAATTACTCATCATGGAAAAATAAAATAAAGGCAATATTAACAGTTGAAAAACTTTGGGATATTGTCCAAGGAACAATGACTAAACCTACAAGTGAGTCAAAAATTCAAAAGTATGAAGAGAATGATGCAAAGGCTCTCATGATAATAACCTTTGCAATCATAGATGAAATACAACCTTACATTAGTTCAGTAATAACTTATACATATGCTTGGAAATATTTAGCCAAGATATTTTATGGAAATAACAAAGACACTATCTTAAATCTCCAAACTCAGTTATACTCCTTGAAAATGAATAGTGGTGAAAATTTAGAACTTTTCCTAAGGAAGGCAGAAAATATTAAAGGAAAATTACTAACCTTAGGAGAAAAAGTTAAAGATAATTTTTTTGTTCAAGTAACTCTGAGAGCACTTCCAGATAGCTACAAACATCTAGTTACATCTTTACAACTTCTAAGTAAAGATACATATTTTGATGAGTTAGTCAACATTCTTCAAGAATATGATGTAGACAATACAGTTAAAGATGAAATGACTAACAATACATTGGTTTCAAAATATAATCCATTGGAAAATTTTACATCATCTTCAAGAGGACAAAGACCTTGGAATAATAGATATTGTCATGTATGCAGGAGAAAAGGACATAGCACTAACTACTGCAGATTCAATCCTAGAAATCAAAAATAGGGAAATCAAACAAGTCATGAAATCAAAAAAATAGATTATTCCAACCAAGGCAGTATCAACCATAAAAGCAATAGTTTCAACATCCATATCCTTTTCAGAATCAGTACCCTCAATTGGAATATCATGGAGGGAATTAGAAAGGACACTTAGCTCAAAGGATTCAAGAAATAGAAAAATTAGAAGAACCTACATATGAACATGAAGTCAAAGCTCTTTCAGCAAGAATAACATATCATGAAGACATTAACTATTTTCTTGAACAGGACTCAGACAACAAAAAAGGAGGATATAAAATCCAGAACCAAAATCCAAATTCTTAGTGAAGACTAAAGTCTTCAAAACCCAAATAATGTAATATAGGGGATTTTGGAATATATTACATTATTTGGTTCCTTAAATATGTACCATCATGGGTACATATTTAGATTAGGATTATATTAGGAGTTAAATACTTTATTAAAGCAATGTAATAAATGCACAAGTGTTAGAATATGCAATGATGTAAATGTGCATGTATTCCACATGTACATGAGTCCTTAGAATAGAATAATGAGTTGTCATAGGAATATTGAAGGCAAAGAGTTGCATATTATTATAAATAGGCCTTCATAGAATAGAAGAGTGAGTGGTTTTTGGAGTGCATAGGTTGAGTAGTTGTAGATACAATGTAGATCCATTTTGCAAATATGGAGAGGTTGTGACCTTCATTGGAGAACATTGTATATATTTTGTGAGCTTTCAAATATGAGTATTTCTAGAGCATTGTATCAATTTTTCTATCATATTTTCATACATATTAGTTACCCATTATAATAGTTATAACATTCCATACTTGTGGTTACATTTCCTTTAAGTTTGAAAGCTTCAAAAGCTAACATATATATATGGCAGTCTTTATTTTGGGGATAATTCATATTTGTATGCCCCTCGGTCTTAAATTCCATACACCATATATCCTTTCGATATTGCATCATATCTCCTTTGCCTTATTTTATTATCGTATTGAATTCCTTTTGAAAATACTAGATGGTTTGATGTATTGTATCATCTTTGTCATTTTCTAAACCTTCATGCCAGTATGTGTCATAATACCTACTACTATTTGCTTCACCTCACTCTCAAAATTATTTGCTTTCTCTAGTGCTTCTT
Source organism: Wollemia nobilis (assembly GCA_028583015.1). Lineage (NCBI taxonomy): Eukaryota > Viridiplantae > Streptophyta > Pinopsida > Araucariales > Araucariaceae > Wollemia > Wollemia nobilis. Next base: position 4,013,614 of record JAQPPZ010002384.1, on the reverse strand, counting down.
CATATGTTGAGGATGGTATTGCCTTCATCTTCTTCTTATATCTTGGTAGTAACCCATTGAGAAACCATCATTTAACCAATGCGTCAGCTGGTGGTACTTGTATTTTTATCATCTAGTTATTTTAATCGATGGTTGTATGTTTTAATGTCCTCATAAACACCTTGCTTTGTGGTATATATTTTTTTTACAATATCATTGTCATCTCTCAAGGAACAAAATTTCTCGATGAAAGCATCTTTCATTGTATTCCATACTCAAAATGTTGGTGTATTCTCTCACTTTAGATACCAACATATTGCAAGTCCCCTTAATGTGGTAGGGAACAACTACAACCATTCATTTGGTTGGTTTACATCATTTTATTTCTATATTATTATGCATGTACCGATATGTCTTGTTGGGTCCTCCTTCTCCCATGAAGAGTGGACATCTTTATTTTCTAGCTCTTGTGGCTACATTAGCCATCAATGGGGTTCCTTCTTTGTCACTTGATGAAATATCCACCAAAGTCCTTGACTGATTCTTCCTTTATGTGGGTGATCCATTACACTACTCCTCGTTGGATTTTTCTATCCTAGGTACCTTATTCTCACCAAATAATCATCTCTTGACCTCTTGTGCACCCTCACTCCATGACCTTATTTGTTGGTGTGTGAGTTGTAGCCCTAATACTTGCTTCTTGAGACCTTGCACATTGTTTCTCTAATGCCTTAATCCTATCCTCTACATCCCTTTACAACCTTCCTATCACTTATTCAGGTGTTATCATCCACTCACCATATCCTTGTATAGGTTCTCCATAAACATCTCTTACACCAACATTTTCCTCGACTCTTGGTGGTTCTTGTACCCCTTCTTTTGTATCTATCAACAATGTGTCTCACCTTTTAATTTTTGCTTCGTTCGAATTCCATACTTGTTCTATCATTGGTTCATTTGTATTTTATGTGGATTTTTTCGCAACATTCTCCCTTTGAGCAATCCTTGTGCTTCTCCTTACTAGAATTTGCTTCTCTCCTTGATTTTGTCTCACACGTCTTTGCAAACTTGTATTTGTCATTAACCTCAAAGAGGTTTCTAATCAAATATTAATACTCGCAAATCCTTCTTAACTATGATAATTTTGATCCAGTTTTGATAAAAATGATGCTAATTATCAAATTTTGATTAGGTAATGATTCCAAATGTAGTGTCATTTTAGATCCTTGATGATCTTCCCAACAACAATATATTCTTATCAATAATGAAAATGGGTACCTAGGGAGAGAGGTGAATTGGAAGATTTGGAAATAAATCCTAAGGTTTTGTAACTAATTTGGCCCAAATCGTATAGTTGTACAATTTGCCACTGTATGATTTACAAGACTCACAAAATTGACTATACATTTCCCAAATCATACAGTTGTATGATCCAAATTGTACAAAACATTGACCTGTACAATTTACCACTTGTACAATTTGTTGTAAGTTAGTTTCTAGATAAAACTTAATAGTTTTGTAATCATTCTCTTCTAAATCTTCATTTTCCACATTTGATCAAGTCAGCTATGTAAATGCAATTCCAAAATGGAGCAATTGCTTACTTGTATGGTTTGGTTAGCTGACTATATAGTTTTACCAAACCCTTGCTACAATTACATAGTACATATCTGCAAATTTACGCACCAAGTCTTGATAAGATAAGATTTGTATAATATTCTAGTGAATTCACCAACCTAGTTTACCCAATATTTAACCCCAAAATCACTACACTTAGTTATTACCATTAACCTAATTCAATGTGCATTTAAAAAATCATACAATAGCATACAAATGTCTCAATATCACTTGCAAAAACATCCATTCGGTATTATATGCATTCACAATGATCACTCAAGGTTTAGGAATCATAAATGCTTTTTTTCTATTATGGGTTCATTTATTTACACAGTAATCTGATCATAATTGCACACGATGTACAATTCATATCCATTGATGACCTTAGCATGAACAATATTCAACACAATATACAACTATAATATACCATAAAAAATAACTCTCCACAAGACTAAACATCAACAACAATATCTCATTAAGCATGAACAATTGATCAACCAACAACTACAATGAACCATTCTTCTATAAGTATGAACAACCATCAAAATTTGAATGGGGGGATTTATAATGCTTTCCCAAGCCATTCCAAAGTGGTTCTTGAGACAACCATTATTCACAATTGCCTTCCCGTAAAACAATTAATTGCATTAAGGTTTCCCTAAGTCTAATTTTATTTTTATCAAATTAACCTAAATGCACATTTCAACTTAATTTCATTTAACTTCTAATTGCACATTTATGAAATTATACAATTACACCCAATTGTACGTTTTACAACCCTACATTGCGTAATTAGATAAAACCCTACATTGTACATTTTAACCAATATTGTATATTTGACAAAATTGTACAAATCCAAACTTATCAAAACAATTAATTGCATTTAGGTTTCCCTAAGTCTAATTTGATTTTTATCAAATTAACCTAAATGCACATTTTAACTTAATTTCATTTAACTTCTAATTGCACATTTATGAAATTGTACAATTACACCCAATTGTACATTTACAACCCTACACTACGCAATTAGATAAAATCCTACATTGTACATTTTAACCAAAATTGTACATTTGACAAAATTGTGCAAATCCAAACTTATTTCTTCTTCTTCTAGGAGGTGGATTTGTTGCCTACAAGATTAAATAATACTTTTCTATGGTTAGAGGATTTAATTTTTTATTTTTTTACTCCATAAGGGTAAATATTCCAAAGGCCATGATTTCTACATTCAAAAGCATTTTAAGAATTTTTATTAAATTGCATGAATTTTCAAGTTCTATGCATCAACAACGTTAGTTTATGGACTTTCTATGGTGTTAGGGGTTGGATTATGTAAGATGGATGACAAAGCCCCTAGTTACTCATCTTCATGGGTAAAGTTATAGTATTTGATCAACTCAAAGTATTGGATTGCTACAAAGTAATGACTTGTGGAGTATCTTTTAGAAAAATAAAGTAGCAGCTCTTGATAATGAAACTCAAAATCAAAAGGTAGAAGAGAACCTAGGCTTGTTTTCCTTATTGATTTAACCAAAATTGCTTTTACATGTCAAAGAAGAGAATGACCTTATCAAGGTATGGTCAAAGTTGCATGAATGTTTTGGAAAGGTTAATACTACTAAAGTAAGTCACTTGGAATTAGAGATTTCTTCTCTTAAGCTAGCTAAGTTTGATAATGTTGAGGACTATATTATGATATTCAAGGCTTTAAGCAAAGATATTGCATATTCTAGAGGAAAATAAAGATGATGTAGAATGCATTAAGATTGTCCTTTCTAATCTCTCTCCTCCCTTTAGATATTGAACCTAATGGTTCATATGATTCCTATGTTCTTGGAAACCCAAAAGACTTGCTTTTGATCAACTTTTTCTCTCTTAATTCACTTTTAGGTTGCAATACAAAATTATGGTGGTGGAACTCCTCAAATACAAGCTCATGTAAAAGAATTTAAATTTGAGGAGGCTAAGACCTAGGGGCCTATGGGAAATTCTAAGTATTCAAAGAAAACAAAGACTACTTGTGGATATTGTAAAAGGGAGGGACATTCAACAAAGAAATGTTTGTTGAAGCTGCAAAGGATTGAAGTTATGTTCTTGAAGCAAGGTGGATGTCTTTCAAATGATGAGGAATATTTAGATGGATCTACCTCAACTCTAGATGCCCATTAGAGAATCCATTATGGGGGAAATTGTCACTAATATCTTCTCTCCCTAGCCCCTCAATTTAGATTACGAGGGTGTTGAATTTGTAATTTGATGCATGGCCAAGAGTCGATATTGTGTGATGTATTGGATAGGCATAAGGGTATTTTAATGTACAATGTATTTATTATTTTGTACTTGTGGGGTATCTTTTAGGAGGATAAAATAGTAGTTCTTGATAATGAAACTCAACATCAAAAGGTAGAAGAGGACCTAGGCTTGTTTTCCTTATTAATTTAACCAGAATTATTTTTCCATGTCAACGAAGAGAATGATATTATCAAGGTATGGTTAAAGTTGCATGAACTTTTTGGAAAGTTTAATACTACTAAACTAAGTCACTTGAAATTAGAAATTTCTTCTCTTAAGCTACCCGAGTTTGATAATGTTGAGGACTATATTGCAAGATTCAAGGCTTTAAGAGAATATATTGCATATTCTAAAGGAAAAAATAAATATGTTGTAAAATGATTTAATAGTATCCTTGCTAATATTTCCTCTCCTTTTAGAAATTTAACCTAATGGTTTAAATTATTCCTATGTTCTTGGAAACCTAAAAGACTCTTGCTCTTGATCAACTTTTTCTCTCCTAATTAAATTTCAAGTTGCAATGCAAAATTGTGGTGGTGGAACTCCTCAAACATGGGCTCATGCAAAGGAATTTAAATTTGAGGAGGTTAAGACCCAGGGGCCTATGGGTAAGGCTAAGTATTCAAATAAATTGAAGACTACTTGTGGATATTGTTGAAGCTACAAAGATTGAAGTTATGTTCTTAAAGCAAGGTGGATGTCTTTTAGGTGATGAGGGATATTTAGATGGGTCTAACTCAATTGTAGAGGCCCATTAGAGCATCCATTTTGGGGGAAAGATATTATTATCACTAATATCTTCTCTCCTTGGCCCTTTAATATTTATTATGGGGGTGTTGAATTTTTAATTTTATGCATGAACAAGAGTCGATATTATGTGATGTAGGCCTAAGGGCATTTTATTGTACAATGTATTTAATATTTTGTACTATTTTATTATGTAAAACCAATGGGCCATGGTTAATCTTGTTATGGATAAACCTTATTTAATATTTGTAATTAACCTAAAGCCCACTTGTTATGTCGACTTAGGTTAAACTTTATGATGTAATTTGGGGTTTTGGTATTGCTATAAATACATCCCTCACACTTTTCATTTCTCATTAGAGTTTTGTGCAATATTATCTACAAATAGTTATCATTTATGGTGCCTACAGGCTTCCCAATTATTTTTCTTCTCTTTTGTTTTCTATATGAGATTTTAGTGTATGTCTTGCTTTTGTTCATTTTGTAAAGCATTGTGAATCTCAAATTTTTTGTGATCCAAATGATACCATTCCTTCCCATTATAATTTTTTCTTACAATCACTACATTCAATCTCGTAAGAAACAATATCTTGGCATAATTGAACCTTATATTCAAGAGATTTGCTTTAAAAATGATTTCTAGTGCCCTTATAACTAGTTTAACTAAATGCTTCAATTAAACTAGTTACTAATGTAACCCTATCTAAATCCTTCCCTCTTCAAATATTAATCCAACAAGAATATCTTCCTTTGTTTTTATGTGATATTTAGTTCATCCCTTCGAGTACTTGATGGAAATATCTTGTTGTAATTGTCATATTAGTGAAGGCCACATATTTAAGGAAAATAGATGATTAATTTATAGTTTATTAAATATTATATTATCTTTTTATTAGACAATGAGCAAGATTAAAAATGCTTTAAAATTATTGATGTTTTCCATTATACTTTAGGTAAAAATATATCTTTAGAAAATACCAAATATATCTCATCCTTTGAATACATTTATCCTCCTTAGTTACAAACATCCTCAAAGCAATGATTTCATGGTGATATTACAAAATATCTAAGCATTTGTTTTGGTATTCACATCTCTTCTAAGGACATATGACAATGGATCTTGTTATATGTTTAAAAGAAATTAGAAGGAAAGTTGTTGGAGTTTATTACATTATTTGATACTTGTAACTATTTTGTAAACAATTTGTAAATATATGGTGTGAAAAGAGTCTTTTAAATAAGAGTCGTTTATAGTTTTGCATTTACTAATCATTAGAGGATTGGCATTGTTAGGAGTCAATAAAATATATTTCTCTTATGATAAATATGAAGAGTTATATCTCTTAGAATTTTGAGGAATATAAGGAGATGAATAGTTAGATGAAGTTGAAATATCAAGAGTTATTGTAAAGGTTATATGTAGAGCAAGCATATGAGATGTGTGTTGTAAAAGTTTTAGTACTTCATTGGTACTAGACACTAAAGTTTGTAATCTATGAGAATATAACAATTTTACTTGAATACTTGTATATATCATTTATTGTGAGAATTTTAATATTGATGTTGATATTAATGTGAGAATATAACTTAAATGCTAATAGTGGTATCAGAGACACTATTGATGAATGTTATGGTTGAAAGAATAGACAAGTTTAGAATATCACTATTAGAGAAGAGATCCTCATTGTGAAGAGTCACAGCTGAGAAGAAAATATATAGTTCAAAAGGAGAGCTAAGGTTGAGAAGATATATTTGAAAGAAGCATGAAGAAGCCATGTTTGAAATAAGTGTGAAGTCTCTTATTGGGAGAGAAGCTAGAAATTATGAAGAGTACCATCAAAAGGTACGTTAAAGAAATTACCTAGAGAAGGCAGACTAAGATGGCTGAAGAATATGTCGAATGAAAGTGCAACAAAACCAAGGTTAGCATTGCCATGTTATATTTACATTGGAATGAAATCATAGGTGAATAATGCACCATGGAAGAACATTGAAGCACTCCAAGAGAAGCAGTAGCATGCTAAAGAATGTTTGTAAGGGTATACCAATCAAAATTTTGAGCAAAAAAATATCTGAGATGAAGCACAACTAGATAACCTACTGAATGTAATGTCATTGTTTGAGATAGACATGGAAGTGCAACTAAAGTAACGTAGTTAGAGGTGCAAGAGTAATGCCCTAAAGGAATCAGAAGAGCAACATAATATTTTTAACATGAGCAAAGGTTGTATAGTGTGCATCAATCAAGGTATTGACACAAGGTAAATTTTTTAAATATATTTTAATTAAAATTTCAAGCTCACATATGTTTTTAAAAAATAAAGTAAATTAAAGGTTGATTAATGATTAAAGAAGGTTCCGGAAAAAGAGCAAAAATATTAAAAATCAAGTTTGAGAAAAGAAGAGAAAGATAAAATTGAGAAGAAGTTTTATAAGGTATGAAGATTATTCTCCATTTATATTCATTGAAATGTTGAGAAAAATAAGTAGGGAGATAAAATGCATTCATAAGAGACTAATTGAAGAGATTTTTTTTGAAATAACAACAAATTTGAAAGTATTTGAAAAGAAAGAATTTGAATAAAAAAAATTAAGTAAAGAAAGTGAAAAGAAGAAAATTAAAAGGAAGAAAACATGAAAAGAAATTTTTCCAAAGAGAAAGAAGAATATTTGTAGGATTTTTTTGAATAATTTCTTTTTTAATTAATCAGGGAGTTATAAGCCTTCTACTTGATAATTATGAGTTTCCTCTCATCCAAGAAAAGTTACAAAAGAAGTCAGGACCTACCTTGGAACTTTTGAGAAACAACATAGCAAATACAAATATTTTTTCTTTCTAAATCATAATTACTAAAAGGACCAAATTTCACCCATTGAAAAATAAGATGAAATCAATAGTTATTGTTGAAAAACTTTGGGAAGTAGTAGCTGGAGATAAATATAAATATTAAGATGCAAATGAATTGATGCTAATAACATTTGATATATTAGATGAGATTCAAGCACACACACGTGAAGCTAAAACCTCAAAATATGCTTGGGATAAAGTATGCACCATATTTAAAGGAAAGAATGAAGCTATTATTTTGCACTTGCAATCACAATTGTATTCACTAAAAGTTCATGATGGTGAAAACATAGAACATTTTCTTAGAAGGATAATAGAATTGAAATCAAAGCTATAAACTATGGGAGAGAAAGTGGAAGAAAATTTTCTTGTCCAAGTTACACTCAGAGCACTTATAAAAACATTTAAAACATTGGTCACATCTCTCCAAGTGCTAAACATAAATGTGTTATTTGATGAATTGGTTAACATACTTTAGGAATATGAAATAGAAAACCAAGCAAGATATGAAATGGCAAACAATGCTTTTATTTCGACAAAAATAGTTTCAAATAACAAAAAAAACTCTACTACATTATCATCACATCTTCAACCTAAATGAAAAAGATGATATTTCCATATGTATAACAAAGAAGGTCATATCACCAAATATTGTAAATATGATTCTCTAAATTAATGGAATTAAATACATAAAACTTTTCAAACATATCAATAGAGACAATATCAATCTAATTAGCACTGAACACAACATCCAAAGTAGGAAAATAAAAGAGGAAATATGGTCCAAGAAGTACAAGAAATAAAGGACAATGATGAGGAAGAACATGAACTCATGGAGAACTTATGGGAAAATTAACAATAGATCTATTTATATTTAATAATAATAGTACAAGGAATGAATGCTTTGATTGTAGATAATGTTTAGGTCAAATTTACAAACAATATGTTGATGATTCGAAATCTTCCATTTGTGGCAAGGATAATGATGAACTTAAAGGACACACAAAGGATATAGTAAAACAAAACAAGCTAATGATCTTGTGACAAGAAACAATGGCACCAAATTTTTGACAAGGATTGATAATATAGGTGTTGTAACAAGGAATAGTGGCACAAGTAATATTGACAACAAGACAAAATTTATTCAAAAGGGAACAAGGAATGGTTATATAAGATATGGATAGAAAAAGAGACATTGGATCCTCTAGAATTGTGAAATTTGTAGAGAGAACAATCAGTCTCAAAAGTTATGTGAAGAAAAGAAAACAAACTCAATATGCACTATGGATGGATAAATAGAACAAAATAAAACATAATTATGGAAATGCTAAAATGTTTTTACAAAAATAATATGATATTGATAAGCATAGATTCATCCTCAAATCATGTAGGAAATAAAGAATATGCAATTGATTTAGCAATAAAATATAAGTCAAGATCAAAACGATTGATTCAATGGTCAAATTTGAGCTTGAAGAAATGCAAGAACCAAAGAGCAAGAAGACCAGGACCAAAATGAAAGATTAAAAGCATACCAAATAATGTAATATAGGGAGTGTTAGAGTTTATTACATTATTTGGTACTCGTAAATATTTTGAAAATAGTTTGTAAATATGTGGTGTGAAAAGAGTCTCATAAATATGAGTCATTTAAAATTTGTCATTTAGTAATCATTAGAGGATTGTCATTATTAGGATTCAAAAACAAATTCTATTATGAGAAATATGAAGAGTCATATCTCCTAGAAGTTTGAGGAGTCAAAGGAGATAAATAGTTAGATGAAGTTGAAATTTCAAGAGTCATTGTAAAGGTTATATGTAGATCAAGAAGATGAGATGTGAGTGTTGTAAAAGTTTTATTACTTCAATGGTACTGGACACCAAAGTTCATAATCTATGAGAATATAACAAGTTAACTTGAATACTTTTGTGTATCATTTAATGTGATAATTTTAATATTGATATTGATATTATTGTGATACTAAAGCTTATATGCTAATAAATGTGGATTAAATGTGTTCCTAATTGACAAGATTAAGATTATAGCTAAGGTATTTCTAGCTATGCATGTTTTCCATTCCTCTTATTTGCTTCCATCTAAATCAAATTATCTATAATTCACAAGGATTATTAGTGAGAGTTTTGTGGTCCAAATGGGACCCTTTATTGCCATGATAATTGTTCCTTACAATCATTGCATTCAACCTCATACACAATAATATATTGGCATAATTAATCCTTATATTCAAGGGGCTTGATTTAAAAATGATTTTTAGTGCCCTTATAAAAAATGAGTCATGAAATGTACTTTATAAATATAGAATTGATACCTCCATAGATACTATATACTAAGAGGAGGATAATTTCAAAAATAAATTGTTTGATACAAGTTTTTAAGGTCATGACCTCTATTCCATTGCAAGAAATATTGAAAGCTTGGCAAGTTACCTTTAATAGTTAAACTTGGGTTATATTCTTTATTTTGTTTCCTCTATTGATTCTTTGCCTTAATAGTCTTATGGTCTAGATAGGTCATTGTTTTGTTCATTTTTTTTTCCTTTTTCTTTTTTGTTTTTTTTTTTGTTTAGTTTTTTAAGGTGGATGGGTTCTTTTGTTTTGTTTTATTTTTGTGTTCTTTGGGTTGTTTTTTGTTGTTCTTGTGTTTTTTTTGTTTTGTTTTGTTTTGTTTTTGTTTTTTTATGTTTTTTGTTATTGTTCTTGTGTTTTTTTCGTTCTTGTTCTTGGGTTTCTCTTTGTTTGTGTTATTTCGTGTTTTTATGTGTGAGTGTTTTCTATGTATTTTGTTTTTGTTTATTGTCTGTTGTTGGTTGTTTTTTATTTTTATTTTTTTAATTTTTTAGGTTTTGGTTGTGTTTATTTTTCATGTTTTTTTGGGTTATGTTTTTGTAGTGTTCTGTTGTTTTTGTCTTTTTTGTGTTTTGTTATGTGGTTTGTGTTGTGGTTTCTTTTATCTTATTGTGCGTGTTTGGTTGTGCTTTTGTTTTTGACACACTCAAGGAGCATGTTTTTTATTTTATTTTATTATTTTTGTTGTTATTTACTTATTTTTAAATTGGTTTTGTGTGTTTGTTTGCTCCTTGAGTATGTCAAAGGTGGTAGGCCAGGTCCGAGTCCTGGGCGTTTTTGGTGGAATGGATACCCCTGCCTCCTTGGGTCTTACCCGAAAGTGGCATTCCTTTTGGGATGTTTTCCACACAAAAAAAAAAATAGTTAAACTTGGGATGGTTCCTTCTCACAATGAGTCCTAAATTTTTCTACCTCTTTAATTTAGTGGAATATATGTAAGTATCACAATATTAAACATCTTTCTTTGATCCCTAAGTATAAAGCTAACATCATGTTTAAGAAAGGCCTAAAAATATTGAATTTCTAGATATTCCATCTTAGAGTTAGAAGTCTTGGCAAGATATTAGGAATATGTTTTGGCTAAAATATGAGTATAAAATTATTATAGATCATTTTTTTTAATTTTTGGAGGATCATATCTTATTGAATCTCTCAAACCTCTACCAAGTAATTTTTTAAGGACAAGAAATAACTAAATGGAAAATTGATTGATAAATTTTCTACTATCTATAATGTATCTTTACCTCAAACAAAATAAAAGTAGAAGTGCAAGTTTATTGAACCATTGTAGAGACATTTAAGCTCTTTAATCTAGAAATTCAAGGCTAATAACTTTGCACACTTTATTACTTGATGTTATTACACCATAAATTTCATTTGATAATGCTTTTGCCCAAAATATGGATCTTACTAGTTGCAACTTCTATGGAAAACCTAGGATTAACATATCTTTTGGTTTTGCAAGTCTACTAAAAATATATGAAAAATAACCCAATGTGTATGAAGCGAGCAATCGAGAGTAAGGAGTTTCACACTGTACATCAAGGTTCCAATCCCATAGATCAAAATTTAACATTTTAGTGGTAGGGCTATAATCTAATGTAGGTAAGGCCTATGTCAACCCCATATAATCAACTAAAAAGTTTCTTAAAGCATTATGGAGCAATGGGAAATGTGATGCAATCATATGAGTGCAATACATATTCAAATCTCTACATTATGATGGACATTCTTACAATAAGGTGACTTGTGGTAATATGATTTTTTGCGGTACAAGAAGAATGTGGTTTATTGAAATAGGTGTAATATACGTTCTTGTATGTTTCATCTCCATTTTATCGGTTAGAGAAAAGAATATATATAAAACAATTCAAGAAGTTTGGTCAATTGTCTTTCTTGTTTGTATTTCATGGCAATTTGCTTTATTTGGTTTGATAGATAATTGTTGATGTTATTTCAAATACTTTCAAATATTTTATTATAAATCATATCCAATTTTAAAGATGTTCCTCTTGTTATAATATTTCAAATTATCTAGAAGTGTTGTAATAAGGAATAAGAAATTGGAAATAAGAAATCACTTTACATTGACCTCTCATTATAGATGGTTGTTTTTGTCTTGAAAGTTAAATTGGAAAGATGCTCAAAATACAAACGTTGAACAAGAAAAAGAAATGGAGGACATCAAAGCTTAAGTGTGTGAAGTTAACTTGAAGTATAAAGACATGAAAAAGGAAGTTGCAAGAATTGAAAGTCAAACTAATAGTTTTCAACATATAATTATTAGTGGATGTGGCCAAATTAACCACGATATATTATACAAGCCAAACATATTTCAAACAAAATGTCAATATTTAGTTGTTGCCCAATGTGACCAAGTTAACCATGATGCTTTAAAGATGCAATCCTAACTTTCTAAAAGAATGAATATGAAATGTATTATACTTAAATTTGTTGAAGTTTAATATAATAAAACAAAATTTGTTGAAGTTTAATATAAGAAAACAAAAACAACTTTGAGAGTGTTTTTTCAAATCATTATATGTGATCCTTGGAAATGTAAACTATATTCTTTATGCTTTTATATATGGGTTTGTTTCCCTTCCAAAAAAAAATCCCATAAACAATGCTTGTATTTATATTTAATTATGTATGAGTTTGTTCTCCTTTAAAAAGGGCTCATAAATAATTCCTTATATATTTGAATTATACTCTTAACTATTAATTTATATTCTAGATTATGAAAATGTATTAATTAAATTTATATATTTAAAATAATTTTTATATAATTCACATATCATTAAAATTTTCTCTAAATAATTTCTAAAATAATCTTTAATTTATTTTGTATAATTTTTTTTTTTAAATAAATTAAAATATAAGACATACTTTGAAATAATTTAAACTGTTACTTCTTTTCAAATGAAAACTAAATTTTGAGCCCATATATTATATTTCAAACCGAAAATTAATTATATATACATATGGTAAACTGCTCTCTTTTATAACCTAAAGGTGAAGCGGCGACCAAAACCAATAATGTTTTTAAAAATTTAATAATTTTTTTTAAATATAAATATTTATAAAATATATTTTTATTTTAAATAATCATATTAAAAAAATCAATATTAAAAATTTAAATCATATCATATAATATAAATAATTAATTTTTTTAATACCTATTAAACGTTTAAATATTTTAAATTATTAAAAATTTGACATAATATCAAACTTCAAAAAATATGGTCGATTACAAAGATACTTGCGGGACGTTTTTCTATTCAAACGATTATAGATTTAGGGTTAAGTCAATTATTTTAATTTTTTAAATATATATTTTTTTTTTTTAAGTTGAAATTTTTTATAAATTTTTTATTACAAGGAATTTAAATATTTTAGAAAATAAATTCAAAACATTGATTTTTTTTAGGGTATTGGTTTTCGACATGTTTTTGTTTCGAAAAGTCCTCGTGCCTAAAATTTGAACTTGATCACTACAAAAAAAACTGTATGTAGATTCTTTATCCTTCACGAGAAGAATTCCTATCTATATTAGATAAAATAAAATCCTTTTTAAAAATCAAAATCATTTAATGGGGACGTTCAGTCAGGTGTTCAATTTGTTCCAGTGTGAAACCCTAATTAGCAGGAACCGCTTCTCAGTCAAAAGCCGTAATCTATTCCATTTGTTCCAGTGTAAAACCCTAATTATCAGGAATCGCTTCTCAGCCAAAAGCCGTCAGCTGCGGGAGACTGGATTTCAGGCCTCCGAAATTTGTGAGTTGCACTGTAAATGCGGCGGAGATTTTGAGAGTCAATTAGCAAAGGTTGCATGCGAGACTAGACATCTATGGAATGCCAGTATTGAAATTATCCATCTTAAACTTCTTCCGGGCAAATTCTAACCGTATGAGCTAAAACGTGTTTAAGTAGAAAGTTCCAATTTTAATAATGGAAAAGTTTCAATCTGTGTACTCCGCTGAGAGATTAGACGAAATATTGAGATTTTATGACATGGTTCAGAGAAAATAAGAAAAAAAGAGGAATGTTGAGGGGGAATAAACCATGTTAATGCTTAAAATATTCAACACGCGAGCGGGATGGGACCTTCTAAGACAGGCAGTAGATATGTAAGAGATTTCCGCGCAGCAAAAGCCTGCGACACTGCAAATGTTCATTTAATGCCGTTGCAATTTTCGCGCCTGCTGCTGCCCGAGTAGGTGCCTACACTAATTGGAAAACAGCATAAAGACAAGACAAAGACAAACTGCAGCATCTGCATCTGCTGCATCGCACGCTGCATCGTCGACTGTCAGCGATGTTATTTGCGGCGGGACAGTTTAATATTAAAGCGATGTTATTTGCGGCGGGACAGTTTTAATATTAACTCCGCCTCTGCATTCCCCAAGGTATTCCTGCCCTCGTTTAGGCCTCAGGACTAGCGGCATATACAAGGTCGCTGAAATGGAGCCATCACGGCGTAAATAGATTGGATCCCGTTCCCCACTTGGATACGATACGCCTTAACATAACGCCAAACGCTGATTAATCACGGCAGTAATAATGTCACGTCTGTCTCGTCTGTACAACAGTTAAAACCAAAACGCGTGTGTTCCCTACGCATTTTCAGATCTGACATATGTAATGCTTACAGATTTCGCAGTCGAAAAATTGTACTAGTTAAAAAAAATTGAATTCCATCTTAAGAGCGGGTGAAGTGAAATGAAATGAAATCAAATCTCCATTGTCAACTATGTGGGAAAAAAATACATAATCATTACAAGCATAGTCCTTCATTGGACCACCATGGAGGGATGGAGGGATAGAGAGTTGAGATAAATAAACACTATAACAAGAGGTAAAATGGGTGCCAAAAACCAGGAGGGTATGTAGTTTTTTTTTTTTTTCTTAATTTAATTCCGAGTTTCTAAACACGCGAAGCTTCAGTCCACTCGTCTGTGTCATCTTTCTCATTCTTAGGTTTATTAAATCACCTGAATTCTGATGGACGTGCGGGACCATTTTACTTTCCGTCTTCTACCAGAGACCGTACTTGAATAAATCTCCTACGAGAGTATCCACAGAGACGACCACGTGCACAACCTTCTGATGATCCAACATACGTACATTGAATATGTAATGTAGACTAGTAGTGATGGTAAGTTCTGCTTGTTGGCGTCGCCTATGTTTTTGATATGCCCCATTTCACAGCTGGGCCGATGCTGTACCTGCAAGATTTCGTCAATTCGGAGACACTGACCTCAATATTATTGGAAGTCCCTTCTCAAACTCCACAAATGGGAAAGCAAGCGGGGCATCTGCTTCGGCCATTTCCCACCTGCATCATTCATTCATTCATGAATCTGTCACTATGTTTATTTATGTATTTGGAAATGTTGTGTCCTTGTCGTCCACAAGGGGAAAAAAATGATAAAAAATGAGGAAGGAACAAACATAGCATGCGTAAATTTCAGTACTGTGAAGTGGTGATGGATTTGAAAGGTTTCACTGCATATACCGATAGCTGAGGACGAGGTGATGGAGGAAAACAGCCATCTCCACTTTTGCAAGTTCGACTCCCGTGCACAGCCTTGGCCCTCCTCCAAAAGGCGTGAAATATGTACTACCCTCCATTTTCTGCGTCTCATGAGCAAGTGACGGTCGGTTACTACGATCCTCGAATAGAAGTAACACACGTGCAACATATCTATCTCTACCCAATAGATTAGACCACCCAACAGTTCAGGGGAAAAACCAAAAAGAAAAAAAAGAGAGAGCCTGAAGTGACTTTTTTCTAGGGATTTACCTGCCATCAGCGGGGATTAAATTCCATGGATTCTTGTTAATGAGTGGATCTAGGTTAGCAAAAAGATTACTAAGAAAATCTCAAGTGACCTTTAATAGGGATTTACCTGCCATCTCGAGGGATTAAATTTCATGGGATTCTCGTAAACGAGCGGATCTAGGTGGACAGCATCAAAAACGGGAAGAACTTTCCACCCGGAAGGTATCTGGTAACCTAATTTAGAGAAAACAGCAGAACATACCCATAGTTATAGATATCCTTACGGATGATACGTCCCATGATAGTAGCAAATATCCAAATATCAATAATACCTTTGAATTCCACATCTTGTAGGGCTTTCCTGTGGACGAAACGAACGACGTTCCCAAGCCTGAGGGTTTCGTTGATGACCTGCATGAAAAATAAGAATGTCTGTTTATTACACTTCCAATGCATAATTTATAAAATAAATCAGGTCTTGGCGCGAAACCAACATATTGAGTGAATTCCATGCGCTTGTAATCATCCCAGGTCAACCTTGAATCCGCCTCCTGATGCTCCTTCGTTCTGCGTATATTCAAGTGTTCCGCCTGCAAAACAACACATGGTCAAGGCAATATTGGCAGTGAGTACAACGTTAAGATAGGAAGCTTACATTACCTTACCTGCATATTCAAAAAAAAAAAAAAATGGTGGTTTTTTTCATCATTTACCCTGAGCTGTTCCATGGACTCCGGGGATTGGGCTAAGAAGTAGAGGGCGAGAGCCAAGGAAACTGAGGATGTCTCGTGGCCAGCGAATAGCAAGCTGAGAACGAGATCCAAAATTTGCTCCGTGGAGAGACTGCCCTCCTCCATCACTGTGCTTAGTAGGTCCGGATTTTTCATGCTTGGCTCTCCCCTTCTCTCATCCATTGCCTTCTTCACTGCTTGAAGTATATTTGCTCTCGACTGTAAAACAAGCAAGCAACTGGACTTCAATTTTTATTTTAAATTTTGTTTTAAGCCACGCTAGAGTTGAAGAAAGGCTTCACCTTCAGTGCCTTCCTGTAAGTAGTCCCAGGAAGATTCACAGGTGGGGATACAACTCCTTTCATGAAAAAAAAATACTCTCTCATAAGATATTCAGTCTGGGGCTCCCAGGGGTTCCAGCTTAAGATTTGCTTCGCCATCAGGTTGAATGTGAACTGTAGCAAAAACAAAACACCACCAAAAGAAGTTTGAGAAAAGAATTTTGGCATGCATTAATTCATGATTGAACATATAAATGTTGTTGTGGCACCTTTTTGGCCTCGTCCTGGGCAGAAAAAGCTTTGTTTGCCTTCAATGACTTGAGAGAGTAGAGAGCCTGTGCATCAATGTCCTGCAGGAGGTGGCCCTTTAGCTTGTTGATGCTCATAAAATTCAAGGCGATAGTCCGCATATCTTTGTGCATGTCTCCGACGAGAACCAACATATTCCACTTCCCCAATATGCCACTGATAGCACTGGGGTAACTACACTGGAACAGTCGCCCCTCGTTCTGTAGTATGAACTTGTTGAGCTCCGGGTCAGCAGAAACCAGAGTTGGGTATCCGAATAAATGAGACTTGAATACCTTCCCATACCTGACAATCCATAAATTCACAAGGTCGTATTCATTTCTGAATGCCAACAGAATAAACTGCAAGAAAAACTTACATACCTAGAAATATGTTTCTCCATGAAGCTTCCGGGAGTTGTAGCTAAGTGAGGTTTCAAGTATGGTATTGTCTCTCCCACCAGCGGCCATCCCATCCTTCCCGGCGGCAATCTCACGGTTTGGAGTCTGTACCCACCAGGATTCGATCTTCCCACCATTTTAACAACAAAAATGACCGCCAACGTTACCAACGATACCGCGAGCATTACAGAATGTAAGGTGTCAAACATAGCCATGGAATTCTAATGCACCTTCTCTCTCTCCCTCTCTTTGTCCGTCACAGACAAAGCACCTCACGCTTGCTGTTTTCAATCGAGGTACAATTCTGTCCCTTTATATTCAACAGATGGGATCATATGGGTAGAATTTTATGGACTGCGGAGATCCACTTGGCTGTCTATCTCGAATGTCTCTTTCGTAGAAGTGATTTTGAACATCCGGCCTAGTCCCTCTTTTTGACTACCTTTAACCCTTGCCGTTTTTTAATTAGTTGTTAGTCCATTCCCTCTCCTCCCATTATTTTTTTATACTACTTCTCTTAGCCAACTAAACTCATTTGTTTACTTACTCCAAAATATGGACAGTGTCCCTCCGTCGTATTTGCTGTTCTTGTTTTAGAAAACCGTAAGCTGTCTTGTTTGGTTATTTGCCTATACACAATGGCGTTAGTAGATTCCTTCACTGTATTTTAAATATTACATGTGTAAACACTATATATTCATGGTAATTTGTTTTGGGTGTGACTTAAACCAGATTTAACACTGATGAAAAAAGGTATTTTTAATTTTTTTTAAATATTTTGATATAGGTAATAAGAAAATTAATCTACTCATTTTATATAACCTATAAACTCAGAACTATGTAAAACTATATCTACACACATTATATAACCTAATGTCCAAAACAAATCTACTAGATTTGTATATAAAGAATCTGACTAGAGTATCATATACCCAAAAACCATTCTTTGTTCTCAACGTAGAAAGTCAATAATAAAAACTACAATCTAGGAAAGGCAATACAGAGAGGCTAAAACTTACTCTTTTCACTCTCTACATGAAGAATCTAAGAATCTGACTAGAGTATTCATATACCCAAAAACCATTCTTTGTTCTCAATGTAGAAAGTCAATAATAAAAACTACAATCTAGGAAAGGCAATACAGAGAGGCTAAAACTTACACTTTTAACTCTCTACATGAAAGTATCTAAGACTTGCCGGCAAGTGTCGTATGCCCCCAAAAACCATTATTTGTTTGACTGTAGAGTATCCTATATATTCTTTGTCCTCAATGTAGAAAGTCAATAATAAAAACTACAATCTAGGAAAGGCAATACAGAGAGGCTAAAAACCACCCTTTTCACTCTCTATATGAAGAATCTAAAACTTGCCGGCAAGTTTCGTGTGCCCCTAAAAACAATTCTTTGTCCTCGGACAAAGATACATGGGCACTTTTGGTGTAATGCGAATAATAAAACCGGCAAATAGAATACATTATTGTTGTTTTTGGATTTAGGTAGCTTCAGAAACTCCTGACCATTTTTATTTTAACTAGGTAAGAGTTTAAGTTAACTAATTAATAAGAGATTAACGTTGTTTGAACCTTAAATTAAAAAACCATACATTATTATTATTTTATGTTATGATTAGATTGTTCACCCTGACCCATGCACACGTGGGTAGACGTGTGACCTTTCTGGGGTGGATTATTTCTTACTGCCCCGAGATCAAGGCATTTGGGTTGTAAGTTCTTCGGAGCTGAAGGGATGAATAATTTATTAGTCTATTTGTTGGAAAGGCTATGGCACTGTGGGTAATGGATCAACTTATCAATTCCTCCACCAAGAGCTCATCATATGCTTCACCGGTGGAAAAATCATCTGCTTGTATCTTTTCCTCTCATATTGGTTGTTTCCTAAAAAGTTTTGTACGTACCCATGTGCTCAGGCACGCCAGATGATTGCCTAAAATAATGTGGGGTAGAAGTGCACGCCCTCTATTTGTTTTGTATAATGATTGAGATGGCTTATCAATGACATTTAGAAGCCTTATCAATATCATCATAAAATAAGTTTAATATGTTGTTTTTGTCAGTATTTTTTAAATTTTGATTTAAAAAATTTATGTTTATTTTATATTAATTAAAAAAATTATTAAAAAAACAAAAAATATATCTAAAGGATGATGGAATAGAAACGAATGTCACCGTACGTTTGAATAATGAGATTTATGCACAAAAGTGGCTTTGCACACCGCGCATTCAATGCCTGGTTAGCTTCCAAGAAATTTTCATAATCTTTAATTTATTAAGTAAAAGGTAAGTTAATTGGATTTTGATATTTAAAAAAAATAAATTGAAGCAATACATTCTTTTTTTTTTTTACATTTTCATTTTCTTTTTAATTTCTAACATAATAATAAAAAAAAATTATAAATTAAAATTAAAATAATTTTTTTAAGTTGATATCCTAGAAATAAAATTATACAGTATAACTAAATAATAATTGTTTTATAAAAATTATTTTATTTTTAAGTTACTTTATTTTAATATCCACGGTCAAAAGAGCATATTTAGAGGGAAGAGACGTTGACTAAAAAAGTACAAGACGACCATCTTGAAGGTTGTGTATGGCAGATATTATCCCAAGCTTTCTTCCTAGGAAGCTAATGGGAAGGTCGGAGTATAAGAATAAAATGAGAAGGCCAATGATTACTTGTAGGCCTAGGCATCATTCAGTATGATTTAGTTAATTATATATAAGTTTCTACTGATGTTAGGTGGAAGTTTAATGCCCATTCAATAAGGACATAAAATATGTACAGAGTCAGGCACATGATTACTCAATAGTGAAGGATAGGACTTATGGTGTCATTATGTCATAAATTAAAGTTTAGAGTTGCATCTTTTTTTCTAGAAACTCATGATTATAGATTTTTGTTGATAATTTTTTTAAGTTTTTAATTTTTATTTATTTTAATATTTAGATATAAAATTTATTGTTAATGTATTAGTATAATTGTTTTAAATATTATTATAATTTTTATATTTTAAGTTAAAGTGTTTTTTCTTTCTTTATTGTATTAAAGTATAATAGGTATATATTCTATTTTTCATTTTTATTTATTTATTTTTTAATATGGCTCACATCTAAGTTAACGTGAGCTAGTTCTCATTTGGGTTATAAGTATCTTTGCATTACATTTGATATTTGCATCTATAAATGTTATTTGTTGGTTGGTTTATTGTTTGTTCATACTTGAGATTGACCTCAACATGATAGTATGGGTTGGACCAACAAGGTTTTGAAGAGAGTTTCGTCAATAAAAATGTGAATATATACAATAAAGGTGAGGTGGTTGGTTTGAATAACTAACCATCAACCACCTATTTAGATGCAACTTCTAGATACCTACCCTAAGGTGGTTGGCTTGGATAACTAGCTGTCAACAATAGGCGTTAAACAACAGTTAGTTATCCAACAAAACTAACTGTCAACAACAATTGTGGTAAGACCCCAAGGTCTTACTATAAAATTATTAACAAATTAATGTAAATGTAATCATAGGCCATTCAAAGGGGGCTCCCTTGTAATTGCTTTGCCACTATAGGGGGCTCCCTCCTTAGAATCTATGCTTATTATTATTCTTCTTGGATGATTTGATATGGATGGCCAACCTAATATATATATCTACCCTAAAGCTACGTTGGTGAAGAGACATGATGGTTCACGTATGAAGATACATGATGGTTCACGTTATGAAGGGTTGTGATGGTTCACTTTATAAGTTAATAATATAATAATTAAATTATTAATAATACTAACTAATAATGTTAGGATTGAGGATCCTAACATGCCACCCTCCTTAAAAAGAGCTTTGTCCTCAAAGCTCAAAGTGAGAAGCTTTGTCCTTTGTTTTACAAGAAGGATTTGTGTAAGTTCTTGGACTCTTTTAATGGCATCCTTTCGCAGGCAGGGATATCGAGAAGGATGAAGCATTAGCGGGGGGTTGCCAAGAACAATAGTAGAATATTTCTTAGGAAAATCATGATGACGATGGGAGGGCAACCCTTGGGGTTCCTCAAATACTTCAAAATGATGCATCAAAAGTGATGGTAATGATTTCATATCATTTTTTGGTTCCTTGGTAGAGCCAACGAAGGAGTGTGTAGTCACTCTGCGTTGGTTCCGAATAGGTTTGGTCATATGGCAAGAACTCACTATTGGTGAGGAAGGTATGTGTAGGTCTTGTAGAGTGCATGTTTGGCTAACATTGATCACTTTGGGTATGTCTACCTCATCCTTGCTTGGTACATCAATCACTTCTTACACATCGACCTCATTGTCTTCATTGTGATGAGTAGGTGCACTGGTCGCTTCGGACACAACTACCTCATCTGCTTGCTCTATGGAGAGACATGGATCAACTTCCTTCAATAAATACAATGTTAGTGTAGCACATTTATGGTGGGGTCCAAATTGTTCATCACAATTATCACAAAGTCCTTTTGCTCGTCGTTCCTTCATCTCCTCAAAGCTAAGATGTTTAATTTGTTAAGTTCGGTTAGAGTTTGGGGTTGTGTAAGTGCTCTGTGCCCTTCCATTATGCATAGGTTTGGAAGCAATGTAAGTGGTCAACAATTTTTCCATAAGTGGTTTCCCTAATCGTTGTTGTACATTGATTTTATCTTCAGCTAATTTTGCCAATCCATAGGTCTGCATCATGGTATAGGGATTGAACCTTGTCACCTCCATTCTAATTTCCTCTTTTAATCCCCTAATGAAGTCATTGATGAGAATTGATTCATCCAATCTTGTGTTGTGTTTGGTGATATCCTCAAACCGAGTTTGATACTCATGCACATAAGTGATTTGATGAAGATCTTTGAGCAATTCCCACATGAATGGGTCCCACATGGCTCTGATACCAAATGGTAATACCCTAAGGTCTTATTATAAAATTATTAACAAATTAATGTAAATGTAATCGTAGGCCACTCAAAGGGGGCTCCCTTGTAATCGCTTTGCCACTATAGGGGGCTCCCTCCTTAGAATCTATGCTTATTATTCTTCTTCTTGGATGATTTGATATGGATGGCCAACCTAATATATATATCTACCCTAAAGCTACGTTGGTGAAGAGACATGATGGTTCACATATGAAGAGACGTGATGGTTCACGTTATGAAAGGTTGTGATGGTTCACTTTATAAGTTAATAATATAATAATTAAATGATTAATAATACTAACTAATACTAACTAATAATGTTAGGATTGAGGATCCTAACAAATTGTCCGTGAGGCTAGGTGGATTGGTAAGCTGGGGCACTTACCAAGAGGAGACCTAGGTTCCAATCTCATGGGCGTGCCCATGCATAGCCAGTAGTCTGATCTGAATCCTCTATGTGTTGCATCTAATTGATGACGACAGTATGTTCCCTGCATGTTCGACGGTCCCCATCTCCTGTTGTGTGTTGCACCAGACTGACGACGATGGTATGAACCCTATGCATTTGGCAGTCCCCATCTCATGTTGGGTTACCATCAATGAGACAGATGGGTTTGTTGGATGCAGTCGCTGATGGTTGGAACTCTGCCTTGGTAGCTACTACAAATTGTGATTGTAACCAATTCACCTATGTACCAAAAAAAACTAACTGTCAACAATGTATTTAGGTGCAATCCCTAAATATCTACCTTAACTATACTACATGATCTAAATATTCCTAACAATATGTCTTCTTTCTTTCTAAATCTTTTATCTATATTTATGACCTAAATTTTACCCTTACATAAGATTTTCTATCCTTGTTATTGTTTTGGCATTATATTAAATCAATACCTCATTTATTCATTCATTTCATATTTTGTTTCATCAAGTGTTCTTTTACCTATTCCTTTACTATAACGTTAGGCGACCTATTTACATACACTATTCAATATTTTTAGCTATCATAGAAGATCAATCATTGTATATTACTTTATAGGAAAAGCATATGTTTTTACTAGGAGTATTTGAAATGGAATTGAAGCTTTATTTTGAAATTTTTTTAAATAAAAAAATTGATCCATTTTATTTGCGTCCATTTCATTCTCAACATATTTTTGGTCCATACATCACACCGATAAAGCATCACTAACACTACCAATAATATAAATAAACCCAAATATTTTTCCAGTTATTGCCTATGTACATTTGTTCTAAAATGTAAAGATTGTTCTCTAACCTTTTATTATTCTTTTCATTATGCATGTTCTCCAACTAAGGTTGTTATTGAAATCTACATAAGATACTTGTATGATGTTGCTTCGTCTAGGAGACCCCCTTCAAATTGAAAGCTTAACTACTTTATTTTATTTTGGTTGGTGAAAACCACTATCTTGGTTTTTCTAGCATTTACTTGTTTCTTGAAGAAGTGGTTATAGGGCCTTTAAATACATTCTTAACCCTTGTGTTGTCATTTGAAATCAAAATGAGATCATTTAAATTTGTGTAACAACCCAAGTCTCCTCACCTGGTTGTACCACACAGTTTGACAACCCAAGTCTACTCACCTGGTTGTAGCACTCAATTTGGCTCATTAGTTCACAAGGTTTTTAATTTTTTTAAACTTACATTCGTGGTTCACCCTACGAAAAAGCTTTCAAGTTAACTAGTTTAATGTTCACCCAAAGTAATATTTAGTACAAGGCATATTCAGTCACATTTGTATTTTAAATCGCTACAAACGATTCTCAAGTGGATGAGATTGGCCAAATCTTGTAGAAGGTGTCATTTTGTGGGTCTATCTTCTCATTTATCATCCTCTTGTTCCGGCATGAGTGTATATCTACAGCTGGGGTTATCCTCTAGGGCCCATAACACCTAGAGGGTGGATGCATACTCTCACCATATCTTAGCATGATGAACCTTATCCTGATTGGTCGACTTGTTCTAGACTTTGCATGCAAGGGGGTTAGTGTATATATGCCTAGTGCCTAGTTGATTATCCACTCATCTGGAGTCAGCTAGGGCCATGTCATTACCCTAATGTTGGACTTGGTAACACTTGACTATTTATGACTCACAATAGATTGTCCGATACCAATCATCGTGGATTAGATTAGTTTCTTGGTCATACTTGTCTCTTCCTAGTCAAAAATAATGCAAGGACCTATCACTATACTTCTCGAGAAATGACCTAGATAAAATATCCCATACCACTCCTCTTCACATTCTTGTCTTGACTCATCTCGTCAATAAGTTGTCTTTCTCGAGTCATAGGGCTTACCAACTCATAACCACTAGTGTTAGGTGTTATTAATCATTCATCCTTCACAATGAAGGGGTTTAAAGGTTCGTTTTTATGACGGTTTAAATTGAGATTTTGATGACGATAAGACTTTTTCCAATTAAAAGGTAAATAGTGGTTTCATCATTTAAAAGATGATAGTTTATCTTATTAAATTTCCTAATAACTAACCTTTAGCCATCATAATAGGTTATTAAAGTTTCGTACTTTGATTGTCTATCCGTAGTTGAATAACTAGATTATAAGGCAGTTTTCAACTATAATAACATGGTTCTCTATGTAAATTATTATTTCTAACTAATAGATAACAACTTCAAAAAAAATTATTTCAATAAGGTAAAAATTTAATCTTTACAATTATCAAATAAATAATTTCACAACTAAACTTTCAAAGATAATTTTCCACAATTGCGTAAATAAAATCATTTACTTAGCATCCTAAAGGTGCTCTAATTTCAAATATAGACAATAGATGAAATTCTCTAATCTTAAATATAAAAACATAGCCTAAAGATAAAACTATCTATAGTTTTTTAACTTAAATATAATTTAAGTCCTCTTAGCCCAATTTTGACTTGGAAATTTTGACCGTAGTCTAACAAAGTCTTTTCTGTGACAAGACTATGATTCTTTATCCATCCTTCATTCTACTCATTTTATAAAAAATTATTAAATAATACGGGATAGGTTGTGCACAATATTTATTTCAAATAGGAAGACCTCAAATACTTTTGCTCATGTTGGACTTTCGAAATGCAAAACCAAATTATAATCAAACTCAAATTTAATGAGCTTTATTTAAACAATATGTAATCATTTCAATTTTTCCATAATACTATATGGAAAAGAAATGTAACTAATTAAATCCTTTTAATTAAAATATTAGACTGCATTTTTCAACATATACCGCATAAATCATAATTTAAGAAACCATATTGCGCTAAAATTCTATTCAACTCTATGCAAGATAAAACTATCTATCATTATATTTTGCTCAAAATAAAGAGCTCATGTTAATAGTAATCTAGACTATTGAAGACAACTTTTGGTAGACCCAAATATCAAGACTATTACAATTGTTCATCACGACATGACACTCAATATTTCTTTACAATAAATAAAAGGGATCCAATATTGGATCAAATAAAAAATAAACCATTATATATCATGTTAATTACAAGTATTTATAGATTTCTTCCTCAACTTAATAAGACTACATTAACATCGATACGAATGGATACTTTTCATTCGGTAAGGAAACATTATAATCGTTTGATTAATAACTTTTAATAAGTACAAAGTTATGTCACATAATCTCTTTTTTTCATTGCCACTCAAAGTGTCTTTGGCAGAGGTTCTTCACTCAACCTTGTCACAGTGTTCATCGACTGATCTTGAACTTCGTTTTCGCAGTCCTCGTCAACCACAAATTCTTTATGAAGGGTGGGATCAGAACAACCCAATAAAAATAATAAATGCATAAAAATGTTTCTAAGAATGCAGCTCCAGAGTGCACAACTATTTTCTTTTATATATCACCCTCAACGTTAACACAATTCTCAATGATTTAAAAATGTTTGTCAAGGTAAAACAAGCTATATTCACACAACATAAATAAAAATATATTGTTATTTTTTTGGCTAAGAATTCACACACACAAAGATGTATTATAATGTAGTCTCATCATAAAAAAGTAGTTTCAATTTTGGAAGACCATCTAGCACCAGTCGGGCCCTCATGTTGACCTCAATTTCCCATCTAGAGTCTCCCACTCCATAGTGGAATGAGTCTACTGAATTTTATTTAAATTTTTAGTGTTAGAATGGTAACTGACAAGGTAGACTGCTAAATTTAAAAGTTCTTTCAAAACTATAACGGGGCAACTACAGCTGAAAGTGATTGTTGGCTTCTACATCAATTTTTCAAATATAAGCTCTCTAAAATTCCACTAGAAACCCAGAAAGATAAAAACCTACGTTATAGATGGTAATAAAGGAAATCAATATAATGCATGCAATTCATCAAACAATGATCAAAATACATAGGTGGACGTCCTCAAATATCGAAAGATAGTTTGCATTCACTTTTACACACAAACAACTATTCAATTTTGCAAGATAAATTTATTTTAAAGTACAGGATAATTCAAATAGGGTTAAGCAAAATAACAATAGTTTATATTTGTTTTACTAAAATTAATTGAAGTCCAACTCATCTAAACAAAATAATTCCAAAATCATAACCTGTTATAATTTCATACTTAAGAAACAAAGCAAGGTCGACTTGTGAGACTTTAATTTGCTAATGTTGGTTTCTCCTCCATCCAATCATACTCTCTCTAGATTTGCACCCCTAGAAAAACAATGACCGATTTGACACTGTTAGAGTATGCCTTCACCTTGATACTTGTCAGTTTCTCTTGACAAGTGTCATGTGTTTCATATAGGCCTTCTGCCTATATATGTAACCTATTTTTATCAATAATTAATCCCTTCAGTTTGATTACTCCTGACATTTGGTATCAGAGCTCCAAGCTTTCTCTGGCCTTGTGAGCTTGAGGGGGGATTTCCCTCATGGAAATCCTCCCTCCCCTCATCCTTTCCCCATTTTTTTTCCAAGCCTAGGGAGTATGCTCTCCATTTTTTAAATGGATCAGAAACCAGATAGCTAATTAATGGCTGCCTCAAAATTTTTTAGATCCATTTTTCCCATATGTATCCCTCTGCGAAATTCTATTAGTTCAGCCTTTCTGCATCTATGGATTTTATTTGTTATGCTGATGGCAGCCATTATTCCAGCAACTTGAATACGTGCGTCGAAAACAATGAGGATTGCTCCATCTCTTCATAGCAAGCGAGAACCCGTGTTGAAACATATTCTGGGAATGGAATAGGTGGTCAAACTAAAGCGGTGATAATGGCATATGACGGGCGGCGCAACCCTCCTCGAATCTGTCCTTGCATATGGCGCAAACTTGTGAGGCCGTGACGATTTTGGAGACGTCGTCAATAGTGGTAGTGGGGGTTGTGGCGTACATCAAGAACCTGCACAGGCTGAGGACGGTCTGGACTCAGCACTTGACTATTGTTGATGTTTTTGTCAGTACAGTGGACCCTCTAAAGGAGCCTCCTCTTTTCACAGCAAATACTGTGTTGTCAATCCTTTCTGTGGATTATCCTGTTCATAAAGTTTCATGCTATGTATCTGATGACGGATCAGCAATGTTAACTTTTGAAGCCCTCTCAGAAACTTTAGAATTTTCAATGTTTACATTTTTTTTAAACTGTGATCCGCTTTGCTTGCGGGGTATACTGAGCAGACCACTTGAGTTCCCTCAGTATTTTAGAAGGATCACTGTACACTTCAGCATAATCAGTTACATGAATATAATCCCTGATGCATGTCCCGCGCGTGTTTCGTAATCTGTTCCTCGGATCTGTAAACCTGGAATAATGCCCATAACAGAGAATACCCCTAGGCTCCTATCAATCCCTATGGAAAAGCTAAGAAGATGACAGAAGAGATAATAAAAGACTATGCAAAGAGCTCAGATCTGGGTATTTCAATGTTATTGGTTTCGATCCTAAAGGCAGGCTAGGTGAAGCACCAAGAACACAGTTGCGACATCATGGTCGTATTTCCTAAGTTGGGAGACGAAGATCTTCGGTCGTATTCTCTTCCAGTAACCACCGAATGCAGGCGTGAAGTTTCTTAATGTACACCGAAATTGCAGGTGCCAGATGGGGAAGAAACCGTAGGTACAAAATGCATTGATATGCCACTATATGATATCTTAAATGAATTTCAAAAGGGAAATAGTCACATGGCTGCAGTTGTCAAAACAAAGGGAAAACGAAAACTTGATGCTTCGGGTCGACCATTCTACGTTAGAGTTTCGACGATAAAAATCTCTAGGCATCTGCAACTGCCCCTGATCAATGTGTATTGAAGTTCTGTACGAAGGCTTGCTGGTGAGAAGTCTCATGAAGGTCTCAAGAAAAAGACAGAAGACTCTGATTTCAATTCTTCTGTAGTGCTAAATCAGACTGAGCGTATTGTTGACCTTGAGGTTGGTCAAGTTGGCAATGCGAAATTGTCCTTCCCCGTGCTGGAATCCGACGGCTTCGATTTCAACGACAAAGCAGCGGTTTTGGAGATTCCCGTTTTTCTTGGCACTGCCCGTCACTCAGATCGCGTCAGCGCTCAGAACAGAGGGCCACATTTTCTGGCAGATATTCCTCTCCACTGGTTCGCAGATCGCCAAGGCCACAGGGGTTTTTCTCAACACCTTCGAGGAGTTGGAAGAGGAGTGTTTAAGCGGTCTCCATAGCAGAACACGTGGCGTGTGACCTGCCACCGTTATTCGCCATCAGACCCCTATTTTTTGACGTTGGGTGCTTCCAAATTTTGTAGGTAGAGGCCCTCCAGTATTGAGGCTGCGGGTATGAACTTTTAAGTCTTTAAGACTGTAAAGTGTTTGAGGACAAGTGTTCGACTCCCCTGCCGAAGATGAGGTAGGTGGTCGAGCTAATTGTGGAGATGAAAAGAGATGCTCATAAGCTACGTCGACAATTTGCCCACCATGTGATCGATCTGCCACGACGAGCTGTTGAAGCAACAGTACTCCATAATTTCTACCAACAAAGAACTTGTTTATTTATTGTCATTTTGTGGGGTATTTTATTAAAGCATGGGGGCATTTAAAGTTTTTTAATGTACTTCCACATGTAAAGTGGAAGTGAAAGTGGTGGAATATGAAGACTTTATTAGCAGTGCCCATGCCTATGGCTGCCAGTTACTCTTATTGGCCATTTTTTAATGTTTTTTCAACATGCAAGAGTGAAAGTGGAAGTCGAAGGCCCACATGGCTCCTTATTGTACTCCTTCATTTGAAACTGATGATGGCCTAGATGGCCCATGTAATTCCCCTGCGAGGGAAAATTGAGTCTGTTTTTTTTATTCCACCACAGTGCGATGCCAGGAATATGATATTCCTGAGGTCTATTTTTGACGCCTTAGATAGGCATTATGGTTTTTCCACATGATGAAGGCCCCTTTGATGGTGGAATATAGGGGTATTTATAGTCGTTGGAAACGGTTTTCTACGACGGACACAATGGTGGTGTCATATTGTAATTTTGAGGCTGTTTTCATTGAGTTTTTTAGCCTCAAAGTTTTTCTACCTTGGAGTGCACTTTCGGTTGTACCCGACACTCCCAAGGTAATTGTAAGTGAACCTAGTATCTAGTAGTACCCTCTATCTACTTGGCGGATGCAGCGGCTGGTTACCCATGCATTCCGATAAGATGAGGTGACTACCATAAGGACACTTATTCTAGGGACTACAGACATAGACACCCTAGACTCTATCCGAGGTTTTTTCGGATCTACTTCTGAAGACTACAGACGAAGACACTTTAGAAGATTCTCTTCTATTCTTCTTTCTTCTTCTCCTCCATATTTGGCACTATGGCTCATTTTATTGTATTGAGTGCATTTTCGACAGAGACCGACACTCTTATATGGCTCGTTTTTCCTTTGTATTAGGTGCATTTTCGGCAAAGACCGACACCTTCTAGATTGAGTTCACCATGAGGAGGGATTTCATACTCATGGTGAATCTAGTCAGTGACCTACGAGAGGCAACATCCTCTGAGGATGACCTGCAGAGGCAATAGACCCAGAAGTGGCTGACCCTGAGGCACCCATGATGACCCCGAGGCACTTAGACGGCTGACCCAGTGGCAACAGACCCATGGAAGTGGCTGACCTTGAGGCAACAGACCGAGATGTATACATAGTGAATCTAGCATTATTCACAGTTGGAGAGCCAAGCGCAGAGAGCACAAGCCTAGACTAAAAAAAAGAGGATGATAGGTTACTTTTTTAGAGAAGTCAACATTAAGGGGGAATGTTACCTAATGTTGACTTGTTTTGTTTCTTCTTTAGTTAGGATAGTGCACTTTAAGGGGGAATGTTAGAGTTAAAGTGCACTATGCCTTCACCTTGACACTTGTCAGTTTCTCTTGACAAGTGTCATGTGTTTCATATAGGCCTTCTGCCTATATATGTAACCTATTTTTATCAATAATTAATTCCTTCAATTTGATTACTCCTGAAAACGAAAACTTGATGCTTCGGGTCCGGCCATTCTGCGTTCGAGTTTCGACGATAAAAATCTCTAGGCATCTGCAACTGCCCCTGATCAATGTGTATTGAAGTTATGTACGAAGGCTTGCTGGTGAGAAGTCTCATGAAGGTCTCAAGAAAAAGACAGAAGACTCTGATTTCAATTCTTCTGTAGTGCTAAATCAGACTGAGCGTATTGTTGACCTTGAGGTTGGTCAAGTTGGCAATGCGAAATTGTCCTTCCCCGTGCTGGAACCCGGCGGCTTCGACTTCGATGACAAAGTAGTGGTTTTGGAGATTCCAGTTTTTCCCGGCGTTGCCCGTCACACAGATCGCATCGGCGCTTAGAACAGAGGGCCACATTTTCTGGCAGATATTCCTCTCCACCGGTTCGCAGATCGTCAAGGCCGCGGGGGTTTTTCTCAACACCTTCGAGGAGCTAGAAGAGGAGTGTTTAAGAGGTCTCCGTAGCAGAACATGTGGCGCGTGACCTGTCACCGTTATTCACCATCAGACCCCTATTTTTTGACGCTGGTTGCTTCCAAGTTTTGTAGGTAGAGGCCCTCTAGTATTGAGGCTGCGGGTATGAACTTTTAAGTCTTTAAGACTGTAAAGTGTTTGAGGACAAGTTTTCGACTCCCCTGCCGAAGATGAGGTAAGTGGTCGAGCTAATTGTGGAGATGAAAAGAGATGCTCATAAGCTACGTCGACAATTTGCCCACCATGTGATCAATCTGCCACGACGAGTTGTTGAAGCAACAGTACTCCATAATTTTTGCCAACAAAGAACTTGTTTATTTATTGTCATTTTGTGGGGTATTTTATTAAAGCACGGGGGCATTTAAAGTTTTTTAATGTACTTCCACATGTAAAGTGGAAGTGAAAGTGGTGGAATATGAAGACTTTATTAGCAGTGCCAATGCCTATGGCCGCCAGTTACTCTTATTGGCCATTTTTTAATGTTTATTCAACATGCAA
Organism: Wollemia nobilis; assembly: GCA_028583015.1. Classification (NCBI taxonomy): domain Eukaryota; kingdom Viridiplantae; phylum Streptophyta; class Pinopsida; order Araucariales; family Araucariaceae; genus Wollemia; species Wollemia nobilis. The sequence goes on along the minus strand of JAQPPZ010002384.1, from coordinate 3,981,900 downwards.
GAGTGAAATTGGAAGTTGAAGGCCCACATGGCTCCTTATTGTACTCCTTCATTTGAAACTGATGATGGCCTAGATGGCCCATGTAATTCCCCTGCGAGGGAAAATTGAGTCTATTTTTTTTATTTCGCCACAGTACGATGCCAGGAATATGATATTCCTGAGGTCTATTTTTGACGCCTTAGATAGGCATTATGGTTTTTCCACATGATGAAGGCCCCTTGATGGTGGAATATAGGGGTATTTATAGTCGTTGGAAACGGTTTTCCGCGACGGACACAATGGTGGTGTCATATTGTAATTTTGAGGTTGTTTTCATTCAGTTTTTTAGCATCAAATATTTTCTACCTTGGAGTGCACTTTCGGTTGTACCCGACACTCCCAAGGTAATTTCACAAGTGAACCTAGTATCTAGTAGTACCCTCTATCTACTTGGCGGATGCAACGGCTGGTTACCCATGCATTCCGATAAGATGAGGTGACTACCATAAGGACACTTATTCTAGGGACTATAAACATAGACACCCTAGACTCTATCCGAGGTTTTTTCGGATCTACTTCTGAAGACTATAGACGAAGACACTTCAGAAGATTCTCTTATATTCTTCTTTCTTCTTCTCCTCCATATTTGGCACTATGGTTCATTTTATTGTATTGAGTGCATTTTCGACAGAGACCGACACTCTTATATGGCTCGTTTTTCCTTTGTATTAGGTGCATTTTCGGCAGAGACCGACACCTTCTAGATTGAGTTCACCATGAGGAGGGATTTCATCCTCATGGTGAATCTAGTCGATGACCTACGAGAGGCAACATCCTCTGAGGATGACCTGCAGAGGCAACAGACCCAGAAGTGGCTGACCCTGAGGCACCCATGATGACCCTGAGGCACTTAGACGGCTGACCCAGTGGCAACAGACCCATGGAAGTGGCTGACCTTGAGGCAATAGATCGAGATGTATACACAGTGAATCTAGCATTATTCACAGTTGGAGAGCCAAGCGTAGAGAGCACGAGCCTAGACAAAAAAAAGAGGATGATAGGTTACTTTTTTAGAGAATTCAACATTAAGGGGGAATGTTACCTAATGTTGACTTGTTTTGTTTCTTCTTTAGTTAGGATAGTGCACTTTAAGGGGGAATGTTAGAGTTAAAGTGCACTATGCCTTCACCTTGAAACTTGTCAGTTTCTCTTGACAAGTGTCATGTGTTTCATATAGGCATTCTGCCTATATATGTAACCTATTTTTATTAATAATTAATCCCTTCAGTTTGATTACTCTTGAAAATGAAAACTTGATGCTTCGGGTCCGACCATTTTGCGTTCGAGTTTTGACGATAAAAATCTCTAGGCATCTGCAACTACCCTCGATCAATGTGCATTGAAGTTCTGTACGAAGGCTTGCTGGTGAGAAGTCTCATGAAGGTCTCAAGAAAAAGACAGAAGACTCTGATTTCAATTCTTTTGTAGTGCTAAATTAGACTGAGCGTATTGTTGACCTTGAGGTTGGTCAAGTTGGCAATGCAGAATTGTCCTTCCGCGTGCTGGAACCCGACATCTTCGACTTTGGCGACAAAGCAGCAGTTTTGGAGATTCCCATTTTTATCGGCGCTGCCCGTCACTCAGATCGCGCCAGCGCTCAGAACAGAGGGCCACATTTTCTGGCAGATATTCCTCTCCACCGGTTCGTAGATCCCTAAGGCCGCAGGGGTTTTTCTCAACACCTTCGAGGAGTTGGAAGAGGAGTGTTTAAGCGGTCTCCATAGCAGAACACGTGGTGCACAACTTGCCACCGTTATTCACCATCGGACCCCTATTTTTTGACGCTGGGTGCTTCCATGTTTTGCAGGTAGAGGCCCTCCAGTATTGAGGCCGCGGGTATGAAATTTTAAGTCTTTAAGACTGTAAAGTGTTTGAGGACAAGTGTTCGACTCCCCTGCCGAAGATGAGGTAGGTGGTCGAGCTAATTGTGGAGATGAAAAGAGATGCTCATAAGCTATGTCGACAATTTGCCTACCATGTGATCGATCTGCCATGACGAGCTGTTGAAGCAACAGTACTCCATAATTTCTACCAACAAAGAACTTGTTTATTTATTGTCATTTTGTGGGGTATTTTATTAAAGCATGGGGGCATTTAAATTTTTTTAATGTACTTCCACATGTAAAGTGGAAGTGAAAGTGGTGGAATATGAAGACTTTATTAGCAGTGCCCATGCCTATGGCCGTCAGTTACTCTTATTGGCCATTTTTTAATGTTTTTTCAACATGCAAGAGTGAAAGTGGAAGTGGAAGGCCCACATGGCTCCTTATTGTACTCCTTCATTTGAAACTGATGATGGCCTAGATGGCCCATGTAATTCCCCGGTGAGGGAAAATTGAGTCTGTTTTTTTTATTACGCACGGTGCGATGCCAGGGAATATGATATTCTTGAGGTCTATTTTTGACGCCTTAGATAGGCATTATGGTTTTTCCACATGATGAAGGCCCCTTTGATGGTGGAATATAGGGGTATTTATAGTCGTTGGAAACGGTTTTTCGTGACAGACACAATGGTGGTGTCATATTGTAATTTTGAGGTTTGTTTTCATTCAGTTTTCTAGCCTCAAAGTTTTTCTACCTTGGAGTGCACTTTTGGTTGTACCCGACACTCCCAAGGTAATTTCATAATTGAACCTAGTATCTAGTAGTACCCTTTATCTACTTGGTGGATGCAGTGGCTGGTTACCCATGCATTCCGATAAGATGAGGTGACTACCATAAGGACACTTATTCTAGGGACTACAGACATAGACACCCTAGAATCTATTCGAGGTTTTTCTGGATCTACTTCTAAAGACTATAAACGAAGACACTTCAAAAGATTCTCTTATATTCTTTTTTCTTCTTCTCCTCCATATTTGGCACTATGGCTCATTTTATTGTATTGAGTGCATTTTCGACAGAGACCGACACTCTTATATGGCTCGTTTTTCCTTTGTATTAGGTGCATTTTTCGCAGAGACTGAAACCTTCTAGATTGAGTTCACCATGAGGAGGGATTTCATACTCATGGTGAATCTAGTCAGTGACCTACGAGAGGCAACATCCTCTGAGGATGACCTACAAAGGCAATAGACCCAGTAGTGGTCGACCCTGAGGCACCCATGATGACCCCGAGGCACTTAGACGGCTGACCCAATGGCAACAGACCCGTGGAAGTGGCTGACCCTAAGGCAACAGACTGAGATGTATGCACAGTGAATCTAGCATTATTCACAGTTGGAGAGCCAAGCACAGAGAGCACGAGCCTAGAAAAAAAAAAAAGGATGATAGGTTACTTTTTTAGAGAATTCAACATTAAGGGGGAATGTTACCTAATGTTGACTTGTTTTGTTTCTTCTTTAGTTAGGATAGTGCACTTTAAGGGGGAATGTTAGAGTTAAAGTGCACTATGCCTTCACCTTGACACTTGTCAGTTTCTCTTGACAAGTGTCATGTGTTTCATATAGGCCTTCTGCCTATGTAACCTATTTTTATCAATAATTAATCCCTTCAGTTTGATTACTCCTGAAAATGAAAACTTGATGCTTTAGGTCCGGCCATTCTGCGTTCGAGTTTCGACGATAAAAATCTCTAGGCATCTGCAACTGCCCCTGATCAATGTGTATTGAAGTTCTGTACGAAGGCTTGCTGGTGAGAAGTCTCATGAAGGTCTCAAGAAAAAGACAGAAGACTCTAATTTCAATTATTCTGTAGTGCTAAATTAGACTAAGCGTATTGTTGACATTGAGGTTGGTCAAGTTGGCAATGTGGAATCCGATGGCTTCGACTTCGGCGACAAAGCAGCAATTTTGGAGATTCCTATTTTTCCCGGTGCTGCCTGTCACTCAGATCACGTTGGTGCTCAGAACAGAGGGCCACATTTTCTGGCAGATATTCCTCTCCACCGGTTCGTAGATCGCAAAGGCCGTGGGGGTTTTTCTCAACACCTTCGAGGAGCTGGAAGAGGAGTGTTTAAGCGGTCTCTGTAGCAGAACATGTGACGCATGACCTGCCATCGTTATTCGCCATAGGACCCCTATTTTTTGATGCTGGGTGCTTCCAAGTTTTGCAGGTAGAGGCCCTCTAGTATTGAGGCTACGGGTATGAACTTTTAAGTCTTTAAGACTGTAAAGTGTTTGAGGACAAGTGTTCGACTCCCCTACCGAAGATGAGGTAGGTGGTCGAGCTAATTGTGGAGATGAAAAGAGATGCTCATAAGCTACGTCGACAATTTTCCCACCATGTGATCGATCTGCCACGACGAGCTGTTGAAGCAACAGTACTCCATAATTTCTGTCAACAAAGAACTTGTTTATTTATTGTCATTTTGTGGGGTATTTTATTAAAGCACGGGGGCATTTAAAGTTTTTTAATGTACTTCCACATGTAAAGTGGAAGTGAAAGTGGTGGAATATGAAGACTTTATTAGCAGAGCCCATGCCTATGGCCGCCAGTTACTCTTATTGGCCATTTTTTAATGTTTTTTCAACATGCAAGAGTGAAAGTGGAAGTGGAAGGCCCACATGGCTTCTTATTGTACTCCTTCATTTGAAACTGATGATGGCCTAGATGGCCCATGTAATTCCCCTGTGAGGGAAAATTGAGTCTATTTTTTTTATTCCGCTACAGTGCGATGCCAGGAATATGATATTCCTGAGGTCTATTTTTTGACGCCTTAGATAGGCATTATGGTTTTTCAACATGATGAAGGCCCCTTTGATGGTGGAATATAGGGGTATTTATAGTTGTTGGAAACAGTTTTCCGCAACGGACACAATGGTGGTGTCATATTGTAATTTTGAGGCTGTTTTCATTGAGTTTTTTAGCCTCAAAGTTTTTCTACCTTGAAGTGCACTTTCGGTTGTACCCAACACTCCCAAGGTAATTTCATAAGTGAACCTAGTATCTAGTAGTACCCTCTATCTACTTGGCGGATGTAGCGGTTGGTTACCCATGCATTTCGATAAGATGAGGTGACTACCATAAGGACACTTATTCTAGGGACTACAGACATAGACACCCTAGACTCTATCCGAGGTTTTTTCGGATCTACTTCTGAAGACTACAGACGAAGACACTTCAGAATATTCTCTTCTATTCTTCTTTCTTCTTCTCCTCCATATTTGGCATTATGGCTCATTTTATTGTATTGAGTGCATTTTCGGCAGAGACCAACACTCTTATATGGCTCGTTTTTCCTTTGTATTAGGTGCATTTTCGACAGAGACCGACACCTTCTAGATTGAGTTCACCATGAGGAGGGATTTCATACTCATGGTGAATCTAGTCAGTGACCTACAAGAGGCAACATCCTCTGAGGATGACCTGCAGAGGCAACAAACCCAGAAGTGGCTGACCCTGAGGCACCCATGATGATCCTGAGGCACTTAGAAGGCTGACCCAGTGGCAATAGACCCGTGGAAGTGGCTGACCCTGAGGCAACAGACCGAGATGTATACATAGTGAATCTAGCATTATTCACAGTTGGAGAGCCAAGCGCAAAGAGCACGATCCTAGACAAAAAAAAAGAGGATGATAGGTTACTTTTTTAGAGAAATCAACATTAAGGGGGAATGTTACCTAATGTTGACTTGTTTTGTTTCTTCTTTCGTTAGGATAGTGCACTTTGAGGGGGAATGTTAGAGTTAAAGTGCACTATGCCTTCACCTTGACACTTGTCAGTTTCTCTTGACAAGTGTCATGTGTTTCATATAGGCCTTCTGCCTATATATGTAACCTATTTTTATCAATAATTAATCCCTTCAGTTTGATTACTTTTGAAAATGAAAACTTGATGCTTCGGGTCCGGCCATTCTGTGTTTGAGTTTCAACGATAAAAATCTCTATGCATCTGCAACTGCCCCTGATCAATGTGTATTGAAGTTCTGTATGAAGGCTTGCTGGTGAGAAGTCTCATGAAGGTCTCAAGAAAAAGACATAAGACTCTGATTTCAATTCTTCTGTAGTGCTAAATCAGACTGAGCGTATTGTTGACCTTGAGGTTGGTCAAGTTGGCAATGCGGAACTATCTTTCCCCGTGTTGGAATCCGGCGGCTTCGACTTCGACGACAAAGCAGCGGTTTTGGAGATTCCCATTTTTCTCGGCACTGCCCGTCACTCAGATCATGCCGATGCTCAGAACAGAGGGCCACATTTTCTAGCAGATATTTATAGTCGTTGGAAACGGTTTTCTACGACGGACACAATGGTGGTGTCATTTTCAGTGACCTACAAGAGGCAACATCCTCTGAGGATGACCTGCAGAGGCAATAGACCCAGAAGTGGCTGACCCTGAGGCACCCATGATGACCCCGAGGCACTTAGACGGCTGACCCAATGGCAACAGACCCGTGGAAGTGGCTGACCCTGAGGCAACAGACCGAGATGTATACACAGTGAATCTAGCATTATTCACAGTTGGAGAGCCAAGCGCAGAGAGCACGAGCCTAGACTAAAAAAGAGAGGATGATAGGTTACTTTTTTAGAGAATTCAACATTAAGGGGGAATGTTACCTAATGTTGACTTGTTTTGTTTCTTCTTTAGTTAGGATAGTGCACTTCAAGGGGGAATGTTAGAGTTAAAGTGCACTATGCCTTCACCTTGACACTTGTCAATTTCTCTTGACAAGTGTCATGTGTTTCATATAGGCCTTCTGCCTATATATATAACCTATTTTTATCAATAATTAATTCCTTCAGTTTGATTACTCCTGAAAATGAAAACTTGATGCTTCGGGTACGACCATTCTGCATTCGAGTTTTGATGATAAAAATCTCTAGGCATCTGCAACTGCCCCTGATCAATGTGTATTGAAGTTTTGTACGAAGGCTTGCTGGTGAGAAGTCTCATGAAGGTCTCAAGAAAAAGACAGAAGACTCTGATTTCAATTCTTCTGTAGTGCTAAATCAGACTGAGCGTATTGTTGACCTTGAGGTTGGTCAAGTTGGCAATGCGAAATTGTCCTTCCCCGTGCTGGAACCCGACGGCTTCGACTTCGGCGACAAAGTAGTGGTTTTAGAGATTCCCATTTTTCTCGACGCTGCCAGTCACTCAGATCGCGTCGGCGCTCAGAACAGAGGGCCACATTTTTTGGCAGATATTCCTCTCCACTGGTTCGCAGATCGCCAAGGCCGCGGGGGTTTTTCTCAACACCTTCGAGGAGCTAGAAGAGGAGTGTTTAAGAGGTCTCCATAGCAGAACATGTGGCGCGTGACCTGCCACCGTTATTCACCATCGGACCCCTATTTTTTGATGCTGGGTGCTTCCAAGTTTTGTAGGTAGAGGCCCTCCAGTATTGAGGCTGGTATGAACTTTTAAGTCTTTAATACTGTAAAGTGTTTGAGGACAAGTGTTCGACTCCCCTATCGAAGATGAGGTAGGTGGTCGAGCTAATTGTGGAGATGAAAAGAGATGCTCATAAGCTACGTCGACAATTTGCTCACCATGTGATCGATCTGCCACGACAAGCTATTGAAGCAACAGTACTCCATAATTTTTGCCAACAAAGAACTTGTTTATTTATTGTCATTTTGTGGGGTATTTTATTAAAGCACGGGGGCATTTAAAGTTTTTTAATGTACTTCCAAATGTAAAGTGGAAGTGAAAGTGGTGGAATATGAAGACTTTATTAGCAGTGCCCATGCCTATGGCCGCCGGTTACTCTTATTGGCCATTTTTTAATGTTTTTTCCACATGGAAGAGTGAAAGTGGAAGTGGAAGGCCCACATGGCTCCTTATTGTACTCCTTCATTTGAAACTGATGATGGCCTAGATGGCCCATGTAATTCCCCTGCGAGGGAAAATTGAGTCTATTTTTTTTATTCCGCCACAGTACGATGCCAGGAATATGATATTCCTGAGGTCTATTTTCGACGCCTTAGATAGGCATTATGGTTTTTCCACATGATGAAGGCCCCTTTGATGGTGGAATATAGGGGTATTTATAGTCGTTGGAAACGGTTTTCCGCGACGGACACAATGGTGGGGTCATTGTAATTTTGAGGTTGTTTTCATTGAGTTTTTTAGCCTCAAAGTTTTTCTACCTTGGAGTGCACTTTCGGTTGTACCCGACACTCCCAAGGTAATTTCACAAGTGAACCTAGTATCTAGTAGTACCCTCTATCTACTTGGCAGATGCAGCTGTTGGTTACCCATGCATTCCGATAAGATGAGGTGACTACCATAAGGACACTTATTCTAGGGACTATAGACATAGACACCCTAGACTCTATCCGAGGTTTTTTCGGATCTACTTCTGAAGACTACAGACGAAGACACTTGGAAGATTCTCTTCTATTCTTCTTTCTTCTTCTCCTCCATATTTGGCACTATGGCTCATTTTATTGTATTGAGTGCATTTTCGACAGAGACCGACACTCTTATATGGCTCGTTTTTCCTTTGTATTAGGTGCATTTTCGGCAGAGACCGACACCTTCTAGATTGAGTTCACCATGAGGAGGGATTTCATACTCATGGTGAATCTAGTCAGTGACCTACGAGAGGCAACATCCTCTGAGGATGACCTACAGAGGGAACAGACCCAGAAGAGGCTGACCCTGAGGCACCCATGATGACCTCGAGGCACTTAGACGGCTGACCCAGTGGCAACAGACCCGTGGAAGTGGCTGACCCTGAGGCAACAGACCGAGATGTATACACAATGAATTTAGCATTATTCACAGTTGGAGAGCCAAGCGCAGAGAGCACGAGCCTAGACAAAAAAAGAGAGGATGATAGGTTACTTTTTTAGAGAATTCAACATTAAGGGGGAATGTTACCTAATGTTGACTTGTTTTGTTTCTTCTTTAGTTAGGATAGTGCACTTTAAGGGGGAATGTTAGAGTTAAAGTGCACTATGCCTTCACCTTGACACTTGTCAGTTTCTCTTGACAAGTGTCATGTGTTTCATATAGGCCTTCTGCCTATATATGTAACCTATTTTTATTAATAATTAATCCCTTCAGTTTGATTACTCCTGAAAACGAAAACTTGATGCTTCAGGTCCAGCCATTTTGCGTTCAATTTTTGACGATAAAAATCTCTAGGCATCTGCAACTACCCCCGATCAATGTGCATTGAAGTTCTATACGAAGGCTTGCTGGTGAGAAGTCTCATGAAGGTCTCAAGAAAAAGATAGAAGACTCTGATTTCAATTCTTCTATAGTGCTAAATCAGACTGAGCGTATTGTTGACCTTGAGGTTGGTCAAGTTGGCAATGCGGAATTGTCCTTCCGCGTGCTGGAACCCGACAGCTTCGACTTTGGCGACAAAGCAGCAGTTTTGGAGATTCCCATTTTTCTCGGCGCTACCCGTTACTCAGATCGTGCCGGCACTCAGAACAAAGGGCCACATTTTCTGGCAGATATTCCTCTCCACTGGTTCGCAGATCCCCAAGGCTGCGGGGGTTTTTATCAACACCTTCGAGGAGCTGGAAGAGGAGTGTTTAAGCGGTCTCCATAGCAGAACACGTGGGGCGCAACCTACCACCGTTATTCGCCATCTGACCCCTATTTTTTGATGCTAGGTGCTTCCATGTTTTGCAGGTAGAGGCCCTCCAGTATTGAGGCTGCGGGTATGAACTTTTAAGTCTTTAAGACTGTAAAGTGTTTGAGGACAAGTGTTCGACTCCCCTACCGAAGATGAGGTAGGTGGTCGAGCTAATTGTGGAGATGAAAATAGATGCTCATAAGCTACGTCGACAATTTGCCCACCATGTGATCGATCTGCCATGATGAGTTGTTGAAGCAACAGTACTCCATAATTTTTGCCAACAAAGAACTTGTTTATTTATTGTCATTTTGTGGGGCATTTTATTAAAGCACGGGGGCATTTAAAGTTTTTTAATGTACTTCCACATGTAAAGTGGAAGTGAAAGTGGTGGAATATGAAGACTTTATTAGCGAGTGCCCATGCCTATGGCCGCCGGTTACTCTTATTGGCCATTTTTTAATGTTTTTTCAACATGCAAGAGTGGAAGTGGAAGTGGAAGGCCCACATGGCTCCTTATTGTACTCCTTCATTTGAAACTGATGATGGCCTAGATGGCCCATGTAATTCCCCTGCGAGGGAAAATTGAGTCTATTTTTTTTATTTTGCCACAGTGCGATGCCAGGAATATGATATTCCTGAGGTCTATTTTTGACGCCTTAGATAGGCATTATGGTTTTTCCACATGATGAAGGCCCCTTTGATGGTGGAATATAGGGGTATTTATAGTCGTTGGAAACGGTTTTCCGCGACAGACACAATGGTGGTATCATATTGTAATTTTGAGGCTGTTTTCATTGATTTTTTTAGCCTCAAAGTTTTTCTAACTTGGAGTGCACTTTTGGTTGTACCCGACACTCCCAAGGTAATTTCATAAGTGAATCTAGTATCTAGTAGTACCCTCTATCTACTTGGTGGATGCAGTGGATGGTTACCCATGCATTTCGATAAGATGAGGTGACTACCATAAGGACACTTATTCTAGGGACTACAGACATAGACACCCTAGACTCTATGCGAGTTTTTTATGGATCTACTTCTAAAGACTACAAACGAAGACACTTCAAAAGATTCTCTTCTATTCTTTTTTCTTCTTCTCCTCCATATTTGGCACTATGGCTCATTTTATTGTATTTAGTGCATTTTCGGCAGAGAACGACACTCTTATATGGCTCATTTTTCCTTTGTATTAGGTGCATTTTTCGTAGAGACCGAAACCTTCTAGATTGAGTTCACCATGAGGAGGGATTTCATACTCATGGGGAATCTAGTCAGTGACCTACGAGAGGCAACATCCTCTGAGGATGACCTGCAGAGGCAACAGACCCAGAAGTGGCTGACCCTGAGGCACCAATGATGACCCCGAGGCACTTAGACGGCTGACCCAGTGGCAACAGACCCGTGGAAGTGGCTGACCCTAAGGTAATAGACCGAGATGTATACACAGTGAATCTAGCATTATTCACAGTTGGAGAGCCAAGAGCAGAGAGCACGAGCCTAGACAAAAACAGAGAGGATGATAGGTTACTTTTTTTAGAGAATTCAACATTAAGGGGGAATGTTACCTAATGTTGACTTGTTTTGTTTCTTCTTTAGTTAGGATAGTGCACTTTAAGGGGGAATGTTAGAGTTAAAGTGCACTATGCCTTCACCTTGACACTTGTCAATTTCTCTTGACAAGTGTCATGTGTTTCATATAGGCCTTCTGCCTATAGATGTAACCTATTTTTATCAATAATTAATCCCTTCAGTTTGATTACTCTTGAAAATGAAAACTTGATGCTTTAGGTCCGACCATTCTGCAACTGCCCCTGATCAATGTGTATTGAAGTTCTGCACGAAGGCTTGCTGGTGAGAAGTCTCATGAAGGTCTCAAGAAAAAGACAGAAGACTCTGATTTCAATTCTTCTGTAGTGCTAAATCAGACTGAGCGTATTGTTGACCTTGAGGTTGGTCAAGTTGGCAATGCAGAATTGTCCTTCCTCGTGCTGGAATCCGGTGGCTTCGACTTTGGCGACAAAGCAGCAGTTTTGGAGATTCCTATTTTTCCTGGCGCTGCATGTCACTCAGATCGCGTTGGTGCTTAGAACAGAAGGCCACATTTTTTGGTAGATATTCCTCTCCACCGGTTCACAGATTGCCAAGGCCGCGGGGGTTTTTCTCAACACCTTCGAGGAGCTGTAAGAGGAGTGTTTAAGCGGTCTCTGTAGCAGAACACGTGGTGCGTGACCTGCCATCGTTATTCGCCATAGGACCCCTATTTTTTGACGCTGGGTGCTTCCAAGTTTTGCAGGTAGAGGCCTTCTAGTATTGAGGCTACGGGTTTGAACTTTTAAGTCTTTAAGACTGTAAAGTGTTTGAGGACAAGTGTTCGACTCCCCTACCGAAGATGAGGTAGGTGGTCGAGCTAATTGTGGAGATGAAAAGAGATGCTCATAAGCTATGTCGACAATTTTCCCACCATGTGATCGATCTGCCACGACGAGCTGTTGAAGCAACAGTACTCCATAATTTCTGCCAACAAAGAACTTGTTTATTTATTGTCATTTTGTGCGGTGTTTTATTAAAGCACGGGGGCATTTAAAGTTTTTTAATGTACTTCCACATGTAAAGTGGAAGTGAAAGTGGTGGAATATGAAGACTTTATTAGCAGTGCCCATGCCTATGGCCGCAGTTACTCTTATTGGCCATTTTTTAATGTTTTTTCAACATGCAAGAGTGAAAGTGGAAGTGGAAGGCCCACATGGCTTCTTATTGTACTCCTTCATTTGAAACTGATGATGGCCTAGATGGCCCATGTAATTCCCCTACGAGGGAAAATTGAGTCTATTTTTTTTATTCCGCCACAGTGCGATGCCAGGAATATGATATTCCTGAGCTCTATTTTTTGATGCCTTAGATAGGCATTATGGTTTTTCCAAATGATGAAGGCCCCTTTGATGGTGGAATATAGGGGTATTTATAGTCGTTGGAAACGGTTTTCCGTAACGGACACAATGGTGGTGTCATATTGTAATTTTGAGGCTATTTTCATTGAGTTTTTTAGCCTCAAAGTTTTTCTACCTTGGAGTGCACTTTCGGTTGTACCCGACACTCCCAAGGTAATTTCATAAGTGAACCTAGTATCTAGTAGTACCCTCTATCTACTTGGCGGATGCAGCGATTGGTTACCCATGCATTTCGATAAGATGAGGTGACTACCATAAGGACACTTATTCTAGGGACTACAAACATAGACACCCTAGACTCTATCCGAGGTTTTTTCGGATCTACTTTTGAAGACTACAGACGAAGACACTTCAGAAGATTCTCTTCTATTCTTCTTTCTTATTCTCCTCCATATTTGGCACTATAGCTCATTTTATTGTATTGAGTGCATTTTTGGCAGAGACCAACACTCTTATATGGCTCGTTTTTCTTTTGTATTAGGAGCATTTTTGGCAGAGACCGACACCTTCTAGATTGAGTTCACCATGAGGAGGAATTTCATACTCATGGTGAATCTAGTCAGTGACCTACAAGAGGCAACATCCTCTGAGGATGACCTACAGAGGCAACAAACCCAGAATTGGCTGACCTTGAGGCACCCATGATGATCCTGAGGCACTTAGACGGCTGACCCAGTGGCAATAGACTCGTGGAAGTGGCTGACCCTAAGGCAACAGACCGAGATGTATACACAATGAATCTAGCATTATTCACAGTTGGAGAGCCAAGCGCAAAGAGCACGAGCCTAGACAAAAAAAGAGAGGATGATAGGTTACTTTTTTAGAGAATTCAACATTAAGGGGGAATGTTACCTAATGTTGACTTGTTTTGTTTCTTCTTTCGTTAGGATAGTGCACTTTAAGGGGGAATGTTAGAGTTAAAGTGCACTATGCCTTCACCTTGACACTTGTCAGTTTCTCTTGACAAGTGTCATGTGTTTCATATAGGCCTTCTGCCTATATATGTAACCTATTTTTATCAATAATTAATCCCTTCAGTTTGATTACTCCTAAAAATGAAAACTTGATGCTTCGGGTCCGGCCATTCTGTGTTCGAATTTCAACGATAAAAATATCTATGCATCTGCAACTGCCCCTGATCAATGTGTATTGAAGTTCTGTACGAAGGCTTGCTGGTGAGAAGTCTCATGAAGGTCTCAAGAAAAAGACAGAAGACTCTGATTTCAATTCTTCTGTAGTGCTAAATCAGACTGAGCGTATTGTTGACCTTAAGGTTGGTCAAGTTGGCAATGCGGAACTATCCTTCCCCGTGCTGGAATCCGACGGCTTCGACTTCGGTGACAAAGCAACGGTTTTGGAGATTCCCATTTTTCTCGGCACTGCCCGTCACTCAGATCATGTCGGTGCTCAGAACAAAGGGCCACATTTTTTGGTAGATATTCCTCTCCATCGGTTCGCAGATTGCCAAGGCCGCGGGGGTTTTTCTCAACACCTTCGAGGAGCTGGAAGAGGAGTGTTCAAGCAGTCTCCGTAGCAGAACATGTGGCGCGTGACCTACCACCGTTATTCGCCATCGGACCCCTATTTTTTGATGCTGGGTGCTTCCAAGTTTTGTAGGTAGAGGCCCTCCAGTATTGAGGCTGCGAGTATGAACTTTTAAGTCTTTAAGACTGTAAAGTGTTTGAGGACAAGTGTTCGACTCCCCTACCTAAGATGAGGTAGGTGGTCGAACTAATTGTGGAGATGAAAAGAGATGCTCATAAGCTACGTCGACAATTTGCCCACCATGTGATCGATCTGCCACGACGAGCTATTGAAGCAACAGTACTCCATAATTTCTGCCAACAAAGAACTTGTTTATTTATTGTCATTTTGTGGGGTATTTTATTAAAGCACGGGGGCATTTAAAGTTTTTTAATGTACTTCCACATGTAAAGTGGAAGTGAAAGTGGCAGAATATGAAGACTTTATTAGCAGTGCCCATGCCTATGGCCGCCGGTTACTCTTATTGGCCATTTTTTAATGTTTTTTCAACATGCAAGAGTGAAAGTGGAAGTCGAAGGCCCACATGGCTCCTTATTGTACTCCTTCAATTGAAACTGATGATGGCCTAGATGGCCCATGTAATTCCCCTGCGAGGGAAAATTGAGTCTATTTTTTTTATTCCTCTACAGTGCGATACCAGGAATATGATATTCCTGAGGTCTATTTTTGATGCCTTAGATAGGCATTATGGTTTTTCCACATGATGAAGGCCCCTTTGATGGTGGAATATAGGGGTATTTATAGTCGTTGGAAACGGTTTTTCACGACGGACACAATGGTGGTGTCATATTGTAATTTTGAGGCTATTTTCATTGAGTTTTTTAGCCTCAAAGTTTTTCTACCTTGGAGTGCACTTTCGGTTGTACCCGACACTCCCAAGGTAATTTCATAAGTGAACCTAGTATCTAGTAGTATCCTCTATCTACTTGGCGGATGCAGTGGCTAGTTACCCATGCATTCCGATAAGATGAGGTGACTACCATAAGGACACTTATTGTAGGGACTATAGACATAGACACCCTAGACTCCATCCGAGGTTTTTTCGGATCTACTTCTGAAGACTACAGACGAAGACACTTCAGAAGATTCTCTTCTATTCTTTTTTCTTCTTCTCCTCCATATTTGGCACTATGGCTCATTTTATTGTATTGAGTGCATTTTCGGCAGAGATTGACACTCTTATATGGCTCGTTTTTCTGTATTAGGTGCATTTTCGACAGAGACCGACACCTTCTAGATTGAGTTCACCATGAGGAGGGATTTCATACTCATGGTGAATCTAGTCAGTGACCTACGAGAGGCAACATCCTCTGAGGATGACCTGCAGAGGCAACAGACCTAGAAGTGGCTGACCCTGAGGCACCCATGATGACCTCAAGGCACTTAGATGGCTGACCCAGTGGCAACAGACCCGTGGAAGTGGCTGACCCTGAGGCAACAGACCGAGATGTATACACAGTGAATCTAGCATTATTCACAGTTGGAGAGCCAAGCGCAGAGACCACGAGCCTAGACAAAAAAAGAGAGGATGATAGGTTACTTTTTTAGAGAATTCAACATTAAGGGGGAATGTTACCTAATGTTGACTTGTTTTGTTTCTTCTTTCGTTAGGATAGTGCACTTTAAGGGGGAATGTTAGAGTTAAAGTGCACTATGCCTTCACCTTGACACTTGTTAGTTTCTCTTGACAAGTGTCATGTGTTTCATATAGGCCTTCTGCCTATATATGTAACCTATTTTTATCAATAATTAATCCCTTCAGTTTGATTACTCCTGAAAACGAAAACTTGATGCTTCGGATCCAGCCATTCTACGTTCGAGTTCCGACGATAAAAATCTCTAGGCATCTGCAACTGCCCCTGATCAATGTGTATTGAAGTTCTGTACGAAGCTTGCTGGTGAGAAGTCTCATGAAGGTCTCAAGAAAAAGACAGAAGACTCTGATTTCAATTCTTCTGTAGTGCTAAATCAGACTGAGCGTATTGTTGACCTTGAGGTTGGTCAAGTTGGCAATGTGAAAGTGTCCTTCATCATGCTGGAATCCGACGACTTCAACTTCGGCGACAAAGCAGTGGTTTTGGAGATTCCCATTTTTCTCGGCGTTGCCCGTCACTCAGATCATGTCGGTGCTTAGAACAGAGGGCCACATTTTCTGGCAGATATTCCTCTCCACCGGTTCGCAGATCGCCAAGGCCGTGAGGGTTTTTCTAAACACCTTCGAGGAGCTGGAAGAGGAGTGTTCAAGCAGTCTCCATAGCAGAACACGTGGCACGTGACCTACCATCGTTATTTGCCATTGGACCCCTATTTTTTGACGCTAGGTGCTTCCAAGTTTTGCAGGTAGAGGCCCTCCAATATTGAGGCTGTGAGTATGAACTTTTAAGTCTTTAAGACTATAAAGTGTTTGAGGACAAGTGTTTGACTCCCCTGTCGAAGATGAGGTAGGTGGTCAAGCTAATTGTGGAGATGAAAAGAGATGCTCATAAGCTACGTCGACAATTTGCCCACCATGTGATCGATTTGCCACGACGAGTTGTTGAAGCAACAGTACTCCATAATTTCTGCCAACAAAGAACTTGTTTATTTATTGTCATTTTGTGGGGTATTTTATTAAAGCACGGGGGTATTTAAATTTTTTTAATGTACTTACACATGTAAAGTGGAAGTGAAAGTGGTGGAATATGAAGACTTTATTAGCAGTGCCAATGCCTATGGCCGCCAGTTACTCTTATTGGCCATTTTTTAATGTTTTTTCAACATGCAAGAGTGAAAGTGGAAGTGGAAGGCCCACATGGCTCCTTATTGTACTCCTTCATTTGAAACTGATGATGGCCTAGATGGCCCATGTAATTCCCCTGTGAGGGAAAATTGAGTCTATTTTTTTTATTCCGCCACAGTGCGATGCCAGGAATATGATATTCCTGAGGTCTATTTTTGATGCCTTAGATAGGCATTATGGTTTTTCCACATGATGAAGGCCCCTTTGATGGTGGAATATAGGGGTATTTATAGTCGTTGGAAACAGTTTTCCACGACGGACACAATGGTGGTGTCATATTGTAATTTTGAGGTTGTTTTCATTGAGTTTTTTAGCCTCAAAGTTTTTCTACCTTGGAGTGCACTTTCGGTTGTACCCGACACTCCCAAGGTAATTTCATAAGTGAACCTAGTATCTAGTAGTACCCTCTATCTACTTGGCGGATGTAGCAGCTTGTTACCCATGCATTCCGATAAGATGCTGTGACTACCATAAGGACACTTATTCTAGGGACTACAGACATAGACACCCTAGACTCTATCCGAGGTTTTTTCAGATCTACTTCTGAAGACTACAGACGAAGACACTTCAGAAGATTCTATTCTATTCTTCTTTCTTCTTCTCCTCCATATTTGGCACTATAGCTCATTTTATTGTATTGAGTGCATTTTTAGCAAAGATCGACACTCTTATATGGCTCGTTTTTCCTTTGTATTAGGTGCATTTTCGACAGAGATCGACACCTTCTAGATTGAGTTCACCATGAGGAGGGATTTCATACTCATGGTGAATCTAGTCAGTGACCTACGAGAGGCAACATCCTCTGAGGATGACCTGCAGAGGCAACAGCACCCGAAGTGGCTAACCCTGAGGCACCCATGATGACCCCGAGGCACTTAGACGACTGACCCAGTGGCAACAGACCCGTGGAAGTGGCTGACCCTGAGGCAACAGATCGAGATGTATACCTAGTGAATCTAGCATTATTCACAGTTGGAGAGCCAAGCGCAGAGAGCACGAGCCTAGACAAAAAAATAGAGGATGATAGGTTAATTTTTTAGAGAATTCAACATTAAGGGGGAATGTTACCTAATGTTGACTTGTTTTGTTTCTTCTTTAGTTAGGATAGTGCACTTTAAGGGGGAATGTTAGAGTTAAAGTGCACTATGCCTTCACCTTGACACTTGTTAGTTTCTCTTGACAAGTGTCAGGTGTTTCATATAGGCCTTCTGCCTATATATGTAACCTATTTTTATCAATAATTAATCCCTTCAGTTTGATTACTCCTGACAGACACCCAGTTCTAGACACAAGATCATAATAATATCAAGAGCAAAACATAAATAATGTAAAGATGCCCCCCATCCCCCTCTTCAACAGACTTCTTTTTCGCATAAGAACATGGGAGAGAGGTTAGAAGTAATCATGATACTTAGCATGTGGTTATCTACCATAATCCCATTGTGTCCCTTAATCGATTATCTATATTTTTTTTTAGTTTTACTTTTATTTATTTTAAATTTTATCATTTTTATTTATTATGTATTATTTATGTTGATTAAATATTATATTATCTTATGATTTCAAAATAAGAATTAAATGATTCTTAAATCACCAAAATAGCTCCCATGCCCTTGGCACTTTCATTGCCATAAAAGTTCATATTTTTAACTATTTAGAGGTAAAAATATATATATATATATATCATGCAATCTAAGATATTCACACAATGCAAGGTAAACATTCTATATGCTCCTATATGAGATGCAATTATGTGAGCTTCCATGTACTCACGGGTTGTGGTGTTATTTCACACTGCCATCATATCCCACTTTACCTCTTTTGGTTGGCCTTTATTCATCCATCGAAGGAGTATACCTGGTCCTGCAATCACAATACCCATCAACAGTACCACATTCTAGAAATAAAAAGCAGGTATAATTAATCAATTCACATAATTATATATACATCTATAAATCCACATAATAATTTAAAATTTGCATGTTCATTCAAATAGGAAAGAAAACTATTCTTTCATGTCAGTCACATTCTACCATGTGGCATTTATGTCTGAATACTGGTCCCACTGAATCTGACATTGATCAATATTTCTTATCCTCAAGCTTTTGGTCTCGAAACCAAGTATCCTGACTAGACGGACCTTAATGTGCAGGGGGGTTAACATCTATAGGTTAAAAACATCCCAAATGTGAAAAGGATCAACAATATATCTCTTGAGGAGGGACACATGGAAGATATCATGAATTTTTGATAAACTAGGTGGCAAAGCAAGTCTATAGGCAACAAGACTTATTTTACCTATAATTTCAAATTACCCCACAAATCTAGGGTCAAGCTTAGAAGACTTAATGATAATATTTGTAGGTTTAACCCTTAAGAAGACTCTATCTTCCATAGAGAATTCCCTTGGTGTTCTTTTGAGATTTGCATAGCTCTTTTGGTGGTTCATGGCCTTCTTAAGCTTTTGGTAAATTATTTTTAATTTTTCCTCCATATTCTTTACAGTATCTGGTCCAATCACTACCCGATCCTTTGGATTTTCCAAGATAGAGGAGTCTTGCACCTTCTCCTATATAAGGCTTCAAATGGGATCATACCTAGTGAAGCATGATAGCTATTATTGTAATCAAATTCAACTAAGTATAAATAGTCTTCCCATTTGGTATGTTGGTTCATAAAATACATTCACAATATATCCTCTAGGACCTGATTCACCATTTCAATTTGTCCATTTGTTTCAAGATGGTAAGCATAACTGATATTAAGTTTAGTACCCAAAGCTTGATGTAAAGCTTGCTAGATTTCTAATGTAAAGCAAGAATCCCTATCTAAAATTATAACTTCTGAAAACCCATGCAATCGAACTATCTCTCTGGTAAATTTATTTGTGATGGTAGGTGCATCATCCTGCACATTTCTAGGTATGAAATATGCAACTTTGGTTGATTGGTCTACTACAACTAGTATTGCATCATTTTGAAATCAGGTCTTGGGTAAACCAACCACAAAGTCCATGGAGACAACCTGCCACTTATGTGTGGTAATTTCATGTGGGTATAATCGACCTGCTAGATGCAAATTATTTACTTTGAACTTTTAACACTCCAAACACCTAGCTAGAAAGTTATTAATATCTTTCTTCATTCCTAACCAATAAAAGGCCTTTCTCAAATTCTTGTGCATCTTCACCCCTCTTGGGTGTGTGGAGTAAGGAGCATAATGTACCTCCTTTAGGATAGTGTCTCATAATCCACCCAATTTTGGAATGACCAATCTATTTTTGAAGTATAGCAAATTATCCTTAAGTACAAAAACTATGTTATATCAGGTTCTTGCTCAATTTGAGCTTGATTTTTCTTACAAAAAACATCTATATGTTGCAATTCTTAAACCTGGTCCACCAAATTATAATGACAATGTGTCATTGTTATGATATACCCTCTCCTTCTCTAGGCATCTACTATCTCATTATCTTTATCCTTGATATATTTGATGCCCAAATCATATTCTACCAGAAACTCCATCCATCGACGTTGTTTAGCATTCAACAAGGGTTGAGTAAAAATATACTTTAAACTTTGATGATCTATTTTGAGTTCAAAACATTTCCTAAGTAAATAATACCTCCAAATCTTGAGAGAATGCACAACTACTACCAAATATAAGTCGTGAATAGCATAGTTTAATTCATGCCTCTTAGGTTTTTATGATTCTTAGGCAAGGACTGCATTGTCCTGTGTAAGGACTCATAATCCCTCAAAAGATGCATTGGTGCATACTGTAAATTTCTTAGAAGGATTAGGTAACTTAATAATCGGTACGGTCGTTAATATCTCATTTAGAGTTTAGAAAGCTTCTTCACATTGACCAATCCACTTGAAAGCCTTCCCTTTTCTTTGGAGATTTGTTATGGGTTGAGCAATTCTTGAAAAACCTCTTACAAAATATCTATAATAACCTCATTCCCATAAAAATACGTACTTCAGTTATGTCAGTGGATGTAGGCCAATTAATAATAGTTTTAATTTTCTTGGGATCAACAATAATTCCTTCATCAAAGACTCTATGCCCCAAATATTGTATTTAAGGAGTATAAAATTCACATTTTGATAGATTCCCATACAACTAATTTTTCTTGAGGATCTCAAGTATAATTCTCATATGTTGTTCATGCTTTTCTTTGTTTCAAGAATAGATTAGTAGGTCATCAAGGAATACGAGCACAAAATAATATAGCTACTCTTGAAAAATGTTGTTCATAAGGTTCATAAAAGTAGCTGGAGCATTAGTTAAACCAAATGGTAGGACTGTAAACTCATAGTGTCCATACCTTGTTCTGAATGTGGTCTTGCGAGTGTCTTCCTCATGAATTATTAGCAGATGATATCCTGATCTAAGATCATTTTTTGAATATAGTCCTTTCAATTGATCAAAAAGGTCATCTATTCTAGGCAATGAAATCTATTTTTGATGGTAACCTTGTTGAGCATTAAGTAGTCTGTGCACAACCTTAAGGATCCATATTTTTTCTTAACAAAAATAATAGGAGCACCTCATGGTGACATATTGGGCTTGATAAGTCCCTTTTCCAGCAAGTCCTAAAATTGTGTCTTGAGTTCTTGTAACTCAATAGGGGTCATTTTATATGGCGACCTAGCAATTGGCACAACTCTAGGTAACAATTCAATTGAGGAATCAAATTATTATTAGGGAGGTAGACTTGGTAAATCTTTAGGGAAGACATCCTTAAACTCAATTAGGATGGGATACTTTTGTAAGAGGTCTAAATTAGCTTCGGTTTCTTCCTTTTTATTCATCTTGACCACATAAATTATTCCTCTCTTTCTTATTGCTTTCTTAACTTGCATAGCTAATAATAAATGTGGTCGGAAGGAACCATGGTCACAATGGATTCTAATTTACAAATTAGATTCATCTATGAACTCTATCCACATATCTTCAAAATTTAGGAGGGCTTTGTGGGCTTTAAGCCAATCTAGACCAATAAAGGCATGCAGGGGAGATACATATAATTGTCAATAGGTTTTACCTTGAGGTAAGGTAATGTGAGGGTAAAATAAGTGTTGGTCAACTAATAGCTCTGTCCATACCCATATTCTACATTCCATCCATTTTCCAAATATCTATGCTTTTCCTATATGTCCTTCACTAAGCTAGTAGAAATGAAACTGTTAGTAGCTCCACTATCAATTAAAATGTACATATTTCTATTATAGATTTTACCATTCAAGAGAAAAGGAGTAACTTACCCATCGAGTATAGGACTACCTATCACTACAAAGATTCGATGAATAGTTTCCTCTAGTGCATTATTGTGATCTACTCTCTCAGGGCACTTGTTCACAAAGTGGAGACCACCAAAAACATACCAACTAGCTATAGAAGCCCTATTGTCCTTGTTGTTATCCTCCTTATTGCTCCAAGGTACTAATTCCTTAGCTTTGTCCTGAAATATTGGTTTCAGTTTATTTCTCCTTTGATACCCCTTTCTATCTCTTCTGTCCCTGTTATTCTAAAATCTGTTTTTGTTCTAAAACTTGGCTCGATCCCCTCCCCTAAACATTTTATTTAATATTTTTCCCATTTCATAACTCCTATTCTCTTTATTTTTTTGAGTTCATCCTTTCTCTTCTCAAACAATTTCTGGTTGTTTAAGTATGTTTTTTTGGTTTTATGATTAGCCTCTTCCTTACAAGCCAAATCATAGGCTTTAGGGAGATCTTTAGGGTTGATCAGGTTAATCACAGTTCTAATATTTAGGTGTAGTCCCAAAATAAACTTTTATACCTTCATGTATTCCTTATTATCATACTCTAATACATATTTTAGCAGTTATTTGAATCTTTGGTGATATTCTCGAATATACATTGTTTCCTGTTGAAGGGTGAAGAACTTAGTAAATTTTTCAATCTAGAACTGCTTAGTCAAGAATCTCTTTCTAAACTCATCAACAAAGTCCTCCCACTTGAGATCCAAAGCTTTGATGTTCTTTCCCTTTTTATGTCTTCCACAAATCCAAAGTTGTTCCTACTAAGTGAAGGACAACCCACACAATTCTAGATTTTTATTATAGGAGTTTCATAGAAAAGTATGTTTTAACTTCATTCAACTAGTTTTCCACAACATCACCATCCTTCCTACCATCAAATTTTAAAATCTTCACATTTTTCATGTCCTTGGTTAATTCAACTCCCACTCGGGATCTACTAATTCCTGCAGATTCATTAGGTACTTCCTCCTATTTGCCTTTAGGTTCCCTACTCTTAGTCAAGTATTCTATCAATTTTTTGTTGTTGGACAAGTATTTCCAGATTTCTTCCTCAACTTAGTAAGACTCTATTAACAATGATATGAATGGATACTTTTCAATCGATAAGGAAAAATTATAATTGTTTGATTAATAACTTTTAATAAGTACAAATATGTGTCACATAATATTTTATTTAATTGCCACTCAAAGTGTCTTTGGTAGATATTCTTTACTCAACCTTATTATAGTGTTCATCGATTGATCTTGAACTTCATTTTAGTAGTCCTCAACATCAACCATGAAGTCTTTATGAAGGGTGGGATCAAACCAACCCAATAAATATGATAAATACATACTAAATTATTCTAGGAATACAATTTCATAGTGCACAACTATATTCTTTTACATATCACCCTCAATGTTAACACAATTTTCAATGATTTAAAAATATTTATCAAGGTAAAAATAAGCAATATTCACACAACATAGATAAAAACATATTGCTAGTTTTTTGGTTGAGAATTCACACACATAGAGATGTATTATAACGTAGTCTCATCATAAAAAGTGGTTTCAATTTTAGAAGACCCATCGAGCACTAGTTGGGCCCTCATGTTGGCCTCAATTCTCCATCTGGAGTCTCCCACTCCATAGCGGAACAAGTCTACTGAATTTTGTTTAAAATTTGTAGTGTTAGAATGGTAACTAACAAGGGAGACTGATAAGTTAAAATTTATTCCAACATCGTAATGGGGCAACTATAGCTAAAAGCAGTTTTCAGCTTCTACATCAAGATTACCAATACAAGTTCTCTAAAATTCCACTAGAAACCCAGAAAGATAAAAACCCACGCTATAGACAGTGATAAAATAAATCAACATAATGCATGTAATTCATCAAAAAATGATCAAAATACATAGGTGGTTGTCCCCAAATATCAAATATGGTTTACATTCACATTTACACACATACAACTATTCAATTTTGTAAGATAAATTTGTTTTAAAGTACAAGATAATTCAAATAGGGGTAAAAAAAACAACAATAGTTTATATTTATTTTACCAAATTTAATTGAAGTCCAATTCATCAAAAAAAAAAAATTCCAACACCATAACCTATTACAATTTCATACTTAAGAAACAAAGCAAGGCTGACCTGTGAGACGTTAATTTGCTAATGTTGGTTTCTCCTCCTTCGTCCAATACTACTCTCTCTAGACGTGTAACTCAAAAAAACAATGATTGATCTGACACCTGGTTTTAGATGTAAGATCATAATAATATCAGGAGAAAAATATAAAAAATGTAAAGATGTCCCTCCCATCCCCCTCTTTAATGAACTTCTTTTTTGCATAAGAACATAGGGAAAATTTAGAAGCAATCATGATACTTAGCATGTGGTTATCTACCATAATCCCATCATGTCCATTAATTGATTATCTGGATTTTTATTTTCTTTGTTAGTTTTAATTTTATTTACTAATTATCATTTTTATTTATTATTTATTATTTATATCGATTAAATCTTATATTATCTTGTGATTTCAAAACAAGCATTAAATGATTCGTAAATCACCAAAATAGCTCTTATGCCCTTGGAACTTTCATTGCCATAAAAATGTCAAATTTTCAACTATCCAAAGGCAAAAATATATATCATGCAATCCAAGACATTCATACAATGTAAGGCAAACATTATTTATGCTCCTATGTGAGATGCAATAACATGAGCTTCCATGTACTCACTGGTTGTGGTGTTATTTCACACCGCCATCATATCCCACTTTACCTCTTTCAGTTGACCTTTCTTCGTTCATCGAAGGTGTATACCTGGTCCTGCAAGCACAATAGCCATCAACAGTACTGCATTCTAGCAATAGAAAGTAGGTATAATTCATCTATTCATCTATAAGCAATGGTTAAACTAGGAGGGTTATTACATTGAAAGAAGCTTCACTGAACACCTTCTTCTCCACTGATATTGATCTATCTTCTAACTTGTCAATATATAGTACAAATAAATTTAGGTCTAATAGACATCCTTGTTTAACTCCTATGTCACTTTTGAATGATTTTGAGAGATATTTTGTGTTATAAATTTAGCTTGAACCTCTTCATAGAGTCTATGGATTGTTGCTCAATATTTTTCTAGTATGCTTAGTTCTTCCGTCCTACTCCATAGTGTATTTCTATGAACTATATTATATGCTATATTAAAGTAAAGAATATAGTAATATGCATCCCCTTTTACCTCTCATATTTTCAATGATATGTTAATGTTATACAATGATCAATCGTTGAGTGTTTTGGCCTAAAATATGTTTGTCCTTTTATCCTCTTTCCTTGTTCTTCTATCCAATTTTTAATTTTTTTCTCAACCATATATTTAAAAATCTTTACAAATAGAGAATTGACCTTTATGGTGTACTTGAAGGGTTATCTGTATTACCACTTTTGAAGGAATATATAGTTAAATTTCTCTAATATTTTATAAAACGACGTTGAATGACACCATTAAACAACCTTTTGATATGTGGTGTTAGATTTTCTATTCATAAATTTAAAAATTCTAGTTGTAGTCCACCCACACTATGAGATTTACATATTCATAACCATTTAATACCCTCTTTGATATTCTTTAACATGAACAAATATATTGCTTTATTGATTGTGGGAGAATTATTTTTTCTTGATCACATTCATATAATTGCCTTGCATATTCTAACCACTAGGTCGTTGTTATATTATTATTTATCTATTTCTTGTTTTATTTAAGTTCATTTTAGAATTGCTTTGGATCATCCTTTCCTAGATAAATTATTTTTTCTCTCTTTTTAAATGTATTTTCCTCATCTATACCTATTTTATTCAAACATTTCCTTTTTGAATAACATTATTTTTTGTACCATATATTTACCAAAAAATGCATTTTTATTGTTCTTCTTAAAATGGGATCTTTTACACCCTTTTAATGCTTCTTGAGTTATATCTGTGAGTTCATGGTTCTTAGTTTCCTTCTCTTTTTTCTTAGATTTTTTATTAAACTTCATTTTTTACTACTTCTTTAAGTATTAAAGAATTTTCGTTTGATATGAGAACATTTTCTTGTATTGAGGATTTTATTATTATTATTTAGGACCTTCTTTATTTATTGATATCTCCTTTGCATTTGTCAGGAATTATTACATCATAGTTAATGTGTATGCACATTTAGTAACCACTTAACACATGCATGTATAACCATCCATCATAGCCCATTTGAAATAACATGTGGTATAACCACCCATTACAAGGACTATGCATGCACTATAGGACAAAGGTAGTTGCAAGATTAGTTAGAGGTTGTTATGTCAAATTTAGGTATTCTATGTATTTAAATATATACCATTTCATAATTCAAATAATCAAAGCATTGAGTTCTAACATGTGGTATTAGATCAGGTAGAAAGATGAGTCAACTCTCCTTCTAATCCTCCTCTCCCTTTGATCTAGAGAAGCTTAGGAAGCACTCTATTTTAAAAAGAAATTTTCAAGGGTAAACAACCCTGCCAAAATATTGATTAGATTAACCTCTAAAGAAAAGGTAATCATCTTTTCCATGAAGCAAATTCCATAGAAGTTTTGTTAAAAATCAATTCCTACTAAGAAGAGTCTTAGGATAGACCATAGCAAAAGAAGCAATCTTAGGATAAGAAATCCTAAAGAATATTAGCTTAAGGAAAAAAATTATGTCATATAAATCTACAAATACAAGATTGAAGGTGTTCAAAACATCTAAACATTAGTAGCAGTAGGTATTTAACAAGCAAAAGGGAAAGCACCAAAGTCCTACAAAGCTGAGAAGAAACATGGTCATAAATTTCCCTTGCAAAATCATTTGAAGACACTAAGAAGCCATTAAAGCTTCTCAAATATTGCAAGATAAGCAATCCAATATTGGAACTATTATTGAGAGGTAACAAGAATTACCATCTCTATTTTAGAATATTCACAAGAAACCATAAGGTGAAAGAAACCAAGTTTGGTCAAAATAATTAACGGTAGCAAATAGAACAAGGTCCTTTGGGGGTTTCATTTCAAAGGATCCCATCCCTTGGCTAAGACTCATCATGTAAGGTTTATTCAAAATATTAAATGCATATTATATCTTTCTCACAACTAATGGTACTTTCCTTTCATTAAATATGTCATTCACAATTGACATGAGTAGCACTATGATTGTTCCTTAAAATTTCTTACCAAACTAATGCATAATCTATGAGATCATAATGAAATTCCATTTCAATTAAAGAGCAATAAAATATCAATAGCCACTTCAATAAAAGCAAAATAAAAGGATAAATATACACCACATATTCACATATATATCTTGGGAAACGCTCATGGTAAAAATCCAACCTTGAAATATCTATTTATTATTTCATTTAAGAGTTTGTCTCCAATACAATTAATCAAAGGAACCCATAATTTCTTTCAACCTAACATAAGAATTCCATAATTCTTATGGCGCTAAAACATGAATTGATCTCCTAATTCATAATACAAAACTTGGTGAGGTAATCCCATAATTACCCCAAATGAATTCCACATTCATTCCTCATACACTGATCCTTTTCCTTGAAAATAAATATTTTAAAGGAAGACTTCTTCTAAACATTTATTGTATCATCTACTATCAATAAAACATTACAAGACTATTAGAGAGGATCTCATAATCCTCCCCAAGGGTCTCGTTAGAACCTTTACAAGGAATATAAGGTGAGAGAATCTTAAATCTTTCCAACATTCTTCACTAAGAAATAAATCCTAAAATCTTTAATGCATTTGCAGCAAAATGTATATATAATCCAAAGGGAAGTATTCTACCCTTAAAATTTAATATCATAGTTTATCTCCAAAGGAAAAACATATAATCCTTAGTTAATTTTGTAACATGATTTAACCACTTCACAAATACATCATTGAGATATCTTAAAATAAATTACAATATACCTTCATACTTCATTCATAATTTTATAAATCATTCATAATTTCCTCCACATAAAACAAATTACAGTGTACTCAACATGAATTAAGATGTCCATAATGTATTTTAGTCATGTTTAAATCAAATAATATAATTCTTATAGAATTTTCCTAGGCCTAATTTGCTCGAAGGAAACCATGACTTATAAAATCAAGGGTTAATAAATACCAACGATGATCACACAAATTCCTCTAATTTATATAATTCTAAATCCCCAAAAAGGGTGTCATCTTACACCGCCCATGGGCAAAAGGATGCACAACTAACATAGGTATACCACTGACACAACTAACCATCCAACCACAAGAATACACACGATAGAACAAATATGATGATAATGAGAACACATGATCACAAGGGTCAAGGGTAAGAGGGATTATCCAAGCACCTAAGAACTTGGCTATCCATTACTTGGTGCCTAGTGCCCTAAAAACCCCATTTATCTGATTGCACCCTACGTGTATGTATTCCCTATTTCTAAAAGGGGGTTTTCTCTTAGAAAACCAGTAAATTACCAATAGTCAAAAAATGTAGCAACGCAAGTCAAAAAGGGTGGAAAAACTGTTACAAGCCAACAAACAGATAAACTCGATGGTCAACGCTAGGTCAACATTAAATCAGAAGATGAAAACAATGGCCTATGTGTCCAATGGGCTATACCACATCCAAATATTGGCTACCAAGTGGTTTGAACTCGACCACCACTTGGTGGTCAAATTCCTATGGTGGCCTAACTCCCTTTAGAGCCTTCCTCATCCTAAGCATATCCCATGTGGGATATAGCTCTGGAAAAGCTCAAAAGAATCCCTCTATCCACATGCATATTGTCGAAGGTATCATGCCATGAGGGTGGTGCTATAGTGGCATGATGGTGGAGGGTTATAAAATATTAAAAGATAGCCCTAAGTTGAACCTTAGGGTCCTCATTCCGTGGTGAGATAAATTTATGCGTGATGGGAGGAAAATAAAAAAATTGACTAAAGGAAACATAGGATGAAGTTACAAGCATTGACTACTCATCAGGGTTTAGAATTCCACATAGTCAAAGAAAATGATACAGGTATCGATAACGGGGTGCAACCAAGCAAGGCTAAGCTCATTGAGCTAGGGTGCAAACAACAAAACCATCATTGAAGTCCCATCAGGTTTAGAAGGTTGCAGTTCACCAACAAGCATTATAGGAAACAAGAGAAATAGACTTTGAAGGTTGGCAATGGTTCTTCAAGGCGCTTCCTTGATCTATTTTCAGTCGACTTGGGTGGTTGGTAGTGTGTGGCTAAAGATTATGGGTAGATCACATGACAGTTCACTTTTATTTACAAGGAAAAGCTAAGCCAAACAGGCTCTTAGAAGGGTGTGTTCCCTTCAATACTAGATAAGAAAATAATAAAAAGATCTAACTATTCATCAAATAACCTTCGAGTGGACTCCATCGATCAAGGTAGTAACTTTAAGCACATACAATATGAAAGGAGATACACAAAGCATGAAAATGGTAGTAATAAAACATCGATAATTAATCAAAACTTAATCAAAACAAAGTTTAAGCAACACAAAATAGGGCTAGGCCAAGGGGTTCACTAACTTTTTTCTCTCATTGGTTCAGTTCTCCTATGATCCACCCCTCCAAAAACTTGCCAACACTTCCAAAAATCTTTGAACTCCTCAATACCTATGAACTCATCTCCCTTATCATGTGCCCCAACCCCCATGTGTGGATTTTTGCCTCTTACACTTCTCCCTATTCGATAGAGGGTGTGTACTTCTCATTAAATTCCACCACCCTCTTTAGACCTAACATGGCATAATTGCTCGTTCCTCTAAAATCACCAATATATATATATATATATATATATATATTTGAAATCATGCTTCTTTTGGAAAAGTCCTCATGGGAGAAGCCTTGCTCTTTTAATAAATTATAAAACTCCTGCTCTAATTAAAAGGGATTACGTCCCCATTTTTTAAATTATTATTTATATATTTTTGAATATTAACTTTTCAAACAAAATAAATTATCATTTTATCTTAATATAATCCAATTAAAAGAATGTACAATTTTCTTAGTTAAGTAATTTCCTAATTAATTAATTTGATACAAGAATATTCATATTATTCATAATGGAGCATAACAAACCAAGATGTTAATCCTCTTTTTTAATCAAAATTAAAGCATGTATGGTATGATAACAAAAATCCCTAAAATTAATTAAGTCAATTTGTATGCATCAAAACTGATTTAAAAGCATTAGCTTGGTATTGCCCACCTAGGTGTTAGTAAAATCTCTATGGGTATGTTCTTGATGATCAAACTTCCCTTTTGCCTACAAGCATAGTTACCCTACAAAATCCATGTTAGCACAATAATACCATGTCCATATTGCTTAATCTTTGATACAAACATCCTTTGCATATCCATAATGTAAACTATGCTAGGCATTGAAACAATAAATCACACACACATTGTCATCATTTTTTTAAATGGTCCTGCCAAGACAGGTATTACATCCTACCCCACTTGGACTAAACACAATCCTTTGTGTATTTTTTTATTTGCACTATAGTTTTTTTTACTTTAATTCAAATAGAAAAAGAAAATGTTTCTTCATGATGTTCAATTTTCCTAAGTAGCACTCCTCTCTGAATATCAGTCCCATTGGACCTTACATTGCTCTAGAGTCCCATTCCTCATCACTTTGGAATGGAACTCTAGGATATTCATCGGTCGCACCTCAATGGCCTCTGGGTTTACCATCTATAATTTAGAAACACCCCATACATGATCAGGATTAATAATATATCTTCTAAGTAGGGATACATGGAAAGTATCGTGGATATTTGATATATTGGATGGCAAGGTGAGTCTGTACGCCACATGACTAATACTTTTCATGACCTTAAATGGCCCAACAAAATGAGAATCTAGTTTTATGGACTTTATAGCACTCTTCATGGGTCTAACCCTCAAGAACACTTTATCTCCCATAGAGAACTCTCTTGGCATCCTTTTTAAATTAGCATAACTTTTCTAATGGTCGACAACTTCCTTAAGTCTTTGTCTAATCATCTTCAATTGTTCCTCCATTTCCCTAAACATGTAAATTTCAAGAACAACCTAGTCCTCTAGATTATCCCAATATAAAGGTGTTCTACACCTCCTACCATACCGAGCTTCAAATAGGGCCATACCCAAGGATGAATGGTGGTCATTGTTATAAGCAAATTCTATGAGTTGCAGATAGTCTTCCCATCAAGACTTCTGATCCATACAATACATGTGAATAATGTATTCCAAGACCTGATTCACCCTCTCAAATTGACCAACTATTTTAGGATGGTATGCAACAACTTATATTTAGTTTTGTGCCCATGACACGATGAAGAGATTACCAAAAACTAGATGTAAATCTGGAGTCCCTATCTAAAATAATCACCTCAAAAAAACTATGAAGCCTAAATATTTCCTTGGAAAACCTGTTAGCCACAATCATAGTGTCATACTTGGTATTCTCTAGTATAAAATATGCAACCTTAGTCAAATTTTCAACTACAACAAGAATTGTGTCATATTGATACCTACTTTTTGGCAACCCTACAGGGAAATCCATTGATATAACCCACCATGTCTACATGGGTATATCGTGTGGATACAATAGTCCTATAGGATGTCTATGATCAACCTTTAATTTTTGGTATTCAATGTATTGGGCAACAAAGTCAGTGATATGTCTCTTGATTCCTGACCAATAAAATGTCTTCTTCATGTTATCTCTCATATTTTCTCCCCTAGGTGAGCAGAGTAAGGGGATATACATACCTCTTGCATGATCATTCTCCTTAGATCACCTATTTTGGGGATCACTACCCTATCCTTGAAGCATAGAAGACCATCCTTGATGTCAAAATCCTTGCTTTCCTCAAGATTTTTCTCCATTTTAATCCAAATTTGGTTGCAATACTCGTCCTATGATTGCATCATCCTAATATGGTCCATCAGGTCTACATGGATTCAGGTTAAAGAAATAATGTGCCTTATCCTACTTAGGGCATCAACAACCTTATTTATTTTCTCTTAATGTATTTAATCCCAAAGTCTTACTCAATGAGGAACTCCATTCATCTCCTCTATCTTGCATTGAGCAGAGGTTGGTTAAATATATACCTCAGACTCTAAAGATCCATTCTCAACTCAAAGGGTCTTCCCATAAAGTAATGCCACTAGATCTTAAGATAATGCACCACTGCTGCTAGATCTATATCATGCCTAACATGATTGATCTCATACTTTTTGAGCTTCCACAACCCATAGACTACGACTGCTTTATTTTGTGATAACGCTCCTAATCCTTCCAAATAAGCATTCGTACACATAGAGAAGTTACCTTGAGGGTCTAGGATCTTTAATATGGGTGTCATGGTAAGTTTTTTCTTGAGTAATTCAAAAGCATCCTCACACTTGTATGTCCACTTGAATTCTTTCCCCTTTATCTGAAAGTTAGTTATTGCATAGGCTATCTTGAAATAATTCTTCACATAGCACCTATAATAACCAGTCATACCCATGAAGCTCCACACTTCAGTCACATTTTTGGGTTTCAACCAATTTAGTATAGCCTCTATCTTCTTTGGATCTACTATGATTTATTCTGTAGATATTATGTGCCCTAAGTATTGTACTTTTTACACATAAAAGTCACTCTTAGATAAATTTTCGTAAAGTTGGTTCTTCCTTAACAGTTCTAGCATGATTCTAAGATGTGTATCATGCTCTTTTCTATTTAAAGAATAAATCAAAATATCATCCAAGAATATAAGGATAAATTTGTCTAGATATTCTTTGAATACACTAGTCATTAGGTTCATGAATTTTGCTGGTGTGTTTGTCAGTCCAAAAGGTAAGACTATAAATTCATAGTGCCCATATCTAGTTTTGAATGTTGTCTTGTGGGTATCTTCTTCTTAGATTATCATTTGGTGATATCTAGATTTCAAACCAATCTTAGAGAACATGGTGGCATCCTTTAGTTGGTCAAATAGATCTTCAATCCTAGTCTCCCTTCACAATGGCCTTATTTAGTTGCATTATAGAGAGAATATAGGGTTGAAATATCCCTTGCTCACTATGGATTTTCAATTTTCCTACCATTTTCTAATTAATCTATCCACCTTTCTTGGAAATTGATTATGGCTCTATGAGCTTGTAGCCAATCCATCCCTAATATTA
The DNA here is from genome assembly GCA_028583015.1 of Wollemia nobilis. Taxonomy (NCBI): domain Eukaryota; kingdom Viridiplantae; phylum Streptophyta; class Pinopsida; order Araucariales; family Araucariaceae; genus Wollemia; species Wollemia nobilis. The sequence goes on along the minus strand of JAQPPZ010002384.1, from coordinate 3,948,597 downwards.
CGTCAAAATAATGTATCGGTGCTACATAAAGACATCCTATGGTAGAGCCACTAGGTAGGGTAATTTCATTCTTAGGATAACACTGATCGATGGAGTAGATTTAACCTAAACCATACTCGAATTTCCAATTTTATACCAAAAATCCCAGCCTTTCTGGTATATCCTTGACTAAACTAGATGAAACAAAGCTACCAATAGCTCCTCTATCTATTATAATTTTTACATATTTACCAAAAATATTACCCTTTAATATCAAAGGAGTGGCTTTCGATTCCAAATTTTGACTACCTTTTGTTGCGTAGATCTTATGAGTTGGTTCCTTTCCCTTAGATCTCTGTCTTGCTTTGTACGAGAAATGATTGGAGTAATGTGGGCCTCCAAAATTGTAACATCCACCCTTGGGCCTAGGGTGCATTCCCTATTTTTGACCACATGTTCTATCTACTAGTGCAAGGTTAGGCTACCTTTTTGGTGGTGGCTTGTTATTATTTTTATTTTTTTTGTTGTTATTTATGTCGTTTCTCCTCCCTTTTTTTTAAATTTCTCTTGATTTTTGACATTCCTCTTGTCATGCCTTGGGAAACTTCTGTTTGTTTGGTTCTATCCTCTTTTCCATTTCATGAATTCAACATTATTTATTTTCTTAAGTGCTTTTTTATTTTGCTCAGATGAACCTAGGTAGTCAAAATAGGGCTTTAGATAAGACTCCTCTTTCCTCTCTAGATTGTAAGCCTTTTGTAGGGTTTTAGGCTCATGCATGTTCACTTCATACCAAATCCTAGGATCTACCCCTAAGATAAATTTGTGTATCTTTATCTTCTCATCATAGGCAGGTACATACTTCAACTTAACAAACTTCTAGTAGTAAGCCTCCACTATTTTGTTTCCTTGCTGAAGGTTGGTGAAATCCACAAATTTATTTTGTAAGGAACCTCTCCTTGAATACTACGTCAAAATCCTCCCACTTTATGTCAAATACCTCAATTTTTCATTTATTTTAAAAATTCTCCCACCAATCTAGTCCACCCCCTATAAATGCAAAGTTTCCCATGATGTATGGGTTTTAGTAGAGTAATTATTCATAGTGTAGAAAGTTTCTAATTTCCTTAGCTAGGACTTGGCTGCTTCACCTCCTTATTCTCCATTAAATATGGAGGAGCACACATTCTTTAAATATCTATCTAGTTCCACCTCCAGCAAAGCTCTAGCCTCTCATTCCCTAGTAGTAAGAGCATTTTCCTACTCAAACTATGAGTTCCTAACCTATGAATCCCAGTTCACTATGGTATGGAACAATTGTTTCTATTGTTCCATTTGTTCTTGAATCATAGTGACTTCCATAGTGAGGTTCTCCACCTATCTAATCAAATTGCCTAAAACTTCATCTTAGTTTCTAGCTTAAACATAATTCTGATGGGTCCGCCTATTGGGTGGGGTAGACCTCCCTCTTCTTGTTCTTGGTGCCATTATCCTGGAAACACAAAAAAGATAAAGTTTAGATTAGGTCACAATTTATTCCTTGAATTTTACCACTAACTACAAGCTAGATATGTCATTCATATGACTAACAACAGAGTTGGATACTAGCAGTTACCCTTTTCCCATGTAAGGTGTAAATATTATTAGAGATTTAAGCCCTCTACAAACTATTTAACACATAGTCTATCTTGCCTAGGTCTTATCTAGGGAGGCTTATAGTCTTATGACTATGGCCTTTGATATCAAATGTCATAACCCAAAATTCCATCCCTCTTGTGAGCAATTTTGTTTTTCCTTTTTATACATTCATTTAGGGATTTACTTATCCGTACCTACCATGAACCTTTTCTATAAGGTTCTCTAATGACTTAGTATCTCATAGCTAAGTTGTCCATCTCATCTCCATGATGATCCAACTTATCCCTTTTGGTCCGTCAAAAGGTTACACCCATACCTACACCTTACATATGTCTATCTATGTAAGTGTATTAGGTGTAATGCAAATTAAGCTATCTATCTCATTCCCATGATGAGCTAGCTTATCCCTTTTAGTTTATCAAAAGTGTCCATCAATATCTACACCATACATAAGTTTATCTATGTAGGTGCACTAAGCACATTAGGTTTAGGCTATCCATATCATCTCCATGATGAGCTAGCCTTTCCATCATTTTCTTGGTAATGCATGGATCATAGATATTAAGCCTAACTGTTATATTCGTACACCTACCTAGGTTTGGATCTTAATGGTAGCAAATAGAACAAGATCCTTTGGGGGTTTCACTTCAAAGGATCCCATTCCTTGGCTAAGATTCATCATGTAAGGTTTATTCAAAATATGACAATGCATATATTATATCTTTCTCACAACTAGTGGTACTTTCCTTTCATTAAATATATCATTCACAATTGATATGAGTAGCACTATAATTTTTCCATAAAAATTCTTGCCAAACTAATGCATAATCTATGAGATCGTAATGAAATTCCCTTTCAATTAAAGAGCAATAAAATTTCGATAGCCATTTCAATAAAAGCAAAATCAAAGTATAAATATGCACCACATATTCACATAACACCTCATATATCCTAGGAAACCCTCATCGGAAAAACCCAACCTTGAAATATCTATTTTATTATTTCATTTAATAGTTTATCTCCAATACAATTAATCAAAGGAACCCCATAATTCCTTTCATCCTAACATAAGAATCCCATAATTATTATGGCGCTAAAACATGAATTGATATTTTAATTCATATTAAAAAACTTGGTGAGGGAACCCCATAATTCCCTCGAATGAATTCCATATTCATTCCTCATACATTGATACTTTTCCTTAAAAATAAATATTTTAAAAGAAAACTTCATCTAAACATTTATTGTATCATCTACTATCAATAGCACACTATAAGACTATTAGAGAGGACCCCATAATCCTCCCCAAGGGTCTCGTTAGAACCTTTACAAGGAATATAAGGTGAGAGCATCTTAAACCTTTCCAACATTCTTTACTAAGAAATAAAACCTAAAATATTTAATGCATTCACACCAAAATGTATTTATAATCCAAAGGGAAGTATTCTACCCTTAAAATTTAATATCATAGTTTATCTCCAAAGGAGAAACATATCATACTTAGTGCATTTCGTAACATGATTTAACCACTTCACAAATACATCATTGAGATATTATAAAACAAATTACAATATACCTTCATGCTTCATTCATAATTTCCTCCACATAAAATAAATTACAGTATACCCAACATGAATTAATATGTCCATAATTTATTTCAATCATGATTAAATCAAACAATATAATTCTTATAAAATTTTCCTAGGCCTAATTTGCTTTAAGAAACCATGACTTGCTTATGAAATTGAGGGTAAATAAAGAGCAATGACTATCACATAAATTTATCTAATTTATATAATCCTAAATCCCCAAAAAATGTGTCATCTTACACCACCCACGGGAAATTGGGCACACAACTAACACAGGTAGACCACTGACACAACTAACTGGCCAACCACAAGACTACACACAGTAGAACACATACGATGATAATGGGAACACAAGGTCACAAGGGTCAAGGGTAAGAGGGATTAGCCAAGATCCTAGATGATTGGCTACCCATTACTCAGTGCCCAATACCATAAAAACCCCATTTATCCCACCATACCCTACATATGCGATAAATGTCTTCCCTTTCTAAAAGTGTTTTTTTGCCTAGAAATCTAGTCAATCACCAATAGTCAAACAACGTGACAACATAGGTTAAGAAGAGTGAGGAAACTATTACAATACAAAAAAAAACCAAACTGGGTGGTCAATGCTAGGTCAATATTAAATCAGAAGATGGAATGGTGGCCTACATGTCGAGCGGGCAACGCCACATCTAATGCTTGGCCACCAAGCGATTCAACCTCGATCATTACTTGGTGGTTGAAGGTATATAGGGACCCTTGATGTAGATCCATATTGATTCTCAAACACACAAGAAAAATCAATGGGAAAACAACAATTTTGCAACTCTAATTTTATTATTTTATTGGATCTCCATCCCCTTATAATGAAATCACTTCCTACATATAATATCCACCAAAAACCCTAACCTAACATGAAATTACTATTTTTAGTAAGTATCGGGACTTACTATTTTTAGTAAGTCTAAACTATCACTCAGATGGATTCAAAAACAATATCATGCATCCGTTATTCCAAAATTAAGACTTTCCTAAAATATCTCCCTAGACTGACTCATGCAACAAAAGATATTAAATATTGAAAAACTGGAACAAAAACTTTCGAGCCCATTTTTTCCCACCAGGTGATGTTTTAGGGCCCAAAAACATGTCAAAATAGCCACTTCAATGACAACGTGCTGAACACGATGATGTCAACTCAATTCTATGCATTTAAAAAAAATGGGCTCAAACGGACACCCGGATCAAATGACCCCAGGAAGTTGGAACTTTTATTCGACTAAATCAGAAAAGTGTCACTGGATGTTACGGGTGCATCATTCTCCTCTAGTTGAAAATAACTCAGCTCCTACGAGTTCTACTGATGAAACTCCTGAAGCTTATCCTACGCAATCTTCTTCAGCTCTCCTTCAGAAATCTAGGTACTTTCAGTTGATGATAATCCTTCCTACTGTACCAAGTACTTGCTGTAGCTGCCATTGTGTGTGGTGATCACCTTCTTATCCAAGACTTGCTCAACACAATCCTTCTTATTCTTGGGAATCTGTTGTGACCAATTTATCACTTTTGGTACCTCAACATCCCCTACATATCCATGAATTTCATACAAATCAGAGACATTGAAGATCGATGAGATATCCAGGTCCTCTGGCAATTCGACCACATAGGCATTGTCATTTCTTTTCTAAAGAATCCTACATGGCCCAATCTTCTTCATTTTGAGCTTATTGTATGTGCCCTTTGGAAATATTTATTTATGAAGGTGGACCATTACCAAGTCACCTTCCTAAAACACCTTTGTTTGCCTATGCACATCTATTATCGCTTTATACTTGGCATTACTCTCCTACAACCGTTGTCAAAATTCCTCCTGCAATTTTTGTATATGTTCTACAAAAGCCTCTGCATCATCACTAACAATTTTAGTAATCGCCATTTCCACTAAATCAAGCACACCATGGGGATTGTGGCCATAAAAATCTAAAATGGGGACTTTCCTATCGAGTGATTTACTGAGTTGTTGAATGCAAACTCTACTTGTGGTAACGCTTGATCCCACTATTTTGGATTTTTACCAACTATGCACCTCAAAATATTACCCAAACTTTGATTCATGACCTCCGTCTGTCCATCAGTCTATGGATGATACGCACTACTAAACTGGAGCTTGGTATCAAGCTTCTTCCATAATATCCTCCAAAAATGGCCCAAAAATTTGACATCTCGATCCGAAGTGATAGATCTCGAGATGCCATGCAAACACACAATCTCATCAAAAAACAAGACTGCAACTCTTGTGGCATCTTTAATTTTATGGTAGGGCATAAAGTGATCCATATTAGAGAATCTATCAAAAACAAAAAAGATGGGATCCTTACCTCGCTGGGTACACGAAAGTCCTAACACAAAGTCCATGCTCAGGTCAGTCCAAGGTCCTGTGGGAACTGGTAAAGGTATATACAACCCGATATTATGGGCATGCCCTTTAGCCATCTGATAGACTCTACAACGAGATACAAACCTGGTTATGTATCTTCATATCTTTGGCCAATAATACTTCTCCACCACAAGAGCAATAGTTTTATCCACCCCAAAGTGTCCAGCTAAACCTCCACTATGCAGCTCTCTCATGATGTTCTCCCTCATGGAACCAAAAGGAATGCATAACTTTTTACCTCTAAACAGGTAACCATCTTGCATAACATATTCTGCAAAAATATTATTAGACACACCCCCTATTGGATTCTTATACTGCACCACAAGCTGTCCAAAGTCAGCATCAGCCTCATATAAAGTCTTGATACTCTCAAATCCTACCACAACATTCTCCATGGTATTCAGCAACATTACCTTCCTACTTAAGGCATCTGCCACATTATTTTGTTTTCTCGATTTATGCTTCAAAGTAAACTCATAATCTTGTAAATATGACACCCACTTTGCATGTCTACTATTCAATTTTTTTTGGGAATTAACATACCTTAATGCTTCATGGTCTGTGAAGAGTACAAACTCTTTGTATAATAGGTAATATCTCGAGTATCTTAATGCTTTCACAATAGCATATAATTCAACATCATAGGTGGAGTAATTTTTCCTGACCTCATTCAACTTCTCACTGAATAATGCTACTAGACGCCCTCCTTGGCTCAACACAGCTCCAATTCCAATATGTGATGCATCACAATCAACCTCAAATAATTTGCTAAAATCAAGTAACACTAAAATAGGTGCGGTGGTTACCTTTTTCTTTAGAAGCTCAAAGCCCTATCCTACTGCCTTTATACATACGAATTCCTTCCCCTTGGTGCATTCTATGATGGGAGCCACAATGCTACTAAAATTCCTAATGAACTTTCTATAAAAAGTTGCCAAGCCATGGAAACTTCTAACCTCTATTACATTTCTCGGGATGGGCCATTCAACAATTGTTTTTACCTTTTCCTCATCCATCTTGAGGCCTTCCCTTGAAACTACAAACCCCAAAAATACTAAACTCTCTTGAAGGAAACTACATTTCTTCAAGTTGACATATAGTTTCTCTTTTATTAATAGATCTAGCACCAACCTCAAATGGTGCACATGCTCTGCTTTAGTCTTACTGAAAACTAAGATATCATCAAAATAAACAACCACAAACTTACCATTATATTCCCGCAACACTCTGTTCATCAATCACATAAAGGTACTGGGGGCATTAGATAACCTGAATGGCATCACCAACCATTCGTATAATCCATCTTGAGTCTTGAAAGCTATCTTCCACTCATCCCCTTCTCTGATCCTGATCTAGTAATAGCCACTTCGTAGGTCAATCTTATTGAAATAATTATCCCCTGCTAAAGCATCCATCATATCATCAATCCTGGGCATTGGGAACCTGTATCTTATAGTAATATTATTTATGGTCATTCTCTCCATGCACATCTACCATGATCCATATTTCTTTGGGATTAAAAGTGTAGGAGTCGTGCAAGGACTCATACTCTCCCTAACCAATCCCTTTTGTATCAGTTCTATTACTTGTTTTCTCAACTTAGCATTCTGTGTTGGATTCAATCGATAGGCTACTTGATTTGGAAGAGCTGACCCAGGGATCAAGTCGATATGATGTTGGATGTCCCTCTTTGGTGGTAGCCCAACTAGTAATTCATCAGGTATGACATCAACATATTCTTGCAGCAACCTAGACACCATTGGTGGTATGACCGTTTCTTCATTTGCGACCTTCTTGGCTGGTAAGGCATAACACCAACCATCTTCTTTTGCTTCTATAAAAAAGTTCTTTACAGTAAGAAAATTTTCATTCTGTCCATCTTCCTTTAGAGGTAACAAAAACACCTTTACCCCATCCTTCCAAAAAGTGTATGTGTTCTGAAATCCATCATGGGAGGTCTTCCTATCATATTCCCATGACCTCCCCAACAAAATATGGCATGCATCCATAGGAATCACATCACACCACACTTCATCCTTATAGGTACTCCCAATTGAGAATTTCACCAGACACCTCTTATCAATAGTCACCTCGTTACCCTTTTTAACCCATGAAACTCGATAGGGGATTGGGTGCTTCTCATATGGTAGATTCATTTTATCAACCATAACATTTGACACCATGTTCTCACAACTACCAGGATCAATAATCACTTTACATACCTTTCCTCCTGAGGTGCATCTTATTTATAAAATATTTGTACGCATCCGTGATTCGTCACCATTTTTTGCTTGTATATTTCCCTTATTTGGAGCAATCAATATCCTTCATACCATGAGACTTTCACCCATATCAAAAACAACTTTTGTTTCATATTCCTCCTCTTCCTCAACCAAATTAACTCTAGCTTGGCCTTCCCACTCTTCAACATCAAAGTGGGGGCATTCAGATGCTCTATGACCTTTCTCACCATAGCTGTAGCAAATAAAGGGCTTGCATGATCCACTCCCAGTGCAACCTCCCCCATTATCTCTACCTCTCAGGATTCCTCTACCTCCTCGGTAGACATCATGATTTTTCTACATGCATAGAATATTTTCCCTTGGAAAAATTATATCCACCATGCCCATGACTTGAGGAAGATGTAGATCCCCTCTTTTTATTTCTCATCCTACTCTTTATCTTATCTTTAGCTCTCATGGCTAACTCATATGCTGCATCTACTGTAGGAGTGCGATGCATGCACAACTAATCTTGAATAGCATAGCTTAGACTATTCACATACCTCCCAACCTTCTAATCTTCTATCTCATTAAGTGCTACCCATATAGATAACTTGTAGAACTCATTGGTGTAGTCCTCCATACTGAGATCCCTCTATTGAAGGTTCTAAGACCTACGAAATAAATTTTGGGTATAATATACAGGTATAAAATTCTCTTGAAGCTTCTTCTTCATCTTATCCCAGGGCCTAATCTTCTCTTTTCCATTATTCTGTCGCTCCTTCTGCAGATGGTCCCACAAAATCAGCGCATGTCCCTTCAGATTTGTACATGCAAGCCTCACCATCTTCTCCTTAGTGAGATTACTCCATTCAAAATATTTTTCCATACTATTCACCCAATCAATGAGCTCCTCTAGTTTTAACCCACCAGCATATTTAGAAACCTCGATCTTGATACTATCTCGATTCCCTCGAATTCCATCCAAGGATAGGAGTAGTTTTTTTTCAAAATATGGCTCCTCTCCTAGGTGTTCTGATCCTGCTTCAGATTTGTCCTCTCCTACCGCACCCTCGTCAGTAGACCCTAGATCTGAACATAAGTTGGGGCATCTCTCCATCATGTGATCAATCGCATTGGTTAGTCATGCTACTTCCACATGTAGATCTTCTATCTACCTATTCATCTGAGCATAGTTAGCTCGGCCTCTCCTAGGCGATATGATATCTCCACTAGCGAGATATTACCCACTCTGATACCAAATGATGTAGATCCGTATTTATTCTCAAACACATAAGCAAAATCAATGGGAAAACAATAATTTTGCAACTCGAATTTTATTATTTTATTGGATCTCCATCCCCTTACAATGAAATCACTTCCTACATATAATATCCACCAATAACCCTAACCTAACGTGAAATTACTATTTTTAGTAAGTATTAGGACTTACTATTTTTAGTAAGTATAAAATATCACTTAGATGGATCGAAAAAAAAGATCATGCACCCGTTATTCCAAAATTAAGACTTTCCTAAAATATCTCCCTCGACTGACTCATGCAACAAAAGATATTAAATACTGAAAAACTAAAAAAAACTTGAACAAAAACTTCTGAGCCCATGTATGGCCACCAGGTGATGTTTCGGGGCTCGAAAACATGTCGAAATGGCCACTTAAGTGACAATGTGCTGAACACAGTAAGGTCAACTCAATTTTGTGCGTTTAAAAAAAAAACAGGCTCAAACGGACACCTGGATCAAAAGTTATGACCTCGGGAAGTTGGAACTTCTATTCGGCTAAATTAGGAAAGTGTCACTGGATGTTGCGGGTGCATCAAACCTGATCCCTTTAGAACCTTCCTCACCCTAAGAATATCCCATGTGGGATATAGCTCAAGGAAATATGATAAAAGCCCTTCGTTCGCATGTGTATCACTACAGGCTTCACGCCACGAGGGTAGTGCTACAGTGGCATGTCAGCGAAGGGTTCTAAAATATTAAAATATAACTCTAAGTTGAACCTTAGGGTCCTCCTTCTATTGGTGTTGGTGAGAGGAATTTATGTGTGATGAGAGGAAAATAAAAAATGACTAAAGGAAACATAGGGTGAAGTTACAAGGATCGACTACTCAACAGGGTCCAACATTGCACACAATCAAAACAAATGACACAGGCATCGATAATAGGGTGGAACTAGGCAAGGCTGAGCTCATCAGGCTAGGGTGAAAAAACAAAAGCCATCATTGAAATTCCATCAGGTTTATAATGTTGTTGTTCACCAGCAAACATTATAGGCAACAAGAGAAATAGACTGCAGAGGTTGGCAGTGGTCCTTAAATCACTTCCTTTATCTATTTTCAGTCGACTTGGTTGGCTGGTAGCGTGTGACTAAATATTATGGGTAGATCGTACGATAATTCATTTTTCTTTACAGGGAAAATTCAAGCCAAATAGGCTCTCAAAAGGGTATGGTCCCTTCAATACCAGAGAAGAAAATAATATAAATATTTAACTATTCATCAAACAAGGTCAAGCACAAACATGAAAAGAGATACACAAAGCATGAAAGTGGTACTAATAAAATATTGACAAATAACCAAAACTCAATCAAATTTTTTTTAAGCAACACATCATAGGGCTAGGCCAACGGGTTCTCCAGCCTGTTGCTCTTATTGGCTTAGTTATTCTCTGATCCACCCCTCCAAAAGCCTGGTAATGCTTCCAAAAATCTCTAAACTCCTCAACACCTACAACCTCCTCTCCCTTACCATGCATCTTGACCCATACATGTCATTTTTTGCTTGCTATACTTCTCCCTAGTTGACAAAGGGCGTGTACTTCTCATTATAGTCTTCCACCCTCTTCAAACCTGATATGAAATAATTGCCCGTTCCTCTAAAATCACCAATCTCTTTTTTTTGTTTGAAATCATGCTTCTTTTGGAAAAGTCCTCATGGGAGGAGCCTTGCTCTTTTAATCAATTATAAAACTCATGCTCTAATTAAAAGGTATTACGTCCCCTTTTTTATTATTTATATATTTTTGAATATTAACTTTTCAAATAAAACAAATTATCATTTTATCCTAATATAATCCAATTAAAAGAATGCAAAATTTTCTTAATTAATTTCCTTAATTAATTTTATAGTTAATTAATTTGATACAATAATATTCATATTATTCATATTGGAGCATAACAAACCAAGACATCAGTCCCCTTTTTTAATCAAAATTAAAGCATGCATGGGATGATAACATAAATCCCTATAGTAAATTAAATCATATGCATCAAAACTGATTTAAAAGCATTAGCTTGGTATTGCCCACCTAGGTGTTAGTAAAATCTTTATTTCCCGCCTCGGTGGGTCTGTTCTTGGTGATCAAACTTCCCTTCTGCCTAAAAGCATAGTTACCCTACAAAATCCATGTTACTGCAACTAAACCATGTCCATACAACATTATCATTGATACAAGCATCCTTTGCATATCCATAATGTAAACTATGCTATGCATTGAAATAATAAATCACACACACATCATTTTTTTAAATAGTCCTACCAAGGCAGGTATTACATCCTACCCTCCTTGGACTAAACATAGTCCTTTGTGTGTTTTTTTTTTGCACCATAATTTTTTTTACTTTTGTTCAAATAGAAAAGGAAAATGTTTCTTCATGACATCCACTTTTCCCAAGTGGCACTTCCCTTTGAATATCGGTCCCATTGGACCTTACATTACTATAGAGTCCCCTACATCATAAATTTGGAATGAAACTCTAGGATCTTCATCGATCATACCTCAATGGCCTTTGGGTCTACCATCTGTAATTTAGAAACATCCCATACATGATCAAGATTAGCAATATATTTATTAAGCAAGGATACATAGAAAGTGTTGTGGATCTTCATCAAATTGGGTGGCAATGTGAGTCTATACACCATAGGACTAATCCTTTATATGACCTCAAATGGCTCAAAAAAACAAGGATCTAGTTTTTTGGACTTAATAACACTCTTCATGGGTCTAACCCTCAAGACCACTTTTTCTCCCACAGAGAACTCTTTTGGCATCCTTTATAAATCAACATAAATTTTCTAATGGTCGATGACTTCCTTAAGCCTCTATCTTATCATCTTTAGTTGTTCCTCCATTTCCCTAACCATGTCTAGTCCAAGCACAACTTGGTCCTTTGGATTATCCCAAGGCAACGTCATTCTAAACCTCTCGCCATATAGAGCTTCAAATGGGACTATAACCAAGGATGAATGATGGCCATTGTTGTAAGTAAATTATACGAAGTGTAGATAGTCTTCCCATAAAGACTTCTGATCCATATAATAAAATGCAAAGCATGTCTTCCAAGACCTGATTCAACCTCTTAGTTTGACCATATATTTTTGGATGGTATGCAAAACTGATATTTAGTTTTATACCCATGGCACAATGAAGAGCTTGCCAAAACTTGAATGTAAATCTAGAGTCCCTATCCATAATAATCACCTCAAGAAAACCATGAAGCTTGAATATTTTCTTGGAAAATATGTTAGCCATAATCAGAGCATCATCCTTGGTATTCCTTGGTATAAAATGTGCAACCTTAGTCAATATTTTGACTACAAAAAGGATTGTGTCATGTTGATACCTAGATTTTGGCAACCCTAAAATAAAAACCATCTATATAATTTGCTATTTTTGCATGGGTATATCATGTGGATACAATAGTCTTGTAAGATGTCTATGGTCAACCTTTAATTTTTGGTATTCAATGCATTGAGCAACAAAATTAGTGATATCTCTCTTCATTCCCAATCAATAAAAGATTTTTTTCATGTTCTCTCTCATATTTGCTCCCCTTGGGTGAGTAGAGTAAGGGGATATATGCACCTCTTGCATGATCATCCTACTTAGGTCACCTATTTTGGGGATCACTACCCTAACCTTAAATCATAGAAGGTCATCCTTGATGTCAAAATCCTTGCTTTTCTTGGTATTTTTCTCCATATTGATCTGGATTTGGTTGCAATACTCGTCCCATGATTGCATCACCTTGAATTGGTTCATTAGGTCTACATGGATTTGGGTTAAAGCAACAATGTGTCTTCTCCTACTTAGGGCATCAACAACCTTATTTTATTTTCCCTTAATGTATTCAATCCCAAAGTTGTACTCGATAAGGAACTCCATCCATCTCCTCTGTCTTACATTGAGTAGAGGTTGGGTAAATATATACCTCAGACTCTAATGATCGGTTCTCAACTCAAAGGGTCTTTCTACGAAATAATATCACCAAATCATAAGAGTGTGCAACACCGTTTCTAGCTCTATATTATGTGTAGAATAATTGATATTATACTTTTTTATCTTTCTCGATCCATAGGCTATGACCACTTCTATGATAGCACTCCTTCTAATCCTTCGAAAGAAGCATCCATACACATACAAAATTTATCTTGAGGGTCTAGGATTTTAATATGGGTGTCATGGTAAGTTTTTGCTTGAGAAATTCAAAAGCATCCTCACACTTATCTATCCATTTGAATTCTTTCCCCTTTCTTTGAAGGTTAGTTATTGCATAGGCTATCTTGGAATAATCCTTCACATAATGCCTATAATAACTATTCATACCCATGAAGCTCCGCACTTCAGTCACATTTGTGGGCATCAACCAATTCAAAATAGCCTCTATCTTCTTTGGATACACTATGATTTCCTTTGCAAATATTATGTGCCCTAAGTATTGTACTTCTGACACATAGAAGTCACTCTTAGATAAATTCTCATTAATTTTTTTCTTCCTTAATAGTTCTAACACAATTCTAATATGCATATCATGCTCCTTGTTTTGAGAATAAATTAGAATATCATCCAAGAATATAATGATGAATTGGTCCAAATGTTCTTTGAATACATTGTTCATCAGGTTCATAAATACTGTTGGTGCGTTTGTCAGTACAAAATGTAAGACTGTAAATTCATAGTACCCATATCTAATTTTGAATGTTGTCTTGTGGGTATCTTCTTCATGGATTCTCATTTGGTGATATCTAGATTTCAAATCAATCTTAGAGAAAATGGTGGCATCCTTTAGTTGGTCAAATAGATATTCAATCCTAGGTAGGGGATATCTATTTTTAATGGTTGCCTTGTTAAGCATTATGTAATCTATGCATAATCGCAAAGATCCATCCTTCTTAAAAAACAACATAGGTGCACCCTATGGTGACACACTAGGTTTGAGCAATCACTTTTCTAATAGCCCTTGTATTTGTACCTTCAACTCTTATATTTCAATGGGATTCATTCTATAAGGGGTTATATGAATAGGTTTTATTCCAAGTTTTATCTCAATAGTAAAATTAAATTCATGCTTAGGAGGAAGTCCAGCTAAGTCCTTAGGAAACACATCCCTAAATTCTTGTAACACTAGGTGTTTCTCGAACACTTCTTCCTTCATTTCCTCTTTGATTTCATTGAGATTTACAACATAAAATATGTCTCCCTTCCTAATGATATTCTTTAGTTGCATTGCAGAGAGAATATGGGGTTGATATATCCCTTGCTCGCTATGGATTCTCAATATTTTCTACCATTTTTTGAATAATCTATCCACATTTCTTGGAAATTGATTATGGTTGTATGATCTTGTAGCCAATCCATCCCTAAGATTATGTCAAAATCATGTAGTGGTACTACATAAATATATCCTATGGTAGAGCCACTAGGTAGGGCAATTTCGGTCTTAGGATAACATTGATCCATAGAGTAGGTTTGTCCAAAACCATACTCAACTTTCCACCCTTGTGCCAAAAATCTTGGCCTTTATGGTATATCCCTGACTAAACTAGATGAAACAAAGCTATCAGTAGCTCTACTATCTATTAAAATATTTACATATTTACCAAAAATATTACCCTTTAAGAGCAAAGGAGTGGCTTATGCTTCCAAATTTTGGCTACGTATTGCCATGTAGATCTTATGAGTGGGTTCCTTTCCCTTTGATCTCGGTCCTGCTTTGTACAAGCAATGATTGGAGTAATGTGGGCCTCCACAATATTAACATCCACCCTTGGTCCCAAGGTGCGTTCCCTATTTTTGACCACATGTTCTCTATACTTGTGAAGGGTTGGGCTATCCTTAGGGTGGTGGCTTGTTATTATTGTTGTTGTTGTTGTTATTTGTGTTGTTGCTCCTCCAAATTTTTTCTTAAATTTCTCTTATTATTTGACATTCCTCTTTTCATGCCTTGGGAAGATTTTGTTTGTTTGGTTCTATCACATTTTCTATTTCATGAATATTGTACTATTTCTTTTTCTGAGTGCTTGTCGATCTTGCTCAGATGAACCTACATAGTCAAAATAGGGCTTTAGATAAGACTCTACTTTCCTAGCCAGATCATAAGCCTTTTGTAGGGTTTTAGGCTCATGCATATTCACTTCATACCCAATCCTAGGGTCTACCCCTAAGATGAATTTGTGGATCTTCATATTCTCATCATAGGTAGGTATGTACTTCAATAACTTAACAAAATTCTAATAGTAAACCTCCACTAGTTCATTTCCTTATTGAAGGTTGGTGAAATCTTCTAAATTCTTGGTGTAAACATGTTTTATAAGGAATCTCTCCTTGAAGACTACAAAAAAATCCTCCCACTTTAGGCCAACTGCCTCAATTCTTTGTTCTTCTCAAAAAAATTTCCACTAATCCAGTCCAACCCCCTATAAGTGCAAAGTTTCCCATGATTTCCATGTCCTAGTAGAGTAATTCTTCATAGTGAAGAAAGTTTACAATTCCCTCAAACAAGCCTTGACTGCATCACCTCCTTCTCCATTAAAATTGGAGGAGTGCACATTCTTCAAATCTCTAGCTAGTTCTACCTCTAGTAGAGCTCTGGCCTCTCATTCCTTGATAGCAGGAGCATTTTCTTGCATAACCAATGAGTTCATATTCATAATATATGAAATCTGGTTCACTATGGCCTCGAATAGTTATTTTTTTGTTCCATATATTCTCTAATCATGGTGGCTACCTCAATGATCACCTCTCTACTCAAATTACTCAAACCTTCATCTCGGGACCTAGCCTAAATATAATTCTGCTAGGTTTACCTATTGGGTGGTGTAGACCTCCCTATTCTTGTTCTTGGTGCCATTATCTTGGACACACAAAAGACAAAAAATTTAGGTTAGGTCACAATTTCTTCCTCGAATTGTATCACTAACTATAAGCTAGATACGTCATTCATATGACTAACAATAGAGTTGGATACCAACAATTATCCTTTTCCCATGTATGGTGTAAATCATATTAGATGTTTATTCCCTCTACAAACTCTTTACCACCTAGTCTATCTTGCTTAGGTCTAATCTAGGGAAGCTTATAGTCCTATGACCATTGGCTTTGATACTAAATGCCATAACCCAAAATTCCATCCCTCTCATGAGCAATTTTTTTTTTCCTTTTTATACACTCATTTAGGGATTTAATTATCCCTATCTACCATGAATCTTTTCTATAAGGTTGTATAATGACTTAGGTTCTCATAGATAAGTTGTCCATCTCATCTCCATGATGAGCCAACTTATCCCTTGTGGTCTGTCAAAAGATTACAACCATATCTACACCTTATATACATATATCTATGTAAGGGTGTTAGGTGTAATACAAATTAACCTATCTATCTCATTTCCATGATGAGCTAGCTTATCCTTTTTAGTCTATCAAAAGGGTACATCCATATCTACACCATACATAAGTCCATCTATGTAGGTGCACTAAGTGTATTAGGTTTAGGCTATCCATCTCATCTCCATGATGAGCTAGCCTTTCCATAATTTTATTGGTGATACATGGATCATAGGTCCTAAGCCTAGTTGTTATCTTTGTACACCTACCTAGGTTTGGATCTTAATGGTAGCAAATAAAACAAGGTTCTTTAGGGGTTTAATTCCAATGGATCCCATCCATTGGCTAAGATTCATCATGTAAGGTTTATTCAAAATATGACATGAACATATTATATCTTTCTCACAACTAGTGGTACTTTCCTTTCATTAAATATATCATTCACAATTGATATGAGTAGCACTATAATTATTTCTTAAAATTTCTTGCCAAATTAATGCATAATATATGAGATCATAATGAAATTCCCTTTCAATTAAAGAGAAATAAATTTCAATAGCCACTTCAATAAAAGCAAAATCAAAGGATAAATATGCACCACATATTCACATAACACCTCATATATCTTAGAAAAACCTCATGGGAGAAACCCAACCTTGAAATATCCATTTTATTATTTCATTTAATAGTTTATCTCCAATACAATTAATAAAAAAAACCCCTTAATTCCTTTCATACTAACATAAGAATCCCATAATTATTATGGCACTAAAACATGAATTCATATTTTAATTCATATTACAAAACTTGGTGAGGGAACCCCATAATTCCCTCGAATGAATTCCACATTCATTACTCATACGCTGATCCTTTTCCTTGAAAAGAAACATCTTAAAGGAATACTTATTCTAAACATTTATTGTATCATCTACTATCAATAACACATTACAAGACTATTAGAGAGGACCCCATAATCCTCCCTAAGGGTCTCGTTAGAATATTTACAAGGAATATAAGGCGAAAGCATCTTAAACCTTTCCAAAATTCTTCACTAAGAAATAAAACCTAAAATATTTAATGCATTCACACTAACATGTATATATAATCCAAAGGGAAGTATTCTATCCTTAAACTTTATTATCATAGTTTATCTTCAAAGGAGAAACATATCATCCTTAGTGCATTTTATAACATGATTTAACCATTGCACAAATACATCATTGAGATATCTTAAAACAAATTACAGTATACCTTCATACTTCATTCATAATTTTATAATTCATTCATAATTTCCTCCACATAAAACAAATTACAATATACCCAACATGAATTAAGATGTCCATAATGTATTTCAGTCATACTTAAATCAAACAATATAATTCTTATAGCTTTTTATTAGGCCTAATTTGCTCGAAGGAAACCATTTCTTAGTTAAAAAATTGAGGTTAATAAAGAGCAACGATGATCACTTTTATTTACAAATAAAAGCTAAAAGATTTAACTATTCATCAAACAACCTTCGAGTGGGCTTTGTCAGTCAAAGGTAGTAACTTTAAGCAAAAACAACATGAAAGGAGATACACAAAGTATGATAGTGGAAGTAATAAAATATCAACAAATAACCAAAACTTAATCAAAATAAAGTTTAAGCAACACAACACAAGGCTAGGACAAGGGGTTCACTAACCTGTTGCTCGCGTTGGCTCATTTCTCCTCTGATCCACCCCTCCAAAAACTTGCCAACGCTTCCAAAAACCTTTGAACTTCTCAATACCTATAAAATCCTCTCCCCTACCATATGCCACAACCCCCACATGTCATTGTCTTCCTCCTACACTTCTCCCTAGTTTATAGAAGGTGTGTACTCCTCATTAAAGTCTGCTACCCTCTTTAGAACTAACATGCCATAATTGATTTTTCCTCTAAAATCACCAATCTCTTTATTTATATTTTTTGAAATGATGCTTCTTTTGGAAAATCCCTCATGGGAGAAGGAACTTTCCTCTTTTAATAAATTATAAAACTCATATTCTAATTAAATGGTGTAATGGCAGTTTCCTAGTTATTATCATCCATGTGGTTGTGAGGTCGATTCCTCTTGTGTTTGCTCGAATGAGAGCTAATATTTGTAAATATTTGTAAACGATGTTAAATATATAAAACGGGATTACATCCCCCTTTATTATTTATTATTATTTATATATTTTTGAATATTAAATTAAAAAAAACAAATTATTATTTTATCCTAATATAATCCAATTAAAATAATGTAAACTTTCCTTAATCAATTAATTTGATACAAGAATATTCTTATTCTTCATAATGGAGCATAACGAACCAAGATGTCAGTCCCCTTTTTTAATCAAAATTAAAGCATGCATGGGATGATAATAGAAATTCCTAAAATTAATTAAATCAATTTGTATACATCAAAAGTGATTTAAAAGCTTTAGCTTGGTATTGCCCACCTAGGTGTTAGTAAAATATATATTTTAATCAGTCCCCTTTTTTAATCAAAATTAAAGCATGCATGAGATGATAACAAAAATTCCTAAAATTAATTAAATCAATTTGTATGCATAAATACTAATTTAAAAGCATTAGCTTTGTATTTCCCACCTAGGTGTTAGTAAAATATCTAATTTACTAATACCCACCTCGATGAGTCCATTCTTGACGATCAAACTTCTCTTCTACCTACAAGCATAGTTAACCTGCAAAGTTCATGTTAGCACAATAATACCATGTCCATACAACATAGTTATTGATACAAGCATACTTTGCATATCCATAATGTAAACTATGCTAGGTATTGAAATAATAAATCACACACACCTATTGTCATCATTTTTTAAAATGGTCCTGCCAAGGCGGGTATTACAATGAGCTAGTTATCATTTGGGATATAAGTATATTTACACTACATTTAATGTTTGTATCTATAAATATTATTTTATGGTTAGTTTATTGATGTTTTCTCATACATGAGATTGAACTCAACATGATAGTATGGGTTGGACCAACAAATTCTTGAACAAAGTTTCATCAATAAAATATGAATATATACAATAAAGGTGAGGTGATTGGTTTGGATAATTAATTGTCAACCACATATTTAGATGCAACTTTTAAATATCTACCTTACGGTGGTTGATTTATATAGGTAATTGTTAATCACCTATTTAGGTGCAACCCCTAAATATCTACCCTAACTATACTACATGATATAAAAATTCCTAACATGCCTTATTTATTCCTAGCTCTTTTGTCTATGTTTATGACCTAAATTTTACCATTAGATAATCTTTTCTAACCTTGTTATTGTTTTGGTGGTATATTAAACCAATACCTCATTTTTTCATTCATTTCATATTTTGTTTCATCCAAGTGTTCTTTTATCTATTCAACTCGTCCTCTACTTTAATATTAGGACACCTATTTACATCCATTATTCAATATTTTTTAGCTATCATAGAAGATGAATCATTGCATATTTTTTTATAGGAAAATCATATGTTTTTATTCGGAGTATTGATATGGAACTAAAACTTTATTTTGAAATTGTTTGTAATAAAAAAATTGATCCTTTTTATTTACCTCCATTTCATGCTCAACATATTGTTAGCCCATACATCACAGCCATAAAGCACCACTAGCACTACAAATAATATAAATCAACTCAAATATTTTTCTAATTATTGCCTATGTACATTTTTTTTTAAATGCAAATATTTCTCTCTAACATTTTATTATTCTTTTCAATATGCATGTTCTCCAACTAAGGTTGTTAATGAAATCTACATAAGATACTTGTATGATGTTACTTCATCTAGGAGACCCCCTTCAAATTGAAAGATTAACTATTTTATTTTATTTTGGTTGGTGAAAACCACTATCTTGGTTTTGATAGCATTTACTTGTTCCTTTAAGAAGTGGTTATAGGACCTTTATATGCTTTCTTAACCCTTGTGTTGTCCTTTGAAATATAAATGAGATAATTTAAATTTAAAATTAGTTTCACAACATAATTTCCCAACTGAACACCTTCCCCTCCACTCACACTGATCTATCTTCTAACTTATCAATATATAAAACAAATAAATTCAGGTATAACAGACATCCTTGTTTAAATCCTATGTCACTTTCAAATTATTTTGAGATAAATGTTTCTTGAACCTCTTCATAGAGTCTATGGATTGTTGCTCAATATTTGTCTAGTATGCTTAGTTCTTCCATCCTACTCCATAATTTACTTCTATGAACTATATTAGAGGCTTTCTTAAAGTAAAAAATATAGTAATATGCATCCCCTTTTACCTCTCATATTTTCAATGATATGTTAATGTTATACAATGATCTATGATTGAGTGTTTTGGCCTAAAATATGTTTGTCCTTTTATCCTCTTTCCTTGTTCTTCTATCCATTTATGTTTTTTACTCAACCATATATTTAAAAATATTTACAAATAAAGAATTGACCTTTATGGTGTATTTGAAGGGTTATCTATATTACCACTTTTGAAGGAAGATATAGTTAAATTTCTCTAATATTTCATAAAACAACATTTAATGATGCCATTAAACAACCTTTTGATATGTGGTGTTAGATTTCCTATTCATAATTTTAAATATTCTAGTTGTAGTACATCCACACTATGAAATTTACATATTCCTAACCATTTAATACCCTCTTTGATCTTCTTTAACATGAACAAATATGTTGCTTTATTGATTGTGGAAGAATTATCTTTTCTTCATCACAGTCATATAATTGCCTTGCATATTCTAACCACTAAGTTGTTTTTATATAATTATTTATCTATTTAATGTTTTGTTAAAGTTCATTTTAGAATTGCTTTGGATCATCCTTTCTTAGATAAATAATTTTTTCTCTTTTATGCCCATATATTATTTACTTTCATAACTATTTTAATTTTTTTTCCTTATCTTTACCTATTTTATTCAAACATTTCCTTTTTGAATAACATTCTATATTGTACCATATATTTACCAAAAAAACGCATTTTTTGTTCTTCTTAGAATGGGATATTTTACACCCTTTTAATGATTCTTGAATTATACCTGTGAGTTCATGGTTCTTAGTTTCCTTCTCTTTTTCCATAGTTTTTTTCTTAAACTTCCTTTTTTACTACTTCCTTAAGTATTAAAGAATTTTCGTGTGATATGAGAACCGTTTCTTGAATTGAGGATTTTATTATTAATATTATTTAGGACCTTCTTTATTTATTGGTCTTTTCTTTGCATTTATCAGAAATTATTACATCATAGTTAATATATATGCAAGTTTAGTAGCCACTTAACACATGGTATGTATGATCTACTAGAGGACAAGGGTATAAAAATCCATTATAGCCCATGTGAAATGGAATGTGGTATAGCTACCCATTACAAGGACTACGCATGCACTATAGGACAAAGTTAGTTGCAAGATTGGTTAAAGTTTTTTATTTCAAATTTAGGTATTCTATGTATTTAAATATATATCATTTCAAAATGCAAAGCATCAAAGCATTTAGTTCTTACATGTGGTATTAGGGCAGGTATAACGAAGAGTCAAATATCCTTCTAATCCTCTTCTCCCTTTGATCTAGAGACGCTTAGGAAACACTCTATTTTGAAAAGAACTTTTCAATGGTAAACAACCCTACCAAAATATTGATTAGATTAAACTCTAAAGAATAGGTAACCATCTTATCCATGAAGAAAATTCCACAAAATTTTTATTAAAAATCAATTTTTGCTAAGAAGAGTCTTAGGATAGACCATAACAGAAGAAGTCATCTTAGGAGAAGAAATCCCAAAGAAGATTGGCTTAAGGAAAAAAATTATGCCATATAATTCTACAAATACAAAATTGAAGGTGTTAAAAATATCTAAGCATTAGTAGTAGTAGGTATTCAACAAGAAAAAGGGAAAGCACCAAAGTGCTACAAAGCTGAGAAGAAACGAGACTATAATTTCCCTTTCAAAATAATTTGAAGACACTAAGAAGCCATTAAAGATGATCAAATATTGCAAGACAAGAAATCCAGTATTGGAACTATTCTTGAGAGGTAACAAGAATTACCATATCTATTTTAGAATATTCACAAGAAATAATAAGGTGAACGAAACCAAGTATGATTAAAATAAACTAGTGTGCATCCGATGAAAGGTAGGAACAAAGAAGAGAGAAATGAGCCCATGCAATTCCATGTTGAATATAAGAGGGAGCCCATGCAATTTCTATTGAGGAGAGAAATGAGCCTATGTGAATTCACTTTGAGGAGGGCAATGAGCTTATGTCGATAGAGTTGATATTGTTAGATTCAATGATATTTACACAAGACAAATGAACATCCCTCATGTCATTATTCATTGACCAATTTTGGTAAAAGATACAAACTTGCACCACAAGTTTTATGTAAAACCTCTCAGGTGCTATGTGAAATAACAACACACAAGAGGAACTATATTTTCACTCAACCAAGGAAGAAACAGAGGTCTTGAATGCTCAAGAATCTTAGGAAAAATAAATTACTATATTGGGAGCTCAAACTCAGATGTCAACTTAAAGCTCTAAGAAATGCACCAATATCAGTGAGTTAATCAGGTCCATATCAAGGTTGCTCTATGAATGACAAAGACACCACTTTAGCCACTCGATATCAACACTGAGAGAATAGATAATGACATCCATAATCTCTTCAATGACATTACTTCATAAACTTTACAAGTCATAAAGTGTGATCAAAATTTTAATCACTCTAAGGAGCCCATAACCATGAAGGATCGTGGTTGAAATCATGAAACATGATCTATTCATTACACAAATACAATATTTAAGAGAACTTTGCATAGCCTAAGATACCTGCAAAACCAAAGGAATATCAGATGACTAGGAGTATATTACATGATCAAAGACATAAAGACATATTTGTTTGCACAAATTTAACTTACCACTATCACAATTGTTGAAAGATCCAACCAAATAATCTTAAAAGAATATTGATTTTCTCATATTCTAAATTAGAACAAATCCTTAGAGACATAGAAATATTCTATCCCCTTAGCTATATTTATCACTTCAAAGTACTAGTGGTGGAAATTATAGCATGATTTTTACAAGATGTTTGATTTTTGACAAATGAGAAGACATTATTAGTTGGAGTTTTTGACAACCAGATTCTACAAAAATATAAGTACTACCATTTTAAAGTTGACCTGAGCATCACTAAGTTTTCCAAAGACATCATCAAGATATGCCAAGATGTATGCAAGTAGGACATGACCACAAGGAGACATGTGGTGTAAGTGAAAATATCCCATATTCATTGTGGGAAGTTAACACAGTTTAATAAATTACCATTTTGTCCTTGCTTTGAATGAAGGTAAAAGAAAAGGTTCCTATAATATTTTTAAAAGATTAGAATATTCCTTAAAAGAAGGATATTCCCTCTAGTTATTATTTTTGCCCGACATGACACTAAAATTCTTACAATCCAAGGCATCATTCAAATTATGAGTATAGGATTATATATACTCGTAGAAAAGCATTTTTTTAAGGTTTTTCAATGAAAGAAAAATATTATTTCTTGAGGTTTGATTCAATGAAAGAAAAATATTTAATTTTTATGAAAATTTACTATGGCTAGTGGAGCATCAAAATTTTTATTGATCGATTTCCAACTACTAAAGGGGAATAAATTGGCTACCTTGAAGACAAAACTTAGAACACAACTTGAGTTTGAAGAAGCATGAAAAGTGTTAGATGGAACCATTATGCATCCTGCTACAGAACGTAAAGATCAGCTAGAGTTTAACAAGGTAGATAGAAAGGTAAGTCTAATCATCATGTTTGGATTAGTATATGAAGTACAAGCATACATTCAATATTTAACAATGGAAAAATATGTAGGGAAGAAGATACACAATATATTTGAACCAAAGAATAAAAATCGAATTCTATTTATCTAGAGCCAACTCCATTGCTTGAAGATGAAGAGTGGAGAGAAACTTGAATCTTTCATGAGGATAATTGTTGAATTACAAGCACCACTACAAGAATTGGGGGAAAATGTGTCTAATAAAACTTGTGTTCCAATTATTTTAAGATATATCCCTTCATAATATAATGTATTTCTAACAACAGTAAATATCACTAAGAAAACACCAAGCTTTGAAAAGCTAGTGAATCTACTTCAAAAATAAGAGGCCTCACATACAAAAAAATAAGAAGAACAAGTACTTATTACAAATTAATAAGGGAAGCAACCATTCAAATGAGACATAAGACCTCCACAATGCTTCCAACAAAGATAATTCTCAAGGGTATTAGAATAAGAGAAATTATTCTTTAAGAAATATTTTTTACACATAAAATATGTGTAAAATTTATGGTGAAAGTGACCACACAATGAAGAAATATTCGAATAATCCATTTGCAAATGGATCTTCTTCACAAAATATGAACCAAAAACAAGATAGATCATCATTATATTAACAAAATAATGTAGCAAAAGAGAACCAAGTTAAGGAATATGAAGAAAAATATTATCTAGAAGAAGAGTACATGTTTACTACTCATGCTCAACTAAATCAGCCCAATGATGTTTGATATGTAAATTGTGGAGCAACTAATCATATGATCGATTGAAAGAATTGGTTTTAGACTCAAGATTGTTCTATTCATACAAAAAAAATATCTATGGATGATGACACATCATATGATATCAAAGTCATAGGAGATATCAGATTGCAACTTGGATCTCACACATGCAAGTTAACATGAGTCTTGGATCTCACCAATAAATTACTCAACTAAAGTTTGAAGGTTGAATTTAACAAAAAATAGGGATCCAAGGTTTTTATCATCCATGACAAAGCTAAAGAATCCAAATTACTGTAGATGGTAAAGAAATAGAAACAAAGTTTGAACTTGATATAGTTCATCATGGCAATATTTTCTATATAAATATGACTCATAAATGACATGGCACCTACAACCATGCACGACAAGATTCATCAAAGGAAAAAAAAAATAAAGAGCAATAGTAATGGAGGAAGAACCCATCATTTTTTCCATAAAGGTATATTAAACACTCAATAATTAATGCATAGGTAGTAGGTGTATATATTAGATATAAGACATGGCCAACTCTTATAGGTGATAATTCGAACAATACCATTATCAAATATACAACGCCTAATTATCTCAAATCATTGGAGAACTAATAGAAGAACAATCAATCAAATAAGCCCAAATGGATTATCTTGAAATTAAAGAGGTATATTCAAAATGTGTGTAACCCTCCCCAATATGGCTAATATATATATATATATATATATATATATATATATATATATATATATATATATATATATTGCAAATATGTACCATTTTTGTATTTTTTCAAATTAAATAAAAACTCAGATAAATGCTAAATCAGTCCACTTTCAACTGTCACAATTTCGTAACTATGCAACCAAATCAAATGAAACTTGAGACTAGAAAGCTAGTGAAGAAATAAAGGAAAAATAAAAATACCACAAAGATATATCGATATGGAATTTTTAGTCTATATTATTTTATCAGCAAATATGTACATACCACTTATTCACTTAGCTCCAAAAATTTAACTTTCTTCACCCACACAATGATGTACTAGCAACTCATAATATTTGGGTACCAATGAAGGAGGAGATAGGCGTTTATGGACTGATCACTCCAATTCTCCAAATATATCACACCTGGTTGGTAATTGTACAACCTATGTTGTATGACCAACAATCAGCAACTTCACCCAACACCTTTGAAAATACTTATGTATAATATTTTGGAAAAACTTTGTAAATTTCTCCATAATCAGCACTGAGCAATATCTGTATGAAATCACCACCCTAATCCACCAGGGGTAATATCTCATACCCAAAGAGGATTTCCATAATGGAGGTTGTCGTCCCCAATAAGCTCGAAACCCTGCAAATATTCTCTGCAAGCTTCTTCACCAAATGCCAAAGAAAAAATATAAACCTGAATGCTTGAAATGAATGAACAAATCTCCTTTTATAGAGCTCACAAGGGGTTGATGGATTTTTGGAGGGAAAAGACAATTTAAAATATCTTCTAGAAATTATTTTCCCTCATTATAAATGGCATCCCCTTTTTGCAATTCTAATAGTTAATTTATAAAATAATTTTAACTTAAGTGACTCTTTAATCCTCCCCCTTTATTATAAAGTCATATAAATTAAATTATTAATTTAATTTTATATAAATAATCATTGGGAATGAAAATTTCTAATCTTCACAAACCAACCATCCAACTGATCATGGATTTGAATACCCATTTCAATGAAAAATACAAAGGTCCCATCCGATTTGACCAAAACCCCATAATTGACTTACTATAAACAGTAAGTCCCATCTCCTTTACCTGAATAAGCCACAAAAACTAGAAAATGAAATCTAAGAGTGGCTTTATTAAGATCACCATGGGTTCCCACACATCCAATTTAGCCTATGGGAACCCGTGAGTAGGCTAATCACAACTACGTAGCTGACTGGCTAGAAAGGAGATATTACAATCTGCCCTCCCCGAAATTGCTTGTACTCAAGCAATTTCAACTTTGGATGCTGTGATACCTCTTCATTATCCCAAGTCGCATCCTCTACTGGTAAGTGCTTCCACTTAACTAAATACTTCATGATCAACTTCCCCCTCAAATTCCTTTCCCTAAATTTAATGATGGCCTCGGGTACCAAGATTAATTTCCCTTTCTCATCTAATGGTGGTAACTCTGTGGAAGGAACAAAATTCTGCCCAATCAACTTTTTGAGGTGAGAAACATGGAAGAAATTATGGATTTTGCTATTCGTTGGTAGTTCCAACTCATAAGCTACCTCTCCTACCAATCTAGTTACCCTGAAGGGTCCATAGAATCTCAGCTTTAGCTTCTCCTTTACACTATTATTGAGAGTGGATTGCCTATATGGTTGTAGCCTGAGGTAAAATAGATCTTTGAACTCAAAGTTACACTCTATCTTGTGCTGATCGACATATATTTTTTGCTGATTTTGTGCCTGGTGTATGTTGTCCCTCAAAGCCCTCATAATATCCTGGTTGCCTTACAACAAGTCTTTGGATCTAGATACTCTGCTATCACCAAGCAATAAGTCTATGAATCTGGGAGCTTCATATCCATAAAAGGCCATAAATGGATTCATCCTAATGGTCATATGATGTATGGTATTATAATAGAACTCACTAAGATGTAGCCACCTAATCCAAGCCCTCTATTGACCTGAGACAGTTTTGAAGGTAACCCTCCAACCATTTGTTCACTCTCTATCTGCACATCAGTTTTAGGGTGATAGCTGGTACTGGGAGTAAGCTCAGTCCCCCCTAATATGAATAGCTCCTACCATAACATACTCATGAACCTGCTATCTCAATCACTAAAAATTATCTTGGGCATACCGTGTAATCTGAATATCTCCCTAAAAAACAATTTAGCCACCTGAGCTACTGTATAAGTTGTTGAGATAGCAATGAAGGGTGCGAAATTCATGACATTATCGACTACCACATATATACACTCCTTGAACTAAATCATGGATAACCCAATGATGAAATCCATGGATATTCCTTCCCATTTTTGGTTAGAAATAGGTAATGGCTACAACAATCCTGCTAGGTAAGTGTGCTCATCCTTATTCTGTTGGCATATGGTACATTCTTGTACATACTAAAGGACTTCATTCTTGAGTCCCTTACAAGTTAATCACTCCTTGATGCTCTTGTATGTTTTGAATAATCCAACGTGCCCTATTGTAGGATCATCATGAAAACATTAAAGAATCCTCCTCTTGAATTTGGAATTGTGAGGTAGGAAGATACGATCCTTATACAATATCAACCCCTGGATCACTAAAAACCTTTCATCAAGTGTAGTCCCATCAATCAAGCTAGATGTCCAAGGGTCCTTAGCATACTCGGTTGAGATCTCATCCCTCCATGCTAAAGAAACATCTATCATAGCACCCAAGTAAGGTCTCCTGGATAAGGTATCTGCTACAACATTCTTCTTACCTTTGACATAGATGATGTCAAAGTCATAAGTGTGCAACTTACTAACCCATTTTTTTTTTTGTTCATTGAGATCTCTTTGGTTGAGGAAGTATCAAAGACTATTGTGATCAATATTAATTATGAACCTACCCCCGACTAATACCTAGATTTTTCTAGTGCATGCATGATGGCTAAAATTTTCTTGTCATATATCGAATAACTCCACTCATCCCCATGAAGTTTTCGAATATCAAAATCTATGGGATGTTTGTTTTGCATTAGCATGGATCCAATTCCCTCTCCTGAAGCATCACACTGCAACTCAAATGGTTGAGAGAAATCTAGTATGGTGAGCACTGGGTAGGAGCACATAATATTTTTGAAGTTTTCTAAACACTTATGTGTAGTTTCAAACTAGGATAATGCTCCCTTCTTTGTTAAATATATGAGTGGGTTTGCAAGCTACGAAAATCCCTTAACAAACCTTCGATAAAACCCACACAATCTCAATAATGCCTTGAGATATGTACGATTCGTAGGAGTAGGCCACTCTATAATGGCCTTGATCTTAACAGGATCCATGCACACACCCTCAACACTGATGATGTGGCCTAAATAGAGAAGCTCGGTCATACCAAATTCACACTTTGACTTCTTGGAATAGAAAGAATCTTGTTCCAATATGCTTAGCACCTCATCTAAATGTTGTAGGTGCTCCTCTTAAGAATTACTGTAGACCAGGATATCATCAAAGAAAATCAAAAAATATCTCCTCAACTGTCTATTGAATGTCCTGTTCATACAAGACTAGAAAGTGGTAGGGACGTTGGTTAAGCTGAAAGGCATAACCAAGAACTTGAAATGGCCAAAGTGGCATCTGAATATCATCTTCTCGATATCCTGCTCCCTCATTCTAATATTATAATAACCTGACCTTAGATCAATCTTCGAGAAGTAACATGCACCGTGTAGCTCATCGATCAACTCATATATGTGGGGAATAGGATACCTATTTTTCATAGTCCTCTTATTTAGCTCCTCGTAATCCATGCACATTCTCCAAGTACCATATTTTTACTTAACCAAGACAACTACAAAGGCAAAAAGACTCTTAATTAGAATAATGTGTCCCATATCTAGCAACTCCTATTTTGTCTTCTCGATCTTGTCCTTATACCTTTTATGATGCCTATAGGGAGTAGTGATAATGGCCTTTGCCCCATCATCTAGCTCAGTGATATACTAAATGTCCTGCTCTAGAGGTCTCCCTAGAGGTACGTCACTGAAGACCTTGGCATGCTTGGTAAAAATCTTTTGGATCTTTGAATGGTAAGTGTTCTTCTGTGTATCCACATTTACCGGCATAATAAGGCACTCTGCTTCCCACTCGATCTCATCATGTCTAAATAACCTCTCCATACGTTTGAGGGAAACCACTCTTGTACCACCATAAAATATGCCTCTTAATACAAACCTCTTACCTACTAATTTAAACTTCATTTCCATAGCATGCAGGTTCATTGTGAATTCTCCAAGGGACTGCATCCAATGCATTCCCAAAATTACATGAGTGTCTTTGATGTTAACCACATAAAATTCATCATTGAGCTTGTATTCTCCCAACCTTATCCACAAATTGAAGATTTTGTGGGTGCACTGGATAGATGAAGCATCTACTACCATAACCAAAAATCCCCCAAACTCCTCTATCTTGAGTCCTCACTTATTGACCAACCCTTCATTAATAAAGTTATGGATCACACATGTGTCAATAAGAGTGATGACTTGTTTTTCTTCTAAGATGCCTCAAACATTGAATGAAGTACCTTTATAAAAACTATATATTTGAGACATTGTTACATATTTTTCTAGCTCTCCTTTTAAACTATCATCATCACTTGTGTCTGAATTAGTTTGCTGGTCTGGATTTTCAGATTTGGACTCCTCCAATTCAAAATAATCCTTATGCTCCATTTGTATTGCATTAACATTTTGTGAGCACTTGTGTGACAAATCCCATGGCTCCCTGAAATGGAAACATAACTTATTTTTTCTGAGCTCATTAAGCTCATCATATCCTAATATTTTTTATTCATGCTTCTACTGTGGAAGACCTTTGTGCATAATATTCTTATCTTTGTCAATGCTACCTTGGAATGGTTTGAATGTTGATTTATTCTTCAGAATAGTGAAATCCATACTTTGGGTCTTCTTCATGGCCTCTTGTAATATCTATGGTTCAAAAGCCTTACCCATCCATTAAGTGGCTCATTAAATCCCTCAATGAAAAGAATTACCAACCTCCTTTTGGATATGTCTCGAACCTTGACTGACAACCCTTAAAATTATGCAATGTAGGCATCGACTGAACCAATCTACCTCAACTGAGATATCTCCAAAAAGTGTAGTTTTGAATCTTTCTTCTCAAACCGATCGATGAGTTTTTTGGTGAACTCATCATATGTGGTAATGGCTCCATGGCCCAAAGTTTTGAGACTGTGGAAACACCAATCATGAGCTACTCCCTCTAGGTGAAGAGTAGCAATTTTTAATTGCCTCTTCCTTTTGCATAGGCCTCAATGATAATAAGTTGTTTGGATTTTCCACCCACACCCTTGTTGTGCTCTTACCACTCCCATAAAATTGAGGAATGATCATATTACTCAAGGCATGCTGTAAGTCCTTCTGATTCGATTACTTCTTTTTTTCATGAGGACGTCCTTGCTTTTGTACATAATATTTTTCAAAATATCAACTATCCTTAAGTTCCTTCGGAAATACCTGATACTGATTCCACCATGCTATTATTGTATCATCTGATGGGCCATGTACCTGATCCTCCTACTCAATAGGCTCCTCTATTGAAATTAAAGTGGGATGTGTCGGTCTAGGAATAGTACTGCTTCCTCTTGTAAAAACCGAATGGTTGGAGGAGCTAGCCTCCCCATTATGGCCACCAATGTGAGTTCCCCTCAATCTATCAGATACTACTCTTGGAACTCTAGTTATCTTCTGGTGATTACATTGTAATACAACCTGCATATCCACCTGTGCTCTAGTTAGAGCATTAATAATGTGTTTGAGACTTGGTTCTTCATTACTTCTTTCCTCCTTGTTGTTATTGTGTTCCTTATCTTTACCACCGTGACATTGTTCTTCTTTTTCTTCTCCCTTTTAGTTGCTCTTCTATCCTTGTCACTCATAAAAAACTCAACTTCCCACAGGATGACAATGTTGAGACTGACTCTTATACCATGTAACAAGCCTCCCCAATCTGGCTAAAATATTTTTTAATTTTTTTTTGAAAATATTTACTTTTTTTTTGTATTTTTTCAAATTAAATAAAAACTTAGATAAATGCTAAATCTATCCACTTGCAACTGTCACAACTTTGTAACTATGCAACCAAATAAATAAAAACTTGAGATGCATATTTTACATATGTAATTCTAAAAATCCAGTGAAGGAATCGAGGAAACACATAAATACCACAAAGATATATCAATATAAAATTTTCAATCTGTATTATTTGATCAGCAAATTTGTACATACCACTTATTCACTTAGCTCAAAAAATACAACTTTCTTCACCCACACAAATATGTAATAGCAACTCACAATCCTTGG
This sequence comes from Wollemia nobilis, assembly GCA_028583015.1. Classification (NCBI taxonomy): domain Eukaryota; kingdom Viridiplantae; phylum Streptophyta; class Pinopsida; order Araucariales; family Araucariaceae; genus Wollemia; species Wollemia nobilis. The sequence continues at coordinate 3,916,428 of JAQPPZ010002384.1, read as the reverse complement.
GCACAAATGAAGGAGGAGATAGGGGTTTATGGACTGATCACTCCAATTTCCAAAATATATCACACCTGAATGGTAATTGTACGATTTGTGTTGTACGAGCATCAATCAAAAACTTTGCCTAATACCTTTGAAAACACTTTTGTATAATATTTTGAATTTTTTTTGGAAATCTTTCCATAATCAGCACTGAGCAATCTTTGTATGAAATCACCGCCCTAATCCACCAGGGGTAATCTCTCATACCCAAAGAGGATGTCCCTATTAGAGGTTGTAATCCCCAATAAGCTCGAAACCCTGCAAAGATTCTCTACAAGCTTCTTCACCAAATTACAAAGCAAACATATAAACCTGGATGTCTGAAATGAATGAACAAGTCTCCTTTTATAGAGCTCACAAGGGGTTGATGGATTTTTGGAGGGAAAAGGCGATTTAAAATGTCTTCTAGAAATTATTTTCCCTCATTATAAATGATGTCCCCTTTTTGCAATTCTAATAGTCACTTTATAAAATAATTTTAACTTAAGTGAATCTTTAATCCTCCCCCTTTATTATAAAGTCATAAATTATATAAAATTAAATTATTAATTTAATTTTATATAAATAATATCTGGGCATTTAAATTATAAGATCCACAAACCAACCTTCCAACTAATCATGGATTTGGATACCCATTTCGATGAACAAACCAAAGGTACCATCCGCTTTGATCGAAACCCCATAATTGACTTCATATAAATAGTAAGTCTCATATCCTTTACCCAAATAAGCCATAGAAACTGGAAACTAAAAGCTAAGAGTGGCCTGATTAAGATCACCATGGGTTCCCACACATCCAATTTAGCCTACGAGAACTCGTGAGTAGGCTAATCACAACTGCGAAGCTGACTGGCTAGAAAGGGGACATTACAATGCAACTCTTCCTCATATATAATTTGCAATCAAAATGATCTAAAAATTAAGGCCAATGAAAAGGATAAAAAATCCCTACATAAGGAACTCAAACTACATTATTCATTAGAAACACGTCATGTTGCCAACCAAATAAAATACAAATATATTTCCTATCATAAGTAATGACTTAATCAAATGAATTAGGTCAATATGTAGAAGGAAAGGTAAGAGGTGATTGACCTTATTGTAGTAGAAGACATTGCTCAAGATAAGATTTTTGGAACAAATCTAAAAGAGAGTATTTGGTTTCATCGAAAGTAGATATAATAAAATTACTTGATGAAGATCATCCTCATGAAAATTTTAGAGGATGTACTTATTCCATGCATTGAATTTATAAGCATTTGATATGGAATAATTATTTTAAGTGTGTTTGTGGAGTGCATGATCGGTGGTACCCAACATTCCAAAATATCATAGTAGAAAGTCATCATTGATGGGGTAAATTTCTCTCTTAAATTCCAGCATCACTCTAGGATATTTTCATCAAGTCATAAGCTAAGTGCCAAAGTCTAAAGATAGAGCCAAAGCTATTACTATGATGTAATAAGAGGGAATTCTAGGAATTATTACATCATAGTTAATATGTATGTAAGTTGAGTAACCACTCAACACATGGTATGTATGGTCTACTAGAGGACAAGGGTATAACCATCCATCATAGTCCATGTGAAATGGCATGTGGTATAACCGTCCATCACAAGGACTAAGCATGCACTATAAGACAAAGGTAGTTGCAAGATTAGTTAGAGGTAGTTATACCAAATTTGGGTATTCTATGTATATAAATATCTACCATTTCATAATGCAAAGCATCGAAGAATTGAGTTCTAATAGCATATTCAAATTTATAAAAACAAGTGCTTTTAGCTCTACTTGGGAATTCTCAACCTCCACCTTCATCATATTTATTAATAATGTTTGAAAATATATGACATAATCTATGATACTTACACCATTGTAAGTTCTACATAGAGTTTTTGGATTTCTTGCACTTATTCATAATATTATAAATAAGTAGCCAATATATATTACATTTAGCTAAAATTCCTTCAAAAAAATAATTTATGACTCCTTTATCCTCTGATTACTTCTTCTAGCCATAATGGATCATTATTCACGTCTTCATTGTTGTTTAGAATGTTGTTTTATTTATTTGTTGTTCTTGCATAGAAATATCTATAAGAAGTACTAATCTAAGTCTATAATAAGTAGTGTCTCTATTTAAGCTTATATATAGGTCTACAAAATCCATGCCATATTTCTTATAGATTTTTATGCATTTGGATCGAAGAAGCAATCTACAATTCTAATTGTTTTCATTCTCACTTACTTTAATACATGTGTATAATTTATTTCAACCTTATTTATCCATTTAAACAATTGCATCCCATGATTATTTTATCCACACCACTATTTCTCTATTCCTTTTGTCATTTCATGTTACTTTATTCCATAATGTTATTTCCTATATCCTTAAAATATGTATGTCTTACAACCTAATGCTTATGAGTTGCTAAAAGAATAATTATGTCTCTCCCTTAAAACCCTAATGATTGACCTTTCCACTATATTTTATCTTTAAAAAATTGTCTTTTATGTTTATTTGTGTCTTCACCCTCTTCATAATTTCTCAACCTTTTAATGATTATGTTTGTCGATCTATCATGTATTTCTTGTTCTTCCTTCACTTGCATCTTAGCTTCTATTTCTATCATTTCTTTGTATGTTTGGACTTTTCACCATTTGTGCCCATGCCTTGACTTACTCTAATTTAATTATTATATTGATATTTTAATTTATGTTCTTATAATTGTTGTTTATAATTATTTGATTTATATAATGCTTGTTAAATTCAATTTGCTTTCTAGTGCTTAAGTCCATTGATTTATTCTTTGTTTTGATATCCTATTTTATATTATATCATTTTTGTCTCTCTTTCTTTCATTCTTTCTAACATTTTTTTATTTGTTTCTTTACCACTTCATTAAATTTTTCATTATTTATTGTATGAGATAGATATTAGCTTATTCATTTGTTTCATTTTACAACATTCACTAATAATTTATGCTCAATTTTTTTATCCATTTAATAATTTTTAAAGGTATTTAATTTATAATTGAGTCATTTTGGTTATCATTTTTCCTTTATATCTATGTCATAAATTTCAAAGAAATTATTTTTGGGATAAATGAGATATATTATCATCATCTTTAGCTTTGGCTATAATCTTGTTTAGCTGCAATGAACTTTCAACTAAAACTATTGTCCTTGGGAGTGTTTGGGATATTTTCCTAGGTATAATATCATTGCATTTCAAAATCCACCTCCATGTCTCAATGATATTATAAACTTGAATATGATTCATGACTTGAATATATTTTCATCTATAAATAAAATCTTCATATATTGTTATTTTCTTCTACTATGTTCTGTTTGTCTTATTTTTTGAATAAATAATTAAATTTTCTTTTGAAGAAACTTTTGAAGTTGTTTTAATAAGCTTTCATATAAACCTATAAGAGACTTATATTATGGTCTTAGATATCATTTTATTATATCTTGATGATGCTTTTTGGTTGAGTATGATAGTTTCCTTTTGGGATGTGATGCACACAATTATGGAAAATATATTTGATTTGTAATATCAAATAAATGAGCATGTCATATGTGTCGATGTTGTATTCTATGCTTATTGGGTGTTCTATGATTATGAAAAGTAAGCATAGTTGAGATAGGATCTGATAGCCATATTACGGTTTATTTTTTATACCATTTTTATGAATGGGATTTATTCGAATGGAATGTGGGAGGATGTGGAAAATGAAAAATTTATCAAGGAAGATAAATGTTATATAATGAATTTATGTTAGAATAGGTGGTGTTAATATGTTGATAGTGTATTTTGACTTATGGCCAAGGTCGACACTGTATAATGTAATCTTATAGAGGCATATGGGCCATAATTGTATGATTGTATTTACTTTATTATATAATCCCTATGGGTCGTATTTAGCCTTGTTATGGTTAAAACCACCATATAACTTGTAATTAACTTCAACCCCTCTTGTTATATTGGCTTAGGTTAAAATCATTTATATAATTAGGAATATGGTATTGGTATTTGTACCTGCTTCTCTCCCTCCATTGTATAAAAATGTTGTGAGTATTATCTACATATTATATAGTGATTATTTATGGTATTTCGGTGTCCACATGTATTTTTATCTTTCATCATTTTTTGTGATTTATATATAATTTTTGAGTGGATGAATCACTTAAGTTCATTTTTGGAAATAGGTGTGGAATCCCAACATAGTATGATCTTCTAAATCAATTTATGGAAGATTTTATAAATCTAATAGTTTTTAGGATTTTATTAAAAAACCCTAATCGAAGCTTTAAATCATGAGGGTCTCGTTGTATCATAACAAGTTGGATAGATCAAGAGAATATCCATTGACAAGGTAAATTTTCTCTCCTTTGATATTTATTCTATAAAGTTAACTAATTGTTGTGATGGATTGTTCTAGTGATGCCCTGGCTAATGGAGAGGAGATTTACTCAAAAATAGTGGATAATATTTTGTTGATTTTATTTATAAACTTTGGTTATTGTTTACAGATTTTTATAAAAAATCCATTTTCTTGACTACTTTAGATTTATTGGTACTGGTGCAACATAATTGATAGGATAATCCACATGGTTTCCAAAGTAAATAATAAGAAGAAGTTCAAAATTCTATAACCATCCCAAATTGCCAAAATTATCTTGGGTAGACTTCAATGCATGATAAAGACTTTTAGCTGCTTGAAAAATTTGTAAATACAGTTCAACAACTTTTATGTTGCGGTATAGGAGAGGATAACTTAATTGTTTATGCTCTAAAAAAGGTTATATAGGGCAAATATTGACAAATGTGGATGTACTAACTTTTTTTTTAATTCTCTATAAAAATTTTAAGGGGTCCCAATTCAACACTTTTCATGATTTTATCATTAGTTGCACTTTTTCACATATAACAGATCATGATTACACCTCAATTTTTTAAAATTTTAGAATTGAATTATAGGATATTTCCCTTGAAAGTAAGAGAAATACTTTTTTTGTGAAGGGATTAATATGTTTATAGAATGCATAATTGTTAAGGATTGAAGGGTATATCATCCCTCTCATGGGTCATATCCCAATTAACTCTCAATGCATGCACACACATAGAGAATGTGGTGTTGTGCTACTTGGTAGGTGTCTTGGAGGACTACATGGGTGCACATATCCCCTCACTTAGCAATTATATTCATTTAATTGGATGAAAAACCATTTTTCCACATAATGATGTTGAGGTGAAGTGGCTATTGTGTGTTACATAGGACTATTTGAGTTAGGAGGGCATGTGTTGAAATCTCAGACAAGATCTTTATTGAGGATGACATTGATGACATCATTTGGGTATTATGTACTAGTTGTATATAATGTTTTTGATAGGTATCATGAAGGTAAGGGTGTTGATAAGGCCTAATGAATACCATGCCCCTATGGTCAATTTGGACAAATCAATACTGAGCACTTTGGTTCTCAACATGCCCATGGGACTTGTGGTTAGCTAGACATGTTTTAAGCCTTGGTATGCATGATGTTGGTGGTCCAAATATTTTCCTCTCTCATTAGTTTGAGTTGTTTTTGTGTTATTAAGGTTATGGTTGATGTGGAATGATATTATGGCTGACATGACATCTAAATGGAGGAGGAAAACTAATTATATATATATCTAAAGGGTGAGGATCCAACCCTAAAATTCCAACTCTTAAACCAATAATTCTTACTTATATAGTCACTTGTATAACCAATAGTAGAGTTAATAAACATGTGAATTCTCTCATTCACCAAATTAGTTATTTATAATAGTAGAAAGTTGACTAATTCCCTCCCTAGTAACATGCTCAATTACGGCATAATGGGCACCCCTTTTTTAGATCAACAACACTTGGTAGAAATTGATTTATTGATTACCTGTAGAATGTAATACCAAGTTAGCATAGAAATGACACCTCCTTGGCCGTTAGATCAACATGGAATACTAGTGGTTTCACTAAAGGTAAATTTATTTTTATTTTTTAATTTCAATTTTTTTCTTGGCATATTGTGTAATATTTGGGTTAAACTTCCAAGGACCATAACTTTTGCATATGAAAGCATTTTAGTACATTTTTAAATCACATCATTTTTGAGCTCTTCGCTATGGGAGTGTTATTTTTGGCTAAAATTTCATATAAAAGATTGTATTTTATAGGAATAAAATGGACTAACATGTATCATTGCTAAATAAACCAAACAATGGAGTTTGAAGGGTCAATATAGAAGCTATGTTTCACAATAAGGGACTCATAAAATATGTTAATGAGTATCTAATTGGTACTAATTATATATAAATGAAGGAATAATACAAGGTCAAGAAGGAAGAAGTACATGATGTAATTTCTCTTAATGTGGATAAAATATATGACATCACCTTACTAGTAATTTTGATCAAAAAGAGTTATTGAATACCTTTAAGTAGATCTATGACCGTGTTGACTCTACTTAGATCAGTAGATTATAAGTAAACCTTGCTACATTACATTGAGTATGAATAATTTTAGATAATTGAAGAAAATATCAACTATCTCAATAAATTGCAAGAAGATGATTATATTGCAATATGGGATGATGAGAAGAACACGAAGGAAGGTTTTGTTTACATTCATATGGTCTTCAACAATGTCTCTAAATCCTACAAGATAATATAAATTTTCTTTGAGATGATGCAATTATACTTTCATAAGTCACTAACCCCTAAGATAGAGGATGTGTTCTAGTAGCTTCTCCATCAACAAGTTCTAAGGATGTAGTCAAGGACTAAATCTATTCCAATTTAGGTTTATTCAAAGAAGTGTATAAGCCATATTTTAAGAAGTCTAAAAAATAATTAAAATAGGGAAAAAGAGAAAGCTAAGAATCCCTTTAATCCAATTTTTAATATTTGAAAGAAGGAAGATAAGACAAAATATTATTGACAATGGATTAAAAAGCTAAAGAAATAAGGGGGTGGTGATGCTTCTCTTTTATTTTTACAAGATGATGATGAGCATGAGGGTGAAACCTCAAGTTATCATTCATTCATCCTATTGGGCCTTCATATCTTCAAAGGAATGGATTACAAATTTTGGGGAAATCTAATATATGATGAAGCATTATCATTTTGATTTCCTATAATGAATACTAGTGTGGTGTGCATGTTCTAATTGGTGATGGTGTTGTGGAAAAAATTGGCATAACTCACATAGTCACTAGAACTAATACAATTAATGATAAACACTCTAATCAACATAATACAACAACAAAAAGATAAACAAAAATTCTATAACTGAGCTAATGGTATTCTAAGATAAGCAAAAAATTAAATGTAGAAGGCTAAACTTTAAATATTTATTTAAAATATTTAAAGGATTTTGACATAATATAACAAAAATTTATACATGACATCATGGAAAAGGGGGAAAAGGTCCATAGAATGCAAATGGCTAGAAGAAAATGGAAAAACATGACAAATAGTAAATTTAGAAAGAAACCAAACTCTTTGGCCAACATGACATACCACCATCCTATTCAATGACTAGTAAAATGTGTCCACCCCTATCCCATTTTACGAGGATGAAGTTCTTCACCACTTCCAAGTTAGTTGTTAGTGCTCTTTTTACAAATACATATTGCCCTTCCCTAAGGACCATTAGAGACACCACAAGGTATATCCAATAATTATTCCCTCATTAGAAAAATAAAAAGAGAAATATATGATAGTGAAAAAATATAAAAAAACTTAGCCAAATAATACAAAAATGGAGAACATAAAAATTTAACAATACCAATAACAAAATAATTATAGTGAAAATACAAAAATACACAAAATCACTTAGTGGTTAATATTTTTGAGGATGGAAGGTGGGTATTATAGGAGCATGAAAAACCCAAGGAATAGATGATAAAACCATATTTCAAACTACGATGACCAAACTATGCCAAAGGAGGCCTATGAGTAGTAGAGGGCATACAACAAAGGTTTAAGATAATAAATGAAGAGGACAAAATAGGTAAGACATAAATAATTTATGTTTCCCAAAATAGTTGTCTAAGTATCTTCATTTTCAAGGGCTAATATGAAAATAACACCTCCTTAAATCATACAAGCAATGATTGAATCTAGGAAGAGGAAAATGGAAGTTTCTTCTTTCCCCAAAAAGTATGAATTTGTAAAAAGAAAAGAAAAAATTCCAAAGGTAAGGTTTTGTGATAAAGGATTGTAACAAGCTGGTTGAATGTGGAATGATATGTACGTTCTTTAAACTATGGCCATCTCCGAAGGGTATTGAAACATGGGTTAAAAATAACTGGATCCCATTGATCTTGCAAGAAAAAGAGATAGTATATGCGAGAAGAGGGTTTTTTCTAGTAACATTTAACAATACCAAATACAAGAAAATTATTTTTGAGATAGATCTCTAGTTCATGGCAAGAAGTAAAATTTTTAAGAATATTGGGATGATAATTTTGACCAAAGAGAAGAAATATCGATCTCCATTCCAATATGGATTAGGATACCTTTTTTCCCATATCAGTTTTAGTGGGAAGAATATTTTTAAAGCAATATGAGACTCTTTAGGGTGGTTCATTTAAATAGATGAGATGAATAAACAATTAGAGTTAAACACATATACCATAGTATGTGTGGAGATAAACATAATGGAAGGCTTACCAGAGCATGTTGGAATTGAAATATAGGGTCAAATATGGAAGCAAGAGCTAGATTATGAGTAGATCCCATTTAAATGTACCCATTGTCATGAATATGGAAATTATGTCCATAATTACCCAAGTAAAGCAAGATAATTATCAAAAGAACAAGGCAATGAGAAGGATAATGAAGGATTTATGAATGCATCAAAGAAACAAAAGACTAAAGGAAAGTGGGTATTGACAATGAAAGAGACATCAATGAAAAATCAATTCAATACCATGGAGAAGGGAAAACCACAAGAAGATATTACAACAGGGAAATATATTTTAGAAATTAATAGTGAAGAGTTTTAACCAATTTAAGAAGTTCAAAAAGAAGAAGAGGAAAAATCAAAAATTGAGAAGAACAAAGAATAGAAGGTGAAAAAGTGGAAGATGAGGTAACAATGTATGGTGGTATACTATCCCTAAGTCAAATTATAATTATAAGTAGACTATGGAAAAAGTACCAAGAAGAAGGTAGGAAGACCCAAAAGGTCAGAGGCACTGAAAATATATTCACAAAAATCCATTGAGGAGGGATCTCAAAAGCAAATTAATATAGACTATAGGATAACATATTTAATTCCCCCAAGTAGAAAGAGAGGAAAAGTAAGAAGGTTGTGCTTCAAAACCTAAAAAATGATTATATTATTTTAGAATATAATACGTATGGGTTATACCTCAACAAAAATAACCTTAAAAAGATAAATTTAAGAATCTAGTTCCAATATAACTTTTCTTTAAGAAACTAAGATAACAGAAAATGAATGGACAACTATGGAAGGAATATGAAATACTGATATATACTAAAGTGAATGTATTAGATCAAGAGGCTAGGTAGGAGGTATTACACAATATAGAATATAAGAAAATTGAAGTTCATATAAGTGGTTAAAGATGCATATTTGATATGAATATCATTAGAATGCCATAGATCCAAGAAAACATGTCATCTAACAAATGTGTCTGGACCCACTTATCAATCCTTGGAAATAGAATATTGGCAAAGAATATGACAATATGGATAATCAAATATCCTTGAAAATTGTATAATATGAAGATACTTTTATTTTATTCTCAAATTAGAGGAGTATAAAGGAGGAATTATTAGTCTAAATGATAAATCAAAAATAGTATTAGATATGATGGAAGAGAGGAACTTGGTAGATATCACTCCAAAAGATAATATTTTCACATGGTCAAATAGCCTTAATTTGAGAAATATTATATATTTTTTTAGTAGATGAATACATCCTTTAAATAAATGTATCAGTGGAGTCTTTTATACTGCCTAGAGTGAGATTTAACCATGCACCAATATTGTTGAAGATATAAGAATTTGAACCTCCAAAAAATGTGTCATTCAAATTTAATCCTTAGCTGATGGAATATGATAAGTTTTAGAAAAATGTTAAAAAATGTGGAATTATATTGAATTTTAAGGAATAACAATGTTTATATTCTATAGCAAAATAAAAGATATCAAGAACAAAATTAAAGGATGAGAGAGAAGCATAATAAAAGCTAAAATTGAAAAGAAGAAAGAAATATGTGATAAATTAGAAGAATTAAAAAAATGACACAAACATAAAGCTAAGCTGATTGCACAAACATAAAGTATTGAGGAGGAGAGTGATCTATTAAGGTTAAGAGCAAGAGTACTCTGGGCATATAAAGGGGATGAAAATTCAAGTTTTTCCATAAAGCCTTGATTTCTTATAGAATGAAGAACTACATATCATGTATGAAGAAATACAAAGGAGAGGAGATGGTATAGGATAATGAAATATGAAATGCTATGAGGAATTACTTTCAAACCACATTATCAAATGATAACATGTATAGAGAATAAATTCAAAGGGAAGTGGTTGAAATAATACTAGAAGAAGTCACACAAGAAATAAATAATCATCTAGTGAAGGAAGTAAGCATGGAAGAATTAAGAGAGATAACATATTCATTTAGTCTAGACAAAGCTCTAAGTCCAAATGGATTTCAAGCAATTATTTTTAGAACATGGGAAATTATAGTTGAGGATCTGCTAGCAATGGTGGAAGAAGTGATAACAATAGAATTTTTTTTAAGGTCAATAAATTTGAAATTCTTAGCACTAATTCCAAAATAGGAGAAGGTAAGTTTAACATATTTAGACCCATTTCTCTATGCAAAATTTCCTATAAAGTAATTTAAAAAACAATGACTACTATATTACAAAAATGGCTTCGTATGATCATATTAGAAGAGCAAGGGGGGTAGTTAAAGGAATTTTTTTTTATATGAAGTCATCATTGTGCAAGAAGCAATTCAATCTATAGTTAAATGGAGGGGAAGGACAAGGATGATAAAAATTGACTTTTCTACAGCCCATGGCAAACTCAATAGGATATTTCACTTAATGGTATTATGCAAAATTGGGTTCTATGAGTAGTGAGTAAAATAGGTGGAAGGTTGCATTAGATTTAGCACATTCACATTTTTAGTCAATGGAGGACCATCTAATTTTTTCAAGTTTTATAGAAGCATAAGATAAATCTACCAATTATCACCAACTTTATATGTCAAGCAAACAAGAATGTAGGGATAGATTGAAGGAGAATAAATTACTTCAAATTTAGAAAACACCGCCCACCTACAAAATATAAATAACTCTATGTTAATGGGATAAGCATCTATTAAGGAAGCCAAGAACATGAAAGATATATTAGGCAAATTTTGTATAGAAATAGGAGTTGCTATTAATTATGGTAAGTTTATCCTTTATGCAAATAATTACTTAATAGGTTGTGAGAGAAAACTTGCCAAGAAATTTATCTTCAAATTAGGGAAATCTAGATAATTATTTGTGCATATAGGGGTGCCAATTTGCCCATGCAAGCATGCCAAAAACCAATGGGAGAATATCCTCAACAAAATAATATAGAGATTGAATATGTGGTCCCACTGAAGGTTGAATCTAGTTGGGAGAGTGATTCTAATAAAATTAGTTTTATCTATCATCTTGATATATTTAATGTCATCTATTCATGTACCAGTATGGATAATTAAAAACTTTGAGAAGATAATAAGGGTATTTCTATGAAAAGGTGCCAAAGAACAAGAAAGAAAAAAGTTCCAGTTGATTAAGTGGGACATTGTGTGCTTACCCAAAATATGGGTTCGATTAGGAATAAAACATTTGTCCTTTTTTCTAGAGGTGTTTGGAGCTTAAATAATATGGATATTAATAAAGTAAAGTAACATACTATGGATCAAGATCATGGTGAACAAGTATCTTGGAGGTAACCCATCAGAACATATACTAACAATGAAAGTAACTTCAAATTATGTATCTACTACATGGTCAAATCTATCTGCAATGCTATCCTTTTTTAGTTAAGGTTGTTCATGGCTCATTGGTGATGGAAAAAAGTAGACATATGGATAGATGCAATCAATGGCATGCCACCAATAGGAGGATATATATAAATAATCTAGATAAGATATTACTTCAGAAGAAAAGGTATGGAAACAAATTCAAAATTTTAAAACTAATAATTCTCAAAGTGAATGACCAAAATAAAAAATCAAAGATTGAGGGGAATGGGAGATTGAATCATAAAACTTTATGAATTAATTTCAAAATATTTCTAATTTGTTAAGAGAAAGAAATGTCAAAATTAGAGATGAATTAGACTAGATAATAGAGGAACCTATAAATAAAACAAGAAAGTATCATGTCATACAAGGATACAACTGGCTATTGACTAATAAATATGGTCACTTAATTCCAAATAGCATGTGCTAGACAAAATTATTAAGTGTAAGATCCATTATGAAAATTGATCATTTTATATGGATCTTAATTCACAAAATTATTCTTATTGTTGAAAATCTAAAGATAAGGGGTTTACATGGGTCATCAGTATGTATGTTATATAAGTAGGAAGAAAACATTGAGCACTTGTTCATTCAGTGATAAGTCTCTAACCAAGTTTGGAAATTCATGTGGCAAGCATCGAGATTTAGAGTTGAAATCCATTCAAAAATTAAGGAGTGTGAAGAATTTTTAAACAAATGGGACACTAATTATCCTTTTTGTCAATATGGAAAATCAACAATACAACTAATTTGGGAAGTACTACCATGAATTGTATTGTGGTAGATATGGAAATCTCAAAATACAATAATATTTTAAGATAGAAAGATGCAACATTTTATGGGATATTTGTGCAGAATAGCAATCTTTAAACTCTTAATTAAATTCAACAAAAATGGACTAAGAATGAATATTCATTAGTGGAAGCTAAAAAAAAAATAGTTTATATTTTAGAGAAATCGTTTGTAATCAAGCAGGTAAGTAGTAAAGGTGAGCCCCCAAGATTTAGTACTAGAGCATAGCATCTATTTTTTATGGTGCATAGAAGAAGAATCTAGGAGTAGTAGGAGTGAGAGGGATTATAATGAATGACTCAAGGAGAGTATTAGTAGAATTTGATAAAGTATTAGGAGCAAATTCAAACAATTTTATCGAGATATCAACATTGAATAGAGGATTGAACATTACCAAGTGTAAAGAGTAGTTAGAACTAATAGTATATGGAGATTTGACATTGGTCATTGAAGCAATCAATAGAAAGATGAAAATATCAAATCTAATGGTATATGTGATTCTACAAGAGAATCAAGAAATATCTATACATTTTAAATCTATAAGTTTTGTACATGTAAGAAGAAATTTTAACACAATGTTTGATCAACTTTTTAGTGAAGGAATTCAAATGGAGCACAAAAAGACCAAAATAAGATATTTTGACATTGTTGAAAAAAGAGTTACAAGTAAAGGAGCAGTGTGATTCATATGACCTACAAAATAGTACAAGAGTGACAAAAAAAGTGAGATAGATGTTGGTGCTACATACAATTGGAGCTATTTTGATGGTGTTACATTCCAATGGTGCTACACATTAGTGGTGCTACACATCATAGGTGTTATGCATCACTAGTGTTACATTTTTTATGTAGTTAGTGTTATGTGTTATGTGTGGATTAGGAGATTTAATTTTTTTAGTAGTAATGCATATTATATATGTTACTTATTTCACTAGGCTTAGGATAGTCTAGATCAAGAGAGAGCTTGGATTAGATAAACAATGGCTAGATCATATCTTCTAATTTTACCCATGGAAATTGGGTAAGAATTTTGTATCATAAGCTTCTCTTTATATATAAGGGTTTTTCATTAAATAAAAAATTTGAAAGAATATACTTGATACTTACCTTTGTATGCTCCTGAATATTTTGTCTAGATGAAAATAATTTTTGCTTTTCCTATGCAACTTCAAAGTACTTTACATGCAAAAAACTCCCAAAGCGCTAAAATGCTTGTTGGGTTCTAAATGAGAAAAAAAAAAATATGCAAACAATTCTATATCAACCTGAAACCCTTAAAAATGTTACTCCTATAATAGCCCTTCAAAACTTGGTAAATATTATGCACAAAACAATTTTTGTAATTAAATATTTAAAAATATAAATACAGGAGCAAATTTTTATTTTTATGGATGCACCAAACCTTATGACTATTATGTACTCATATAACCTCATATTTGTAGGTAGAGATAGAAAATTAAGAGTAAACCAGGATGTAGTGTTGGCTATATAGGCACTCTAACCACTTTTGTAAGTTTAGCTAAAAATAGATAAAAATAAAAAACAAGATTAGTAAATAAACACTTGGTTAGGTAAATAGGAAGTAGTTGGCATAGTGCAAAAAGTGCCATTAGAACCACCATGTCTTGCAATTGGTGGGTTCCAATAAAGGCAACTAAAAATAACCCAAAAAATTGCCATAAATAGTTTATAAATTAAAGCAAACCAAGATCACTCCTTTTGAGATTGTGGTGATCATGGTCAAAGTCAGTGATTGCAAAAAGAAGTCTAAGGGTGGTAACCCACTCCCAGAGGCCTATTGGATAGCAATCCAAGCTGATAGAGACATAATACAAATATGAAGTCTAGCTTGTAGATCACCTACACCATTATTTTCCTCCATTCAATACCCCTATCATTACTCTTTGACTATACATCCCATCACCAGTCCAAATCGTCCTCTCACATACCAAAAATAAAACAAATTTTCCTATCATATAGATGCTAAGATGGACAAAATTTTCAAGACTATGAGGACCCTCAATAATAATGTGACAACCCAAAAATGTGATCTAAGATCCAAATTTTCCCCTACCAAATTATCTAAACCCTTCCTTCTAATAAGGACAATCAAGTTTTTGATCACCCCTAACTAGATATCATAAAATTTTGGTCAACAATAATCTTAGTCATCCCTTAGATAAGAGGTTGCAAGTTTAATTGGATATAACACATGGGCCAAAAGAAGGTTCATTCAAGAATAAGGAAGACCTAGCACATCTGAAGCTAGACCTCAAAGGAGAGAAGCAAAAAATTGGAGGACCTATCCAATGAAAGTTACACCAGTGAGTCGAGGTCGAGCGATATTGATAGTAATAAGAGTTTATCTTGAACCACCAAGGTAGAACCTTGCAATGACCACCTCCAATGATAAAACTGAATAGGATTTCAATAACTTTAACCATTATAAGAGCCCCTTCTGTTAGAATATTCAACATGTAGGAATACCTACGAAAGTCTACTATGGACATGCCTCTTTGGGAATTTCTCTATTCTAAATAAGATGAAGAACTTAGAAGAGGCCCTAAATAGGTAGAAAAAGTTGATCGTATAAGGAACACACATCGTGCTATAGATTTTAGAGCCCAAAAGATCCAATCACCATTTCTTGGCCTTGATCTATGAAGATCAACTGATACACAATTGTGTAGTTGACTTAGGATGTAGCACATTGGTAGTCAAGAAAGGTGGCAAAATAACTCAACATAAATAGCAAGGTGGTGCAGTTAGATGGAAATTTGGTGCTAGTCCTCAAGCTCATCCAAGATATTTCTTTGGCACTCCAAGCATGCCTTGACTTGATGGTTCATTAGGACATATTTATGATCAATATCTTGATCTCATTTAGGATATGCCTTTCAAGAGACTTCATTACTAATATTTGAGGATACCTATCACTTGACTAAAACCACATGCTACTCAAAACTAGATACAAAACCAAGTTCAAAATACTGTTTGAAACCCTCCATACATACCATATAGAACAAATCCCTTTCAAGAGGGACAAAAAGGATCATGCCTACTTTGCAAAGGAAAAATTGGTATACTATGACTACTTCATAGATGAGATGCACCCATACATTCTTGATGACTACCTAGAGCAGTGGGCATCTAAAACATGGTGATAATATCCTAGAGAAGCATTTGATCCAGCTAGCATGAGGTGATTTTTCACCATGTATTTTCCTTTGTACATAGTGTACATAGAAAAATAAGATGTATATATATATATAATACAACTTTGGGAAGAACAATAAGGGAGTTTTTTATGCCAAGGAATTAAAATCTTACAAAGATGAAACTTCTAAATAATCCCAACTACACACCTGATTGAAGGCTGATGTTCTATAAGAGGACACATGGTAGAACATGGTAATAGAAGCCCCACTACAATGCATCAACTTTAGCAATCATGATGGCACACAACCTAATCTTCATAGAAAGGAGTGTCAGTAGAATCAATAGAAGTTGGCTATCCAAAAAGCATGATGGTTGACCCCTAGAAGGTACTAAGAGACACCCAAGGACTAAGTCACTCACATGAGTACCGAGACTCCTAAAATGAGAATGTATGCAAGTTTTAGCAAGATATATTTGTAAGCAAGTTGATGAGGAAAGGGTGTTCATATAAATAAAATCAATACCTAGAAATTTTTCAAGAACCCTCATAAGGACAACCATTCACCACAAATAGGCCAACAAGCAGTAAAATAGAACTACCTAATTGAAGCCATGCTATTCCTAAGATTTGTCAAGAAAGTGCTAGCCACAAAGAAAAGGAATGACACAAGGAGATGGGTTTTACAATATAATTAAGTGGAGGGATCTATAAAAGGATAGGAGGGGTTTCTCATGTTTCCACATGCCCCAAGAAAATCACAAGGTAAATATTCTATCCCAAAATGAATTGAGAAAGAGGACTTGAGACTCCTACACCACTAACATGGGTGATGAGAGCGAAAAAAAATTAACCGTAATAAAAGTTTATTGTTGCATTAAAGTTGTAGTTTTTAGGATATGCTTTCAATTTAAGTGATAATATATACATATTTATATATTTTTGAAATGAATATTATATGTAGTTACTATGTTTTAAATAACTCCAGTTATATGTATATTTTTGGGAAAGTTTTGTGTTTTATGTGAAAGCAAGTAAAATGTTGTTGAGTATCTATGGAAACCTATTACAGAAGAACACTACTGAAATGGCCTACAAACATGACCTAATTAAAAGGGCTAAATAAACCTATATGTTATAGCAATATCCTTATATGTAATAACTGCCATGCACATTGCCAACATAGCAAATGCCGCGTAAGCTATTTGAAATAGTCGAGCAAGCATATTTTGTGTTTCTCCATAATAGGGATGATGGTTGACCTTATGTAAGATGTTAAATGGTTATTATTATGTAAATCCAAAGAGAGTAATAAATTTATCTTTTTCTTAAGAAAAGAATAAAAATTGTTTCATATTGATCCAAAATAGTTATTAAATTACTTAGATTATAGGTTGTTTTATTATACGTTTTTAGTGTCCAAACCACATAATGAAGATTATTTCAACCATGTAACAAAGAAAATATTTTAATTTCTATTGTAAGCAAATAGTGTACAAGAATATATTATAAAGTCATGAATGTACGAAGGATACACACACAGGAGAAGATAGAAAGATTTTTTTTGCAGCCATATTACATTGTACGAAGCTTTCATGGAGTTTGGAATAAATGAAATAATATTAAAGTAGAATCATTGTTCATCTTCTATGATTATGGTAATGGAATTTTTTATTTTCTTCATGCTTTTCTTGTGATTGTTGTAGCTTCCATTTATTTCCGTCAAAAATGAATTAAAATGCATAAAAGTAGTTTGATGAGCATAAATTTCTAAAAGTTAAAGTAAAGTAAAATGGGGAGGAGGTTAATACTGACCTTGAGGAGGTAGGGCCCACTCCAAAAGGTTAGTCCCTAGATCTCTTCCTCCAAAACATAGTAGATATAGTTAGAACATATAATAAGTTTATAATATAAGTTTGTTAATTTGCATGTCATAAAACTGTAGAATATATCAGGATAAATAATATATAATTAAAATTACAAACGTGGATATACAACTAGTTCATTTCATAATTGCATTCCTTAAAATAAGCACATATTTTAATTAATACTTTCATCAATTATAAACTTTGTTTTATGCAAGAAATTAAGAAGAAGGGATAGAAATCAACAATCAAAATTATGAACACCTATATGGGATAACTATTCTTTAAGTCTAATCCTGGTTGAAATTTAAGTGTGAGATATTTTACTCAATAATGGGAAAATTATCAAAGGAGGCTACTCTTGAGTATAAAAATCCCTACATCATAAGATGATGATAACCACCAATACCAAAAGATGAGAGATATATAACCTTATTTATGGTATCAAGGTTGATCCCCATTTCACATCAAAGCACGAAAACCCTTTTGATGGTATAAAAAGGGTGATCATCATAAAATAGGCCCCAACCTAATCGACATCCCTTAGGAATCATGCCACCCTTCCAAAAATTGAGTTTTAAAGAAGCATGTATTCCAAAGTAATCATGAAGAGAAACACAAGTGCCATAATTAGCATGAGAAACCCAAGAGCTAAAAGGGACTTGAGCCACAAGGATAAGAGTTGTAAATATGGTTAAGGTTTGCCCAACCCATAGACACCTAAAATGAATCATTACGAGGAGACTCCCAAAATTCCTCCTCTCTAACTCTCACCATCCCCATGGGCAGCCTCAGGGCTAATTCAATGGTTTTCACTAGTAATAGGTAATTTTTTCTATGAGAATACTGATTATATCAACCCAAGATGATCTTAGGATTGATACCATGTTGAATTGATATGATTGCGCAAGACCAAAGATAAAAAAAAAAATTGGAAGCAAAATTTCCTGTTAGCATAGTAAGTGAAATTGCACAAATGTTGGATGCCCTGCATAAAACACTTCAATTAATCACATGCAAAAATTTAGTGGTATGTTTCTACTTTTTCATGCAGATTGCTCCTGATTGGCACTTAATATTCCATGTATTTTTACCCTAGGAGCCTATAAAATGGTGCTCTCCCTCTTGTTGTAAGAAATACAATTTTGAATTTTAGAGCAATGAAGTGCTACCAAAAATATGCTAGGTTCTCCCGCTACCAATCCAATGTTGCGATATTTCCACTTTGTATTTGAATCTACTTTCATATCCCTCAAATGATTACCCACGTTGTCCCACTGATCATATGCATCCTTTCACCCATTCACACATTCCCAAAAATTCACCTAAAATGAAACCCCATGCAACTCAAGAAGTTGTCAAGATTTGGTTACGCTAGGGTGCAGGCCTACAATAGCGACTGTATTACCTCAATATAGTCTGTAGATGAAACTATTCTGATGTGATATGGTCTCAAATAGGAAACTAATTTCCCTATTTTATGTCAATCTCAACTTAGATCCGTGTCTTTTTGGTTTCTACATTAGCTTAGATTTAAATTTATACATGCATGTATCTATCTTTCATTTTGTTTATTGTTTCCAGATTCAATACAGGTCCAACCCTAGTGGGCCCTTCATATGTTGTTCATACGCATTTTTTTTTCTTTATGTGCAAGCAATAGGACTCAAGGATAGAAAAAGGTTTTGGATCCACATACGATTTGATGTGATGGTCTTAGAAAAACTCGCTCCCCCAACAATGTACTAGCAAAAAAATACTAATACTGTACTAGGATACATCATTTGTTGAAGAGAGGGGAAACATACTCTCGATTTTGTAATCTTTGTATCATCTATACAATATCCCCACAAGGGACTCTCTTTATAACACTTTGAAAAGTTAAATCAATACAAGGATTCATTTTATTGCTTTTTATATATTTGTGTTTACTTGTTATGGTGCAAATTTCTTGCTTTCAAATGGTGATCATGGTGGGACATAGTCCCTAATTTTATAATTCATGTTAAATATCACTAACTATTGATTGTTTCTATTATTTGTAGGTTCTCGGTCTTAACTGTCTTAGCCTGAGATGGTCCCTAACCTAAGTCAAAACAACTATGGATCTACACTTCTTCGTCAAACGTAAGATTTTTACGTAGAGTATCTATGTCACTTTTGTTGTAGTTTTCTTGTTTATAAAAATATAAAGATCAAAAAAATATAAATATGTAGCATAGCTACACTTTTTATCAGTTTTAACTTTGTTGACTGTCTCAGGTCGAGACAGTCTCTATGTACGACTGTCTCAAGTTGATAGAGTCTTTATCTATGATCGTCCTAACAAGGGATGGTCTTTATATTATTTGTTGTATTACTTGCATTACTGCCTATCCAAAGGTAGAATATCATTTAGGGAATACTACATTTTTAGATTATGTTTTTGTATTAGTGAAAGTCATCATATATTGTTTGCTTTTACTTTTCTTTGAAAAATAAAAAGAACCCACACACACTCATGAGGCACTTTTAACATTGTTCAATTGGATTTCATCACCAATGGTTGATAACAATCACGTGATATGGGATTTCATCTCCATCATAGATTAGCCCCCTACACACCATAGTAGCCCCCGCAAGTTGCTTTTCAAATTTCATCACTAAAAATTCTCCTACTTTTTGGTGCATCTCGAAGTAGGTCAGGTTTAGATGCCCTTTTACCATGGGGTTTAATAATTTGTGGAACACAACTATCGTTTATATCTAAGCACACTCGAATGTGAAGTGATAGCTTGATAGGCAAGTAGCAAAATTTAGATAGAACGACCTCTTATTTTATGGGGTAGATTGCTTCCCTAAGGATACCTATTACCCTTCAACTATCATATTTGTGTCACATTACTCGATAGAGATTGTGTACAAACTACATTTTAATAGTGTTTATACCATTCATCCTAGTCAATTTAGGGATAGGATTTTAAAAACATTTAGGGATAGGATTTTAAAAACACACCAAAAAAAAAAACAAAAAAAGAATAAAAAAAAAAAATCATCAATATCAAAACTAAAAAAAGAGAAAGAGAACAAATTGATTGTTTGCTTTGTTTAGATAGCTTAGAAAAAATAGGTACACCATTTATTGGCTTATGGTAGTGATATGTAGTCAAGATCAATCATGAGAAATAACTATTGAATCAACATAAAAAATTATGGAACACTTTCAAATTGATCCACATGACCTTATCAAACCTAAGTGGCAACCTAACCCCTAAGATGTGAACATCATTAGTCATCCCACTAACCCTAACATGTAAAGTGTCAGCACTTAGAATCCACCTATTGGTCCTTATTATGATCATGATATGGATTATCTGGACCAGTACACCTTGCATGGGTTTTTTTGGGTAAAACATTGGTTATATCTATAGTTGATTTATGCCTCCATTTAAATTGTCAAACCTGGGAAAGCTCGTAAAATTATGAAGTATCGTGCATAGTTTATTCTTGTAAAACCATTGAGATGAGTCCAATATATCTTAAGGTTTGGGGGGTTATGGTGTAGCTTTGTTTCTTGTCCAAACCATTAAATTAACCTATATTATCAAACACATGACCAGAAATAACTATAGTAAACAAAACGTAAACTTGCTAGAAAATATAGAGAAAATATAGGAAGTGCAAAAATTAAATGACTGTAGAAAAGAATGAAAAAAATAAATAAATAATGCAGAAATTAATTACTAAAAATAGGGAAAGGGGTGGAATAATTTTGAGAGTGGGCCCAGGCTTCTAGCAGATTTTGCGCAGATCAAATCATGCACACTAGATGCTGAGAAATATTGATATGAACATTTGAATAAATCAATTGCAGATTCAAAAATATATTACATGTAAAATATCCAGGATCCCTTTTTAGGGGTGGTATGTGCATTTATATACTACACGAACATCCCCAATTACAAGCTCAGACAAGTCTATTTCAAACTTGTCATTATAAAAAACACGTGTAAAACAATCACAAACAACAAACACATGCTAATTTTATCCTTCGCAGGATAAATTAGGTGTGTTCTATTTATCGATAGAATATGCCTATAATCACACCGTAAATTGATATCAATTAGTTTCATATAATCAATTTTCATGTTTGCTCAATTTACATGTTTGTTTAGCCATTAATGAGAAATTTTAAAAAAAGTTGGTTCATCATGTTATCTTTCATCTGCATATATTTTTGGAAATCGCCATTTTATTTATTCTAAAAATATAGTTCTTGTTATACTTATGCTTCATAGGAGTCATATGCCATCTAGCCTGTCATTGGAAATTAGGTGTTGTTAACTCCAAAGTTGGGAGTCAAACACCGTTGACCCCAATCCTAGGTCAAGCGCCTTTGATCCCAAAGTCAGGAGTCAAGTGCCTTTGACCCTGAATTTGGGAGTCAAGCACCGTCGACCTCGAAGATGAGAGTTATGTGCCTTTGATCCTAAATTCAGGAGTTAGGTGCCTTAACTCAGCGTACGTATATTTCGTTGTGGTCACCATTGTCCTTATGTTTCCACCATAAAACATGAAGTGCTAGGTCCACATGGAATATTAACATAAATATGCAAAAAATGTAGCAAAATAATCGAATCTATACACAAATCACACTTACAACACATATTAGAGAATATACACAATTTCCTATTATATATATATATAATTTTCATAAAAATTACATTCTATTAAAATAATACCATACTAAATGTTATGAATCCACACAAAAATATGAGCATTTTTGGTGCTCATCATCTCCCCATGCCTAGATGTTGCCACACCCTCATGTGTTAGGAACCTACTATTAAAATAAAGCACACTCACACAAAATACTGAAAAATAACTCACATACATCAAATAACTCAATATCACTATGCAGAAATCAATTACATAAATGAAACAATCTCACAGTAACATTGAATCACGGGCCTCTTCGAGGGGGCAACCTCCTTCAATATTTTATTAGCTTGCAAAAGGATAATCTCGTACATGGCTTCATATATTTTTAAAGGAAAACTTCATGCAACCCTACCTAAATGCTCAAGAGGTGGCTTACATGCAAAATGCCACTTGAGCTAGAATCTTCCACCAAATGGCGGTTACAATCTTGATAAAAATGGTTACATGAAATGGTACCACTTGGTGAGGTATCTTACTACATCGGTTACAATATTGATAAAAATGGTTACATGAGATGGTACCACTTGGCGAGGTACCTTTATTGCCACCTACATTACTAAGTATTGCATAATAACATTAAAATGGGATCCCCACGTTGGAAGTGGGTTATTACATAGGTAAATGAGAATTACAACATGGTGTTAGGATAGGATCCTAACATGTCCTTCCCCTTCGAAAAGCTTTGTCCTCAAAGCTGAAATTGAGGAAACTGGTGTTGGAGTTGATGGAGAGACTCCCATGTAGCATCTTCTGGCTGGAGCCCACGCCACTGGACAAGGACTTCTGTGATGGTACGATTGTGGAGAGTGCGGGTGCGGTGATCCAACAACTATTTTGGTTCGAGTAAGATGGACCCTTCCTCATCCAATTATGGTAATGCTGATTGAACCTGTACCTGTGTGCCCACAACTTTCTTGAGAGATGAAACATGGAAAATAGGATGGAGCTTGGAGGTGGGTGGAAGAGCCAATTTGTAAGCAGTGGAACCAATCCGTTGTAGGACTTGGTAAGGCCCATAGAATTTTGTAGCAAGTTTCTGGCACCGACGGAGTTGGAGGGATGACTATTTGTATGGCTACAAGCGAAGGAAAACCATATCACCCACATCAAAGCTATGCTCGGATCGATGTTGGTCAGCCTATTGTCGCATCCGATTCTGGGCCATGTCCAAATTATGCTTCAGCTGGTGAAGGACATCGGTCTACTGGCGAAGAGTAATGTCGACTTCCTGGACCCTGGAGCTGCCTGGAATGTATGAAGAAGGCATGGGTGGAGGGCACCCATAAACAACCTCAAAAGGAGTGAGTTTGGTAGCTATATGATAGGACGTGTTGTACCACCATTCGGCCAAAGGAAGCCACTTCGCCCATTGAGAAGGATGATCTGATGCAAAGCAACGAAGATAGGTCTCCAAACATTTGTTGACAATCTCAGTTTGACCATTCATTTGTGGATGATAGGCTGAACTCATTTTGAGCTTCGTTCCCTGCAACTTAAACAACTCTTGCCAAAAATGACTAGTGAAGGTTGGGTCTCGATCGGACACAATGGAGGTGGGCATACCATGAAGGCAAAAAATGGAATCGAGGAAGATTTGGGCAATGGTGGAGGTTGTGTAAGGATGGGCAAGGGGACAAAAATGAGCATACTTCGAAAGGCGATCCACTACCATGAGAATAATAGACTTACCACCCGATTTAGGTAACCCTTTGATAAAATCCATAGAAATATTAGTCCAAACCTGATCTGGAATGGGCAAGGGTTGAAGAGTACCCGGAGAATGAACTATTTCACCTTTCATCCATTGGCAGGTATCACAAGCTACCACGAAGTCACGGATGTCCTGTTTCATCCCTTTCTAGAAGAATGTGCGCTTGAGGCATTCATACATTTTGAGAAATCTAGAATGACCTGTAGAGGGAGCAGTGTGTAGTTCCTTCATGAAGAGGTCATGGAGTGGCGAGGCATGGGGAATAACAAGGCATTGGTGATAACACAAATCTTGGCCATCCCAATTGTAGCTTGGGGATGAAGTCGGATCAGCTTGAAGTGAAGCCATCAAAGCTTGTAGGTCTGCATCTTGAAGTACCTCCTATCGTAAGGAATCTATCCATTGGGGGATAGGTGCGGAGATAGCACATATCATACTAAGGGCCTCAAATTGGTGAGAGAGAGCATCAACCACAAGATTTTCTTTGCCCTTCTTATAGGTGATATCATAATCATAGCCCATGAGTTTAGAAACCCATTTTTGTTGTTCTGGGGTAGCAACCCATTGTTCTAAGAAATATTTGAGACTCTGATGGTCTATTTTAATGGAGAAATGGTGCCCAATGAGATATGGTCTCCAATGGGTGACAGCATGTAAGATGGCCAACATCTCCTTGGCATATGTAGATTTTCCCAAATTACGCTCAGAGAGTGCCTTACTGGTGAAGGCCAAGGGTCTCCCTTCTTGCATCAATACTGCCCCAATGCCATGACCGGAAGCATCACTTTCAATGATGAATGGTTTAGAGAAATCTGGCATGGCTAGAATAGGTGTGGTGGTCATGGCATGCTTTAATTCAAGAAAGGCTTGATCAGCGGGTCCTGTCCAAGTGAAAGAGTCCTTCTTTAACATAGATGTGAGGGGAGCTACTATTTTCCCATAATTACGAATAAATTTCTTATAATAACCTGTAAGTCCTAAGAATCCTCGAAGTCCTTTGAGAGTGCGGGGTTTTGCCCAGTCCTGAACTACCTGAATCTTCTTAGGGTCGACCTTGACACCATATTTGGAAACAATGTGTCCTAAATACTCCACTTCAGTCAGACCAAAGGAGCACTTAGACCACTTAGCAAAAAGTTGATGTTGGGCCAATAACTATAATGTCTGATCCACATGGGTAAGGTGTTCTTCCCACGAGTGGCTATAAACCAATATATCATCAAAGAAAACTAGGATGAACTTCCACATGAAGGGATGGAAGATGTTGTTCATAAGGCTTTGAAATGTGGATGGTGCATTTGTCAAACCAAATGGCATTACCAAGAACTCATAGTGACCTTCATGAGTATGAAAAGCAGTTTTTGGAATATCCTCGTCCTTGAGCCTGATTTGATGGTACCCTGAATGAAGGTCCAACTTGGAGAAGTACATAGCTCCATGTAATTCATCCAACAATTCATCCACTACCAGAATGGGAAATTTATCCTTGATGGTGATCTTATTGAGCTCACGGTAGTCTATGCACAATCGCCACGAGCCATATTTCTTGTGAACTAGCAAAACTAGAGAAGAATAGGGACTGGTACTGGGTCGAATGACACCTGCCTTGAGCAATTCCTATACCATCTTCTCGATTTATGACTTGAGAGCATGAGGATACCGATGTGGTCTGATGTTTGGTGGTGCACTACTCAAAAGTAGTGGAATAGCATGGTCATGAGAGCGACGAGGTGGCAGTGTAGTTGGTTTTGAAAAGATGCCATTGTGCTTGGTTAGAACAAGTTGCAAATCTGTTGGAAGTGGATCTGCTGTAGAAGTGGGTGGCTGAATTGAAAATATTTGTGCAATGACCCCACGGGAGGACTTTTTCAACAACTTCTCCATGCGATTGGAACTAATAATTTGTGTAGGGCCAGCCTTGATACCCTTGAGGGTATATGTTTGTCCATTTTGTGAAAATTGCAGCCATAGTTCTACAAGGTTGCAGGAGAAAGTGCCCAAGGTGCTCATCCATTGGGATCCTAACACAACGTCACATCCTCCCAATTGGAGGGTGAACATATCTTGCTTGAGTTCATAATCCCCTATCTGAATTTTGACATTTCGACATTTACCTTTACAAGGTAAGGTGCCTCCATTGGCCACCATGACTTCAAAAGAATTGCATGAGTGTATATAGCAGTTGGTCCGTTTGGCCACCTGAGGATCAATAAAGTTGTGCGTACTACCTGAATCAATAAGAATTGTGAGACGTTGGCCTTTGAAATAACCCACAACTTTCATGGTTTGTGGGGTGGTAATCTCGGCAAGAGCATGGACTAAAATTTTTGCTGGTGTTTCTGATGGTTCCTCTTCCTATGGAGTTGGTGCCTCAGTTGTATCACTCTCCTCATCACTATGGTCACTGTTTTCTGGTTCCTCCACATCTATTAAAAACAATCTCTTATTTGCACATCTATGCCCCTTCGTAAACTTTTCATCACAATTATAACATAACCCTTGGGTGCGACGCGCATCCATTTCCTCTGTAGTCAGCCACTTGGGAGCAGGAGGTTTATTATCAGTATGGTTTTGGACCCGAGGAGGGAAAGAAGGTCGGTTATGCAAAAATCATGATGTCCGCCTTTGATCTGAGAGTTTAGATTTGGCCAATCGGGCTAAACTGATAGCCTCCATCATGGTGTGGGGTTTGAACATCTTGAATTCATCCTGGAGATCATCTCGTAACCCACTAACAAAACAACTCATAAAAAATCCCTCATTCAAACCCTTAGTTTTATTGGCCAATTTCTCAAATTGGGTCTGGTAATCATGAACTGAGGTGGTTTGTTTCAGCTTTGTCAGTGCACCTATAAAGTCATCATAATCATTAGGGCCAAATTGGGTGAGTAGTTGGGACTCAAAGTCCTCCCAGGATAGATCAGGGTTAGCAACCCATAGCCATTGGAACCAGTGTAAGGCCTCAGATTCTAGGTTGAAGGAAGCCATCTGAACCCGATGATAGACAGGGACATTATGGAGTCAAAAGAACTGATCAACCCGACATAACCACCCATCGACATCCTTTCCACTGAACTTAGGGAAGTCTAATTTAGGCATTCTGAAGGTTGGATCCCGATCAGAGTGATTGTCATCTGGTGTTCATCGACCTCATTCAGAGTTTTCAGCATGGTGTTCAGTTTTGGTACTGTCATGCAATTTGGTCTCCATCTCTGTGAGTTGTTCTTCTAAACGGATTCTAGTGTTATCCTGATCCAGTCGAAGCTCTCAAATATTTGTGCCTATGTTCTTGTTTGCAGAGGTCAAGTCAGCAATGGATTTTTGCAGGTCGGCCAATAATGTGCCCAAGTCTAAATCCTTTTGTTGTTGTCCTCGAGTGTCGCTTGCCATTGCGGTCCCTCTTGTGTTGATTTACTAAAAATAGACCTCAAATTTTTAGGAGTTACTATTTTTAGTAAGGGTCCAAAATTCAATTTGGGAAATGAGTTGCAACACTGATTTTAGGATAGGGTCCACTCCGGTGGCTGTTTGATCTGAGCGCTCAATGAGGAGATATACTAAATTTCTTGACTTTTTGTGATCTCCTATTGGTTGCAAGTCGATGTCAAGGTAATTTCTTCCACTTGTACTTAAAATTTCACCAATGAGTCCTTGAGGGTCTTTTGTGCAGAATAACAAGTAGATTCTATTCCCAAAAATTTGGATCAATTTGATGGACCGATGAAAAGTTATGGCCTTAGCAAGAAAAATAAAAATTTGCTATTTTTAGAAATTTGGTGCAAAATTTGACCAGGAGCTGCCAAGGACAATTTTGTCTAGAATAGAGTGTAGAATTTTTTGCTAAATTTTTGAGTCAATATGAGCTCTGTGTGAAGAGATATCCCTATTTTAATAAAATTTCAATGCTTTTTTTTCTACTGTGTTGACGAGTCTACTGGTGTTCTCTATTTTTTATTTGGAGTTACGGTTCAAAAGTTGCCCTCTGGAATCAACTATCACTGACTTGTGTAGTCTGTACCCTGACCACCGTGTCACTCACTATTCTCTATTCCTATCACCTGTACTAGGGTTACTGACACAGTTGCTGCTTCTGACCTTAGGGAATTTTTTGACACTGACAACTCTATTTTTGACACTAAAAGTCTACAATTTTGGACTGGTACAGAGGACTGTTACTGTCGTTGTCCCGACTATTCAGATTCTGACCACAGGCTATTTCAAACACTTGTAAAAATTTGTCTTGACTATTGGTGCATGCAAGTTGTTTTCTATGATAGGGAAAGCCTTCTCCGTATGCTCACTTTTGGGGATGGTGAATGCAGGTTAGCAGAACAGGGATGGGTTGATTTGCAAGGGGATGATACTTTGTTTTTGTTTTGTTTTTGTGAACCAGGTATGCTAAGTAAGGGAGTATGTAATACCCATAGGCCCTCTGTTATACCGCAGTGATGAACAATAGTGCTCAAACCAATATTTTAGGCCACTACTCAAGGAGGATTCCACACATACCCTTGAGCACACTATCTGCCTCTCTGACAGTACAGGAGGGTAATCGTCTAGGATGTTGTGTCCCATGGACTATGGATAATACAAGGCTGAAAAGCTTCCTAATGGATAAAATCTTGTTTAAACCTAGATTGTCTCCCGATATACCCGAAGATACGTGGGAGCTCAATTCTGTGCATGAGTGCTGTCTGAGGCCTGGGTATTGGAGCCTGATCGCCCCTCACTTCACTAGATGCTTTATGGGCTATCTAGCTTAGCCAATAATGATAGCTCCTTCACGATATTTTAAAACCCTTGGCACAGGGTTTCTAACCTACACAACTACTATATTTTTTTTGGTATTTTTTGATTTTCTACAAAAAAATGACTATATTTTTTGATATTTTTTTTGATAAAGGAAAAACAGAAATAAAAAACACATAGGAAAATTATACCTAATAGGCGGAATGACTGGAAAGAATCATCTTAGTTGTAGCAGAACTTGGCCCTGGAAAGCGCTCTGATACCACTTGTTAGGAACCTACTATTAAAATAAAGCACACACACAAAATACTAAAAAATAACTCACATACATCAAATAACTCAATATCACTATGCAAAAATCAATTACAAAAATGAAACAATCTCACAGTAACACTGAATCGCGGGCCTCTTCGAGGGGGCAACCTCCTTCAATATTTCATTAGCTTGCAAAAGGATAATCTCGTACATGGCTTCATATATTTTTAAAGGAAAACTTCATGCAACCCTACCTAAATGCTCAAGAGGTGGCTTACATGCAAAATGCCACTTGAGCTAGAATCTTCCACCAAATGGCGGTTACAATCTTGATAAAAATGGTTACATGAAATGGTACCACTTGGCAAGGTATCTTACTACATCGGTTACAATATTGATAAAAATGGTTACATGAGATGGTACCACTTGGCGAGGTACCTTTATTGCCACCTACATTACTAAGTATTGCATAATAACATTAAAATGGGATCCCCATGTTGGAAGTGGGTTATTACATAGGTAAATGAGAATTACAATATGGTGTTAGGATAGGATCCTAATATCATGGAACTTTCTGTTGGTAATTTCCTATTCTGTCAACAACCTTCCAGTATACTCTATTTCTTTGTTTTATTTCTTGGGTGGTGACTTTATCTCATTCCTTATCATGTTTCTGTTTTCCATCCTTTTTTGGTTGACTAGGACTTGTTGCTATTGTGGGTACCTTCTTTCGTGGATTGCACCGTAGGGGTTGACTAGGTCCTACTTCTATGTGTGGCCTTGTTCTGCTCCACCTCTTTTTTCTTGCTACTTCATTTACATAAAATCCTGTAAATATAGTGACATCTTTTTGGAATGTAGGCTCAACCTGCTTCCAGTACGAATGGTTTAGGGGTAGCTGGACTACCACTAGAAAATCAAGCTTATTCCATAGTGGATAATGGTATGTGTTATGTACTCAAGCCTTTGGCAAATTTTCCATCTTAGGGTCAAGCATTGCATCTTCTACAACATTCTTCTCATCATAATTTTCCTCTATAGCATTGTCCTCGACATCTTCAGGGGGGAAATACTTAGATGCTCTAACCAGTGGTGGTATCATTGGATCTTTTCCAAATATACCCTTCTTGTCTAGATATTCCATCATCCTTGAGGGGTTTCCATATTTTGAACCATATAGAATCTAGAAGTTTTTTTGCCAGAAAGGGTTAATAGAAATACCTGAATCTCGAGCCATTTTTTTGTAAGACTTTTGCTCCTTTTTGGCCTCCTTTAGGTTATTTTAGAGCTCTTGAAGCTACTCCTTCTATCTATAAAATGATTTAATGAAGAACACAAGCTTATACTGAGAGGGGGGGGTGAACAGTATAAGACCTCTTTTTATTTTTTCAATTATACTTCAAAACAGTAAAGCAATATACCCAAAGCAATATCAAAGCAATGCATAAAAACATCCACAAAGTGACATCAATTTTAATGTGGTTCACCCAGAATGGCTGGGCTACGTCCACAAAACTTTTCTCTAAAAGTTATCTCAAAGTTCTTTGGGAATCCTTCCCAATTACAATGTTTATGAGCCTCGACTCAAAGGAGATACCTTCCCCTCTACTCTCGAAATGATCCCTCAGAAGATCAACTGCCTCTACCTCTTGCCAGCACGTGGAACTCCTTTCCACCGAAGACCTCCTGTCCTCAATGCTTAGCCTAAGAGACCTCTGGCTTCTATGATCATGTCCACAGCAGCTCAACAACTTGTACCAAACACGATCGGTCGGTCTAGTACAAGTCTTCCTCTGTCTGTCAGATCTGTCCAACTTTGAACAAATCAATCCTCTACACACAAGCCTTCTCAAAGACTTGCCAAATCTGTCCTCAGGTTCTTCTCAAAGAACCAATGCACTTCTGTCCTCAAGCAGCAGCACTCCACATTCAACTTTGCCCTTTTTTTTTGTGCTCTCTGCGCCTTCTGCTCTCTTTGCGCAATCACAGCTGCACTTGATCGAATTTCAACCTTTGCACCTCTACGCAATCATAGCGGCACCATCTTCGCACACTCTGCTTCCTTTGTGATCCTTCACACTTGGAATGTTTCAATGAAATGCACTCTGCACACTACGATCGAATTTTGCACTCTACTCTCGACGATCGAACTTCTTGCTCTGCGCACTATCTACGAACGTCGCACTCCAACCACGCATTCATCAACACTTCAACTCTCCAAACAACCCTCCTTTTATAACAAAATTTTCATGATGAAAACTTTAATCTTAGTCGGCTGTTATAACAAAAACAAACCCTAATCTTCGTCGGTTGCAAGCCCTAATCTTCGTCTGCTAAAATTTGACTTTGTCGGCTTCACTGCCTCTGTAACTCTTCTGTAGCTTCTACTACGAAACTACAACATGTCACGATATCATGACACTTCTCCCTTCGTCGACCTCCTTTCTGCTTTTATCGTGAAATCACGACACTTCTCCTATAGAAGACTTGCTTTCAATTTCTATCATGAAATCGTGACACTTTCGCTTCCTTGCACTCTTCTCTGCTTGCACTAGCGAAAACGAAACATGTCGCAAAATCGTGACACTTTCGCCTTTGAGCTCTTCCTTCTTGAATTTGTCGCAAAATCATGACGCTTCTTCTTCCATGCTCTTTCATTTTGCTTCTGTCACAAAATCGTGACTCTTCTCCTGTTGAAGACCTGCTTTCTGTTTCTGTCATGAAATCGTGACACTTTCTCCAACCGTATGCTACCATCTCAATCTGTCGTGAAATCATGACACTTTCTGCATTCGTAAGCTTTCTCTTCAACCTGTCATGAAATCGCGACACTTTCTACATCCGTACGCTTTCTCTTCAACATGTCGTGAAATCGTGACATTTCTTACTTTGAAACCTTTCCTTTGCTGCATGTCACGAAATCACGATAGTTCTTACTTGGAACATTTTCATCTGCAGCATGTCATGAAATCGTGACAGTTCTCACTTTGAACTCTGCAGCATGTCGCGAAATCGTGACACTTTTCGTGTTACTTTCTCTCTCTTCGAACTTGTCGTGAAATCGTGACAATTCACACTACGGACTCTCTCTTCTGCATTATGTCGTGAAATCGCGACACTTTTTCTTTCGGACTCTCTCTCCTGCAACATGTCGCGAAATCGTGACACTTTTTTGTCCGAACAACCTTCCTTGCAATATGTCATGAAATCATGACATTTCTGACTCCGAACATTCTCTCTCCTCTTTGAGTCACGAAACTATGACATGTCGCGATATCGCGACACTTTTCTAACTTGCTTTCTTTCGAACCTGTCATGTCGTAACCTTCATCAAAACAAATTATTTTACATCAAATCAAATTCCTTCAAAATATTCTTGACATCAATGACAACTTATTCACTTGAGCAAATGCAATGTACCCCAAGTACCCAAAATTGCCAACAATCTCCCCCTTTGTCATTGATGGCAAACCTTTACTGAAAACACTTCTCAAGAGCCAAAACTGAAACCAACTGTGCTAACAACTGACAAACTATGCCCACAACTGAGAATCTTCTTTTGAAGTTTTGCTCCCCCTGACTTGAAGCTTTCCTCTTCACTTGAAGCTCTCCCCCTTACTTCATATCTCTCCCCTTTGTCATCAATGGCAAAGGGTCACCTTTGGGGCTCGGGACTAAGAATGAGCCTCTTAGCTTGGTCCCTCCCCCACCTCCTGATGAGGTGATTAATTTTGGGGTGGGAGTAAAACTCCCATTAGGCACTGATCATCATCAGCGTCTATAACTTCCTTGTCGGGCCTTCTCTTGAACTCTTTGTCCATATTCCTATTCTTGTCACTGTTCTTGTTCTTGTTCTCATCCCTATTCTTGTTCATGCCTTGATCCTTGGACCTGATCATGCCACTGTTCCTGTACCTGTATTCTAGAATTTTAGCTCTACACTGTCTGATTATATGACCTTCATTGTTGCACTTGAAACACTTGACGATGTTGTTTCTCTGAGGTAAACCTGATCTTTGAATCCACCAGTTTTGCCCAAACCTGTTCTGGCCGAACCTGTTTTGATCAAACCTGTTCTTGTTATTTACCTCGCAATAAACTGCCTTGTGCCCAAACTATTGACAAGAGTAGCAATACCCTTGAAAGTAACTAGCACTTCTGAAACTGTCATTTACCTTCTTCACTTGAGCCATGCAATGTGAAGCCATGTGACCAAACCTGTGACACGCAAAACATCTATCGTGAAATTTTCCTTTATTCGACCTCTTGGGTCCTGAAAACTTCTTCTCATTCTGAATTTTGTTTTCTATTTCTACGCATCTATCATTCAAGGACTCATGATCTGAAATACTTTCCTCATCAGAACTCTCTTCCTTTTGGAGTCTCTTACTAGACTCTCCAACTTGTTCCTTGTGAGGCTTAACAAAACCAAGGCCTATTTTATCTGTTGTCTTTCTTTGACCTTTGATGAGTGACTTAACATTTTTGGAGCTATCTTGAAACCTGTAAAGCTTATCCTTGTACTCTTTAGTTTCCTCTTTCAAAGAAGCCATTTTCTGTTCTAACTCACTATAATCAAGAACCTTAGACTCTAACTCATCCTTGAGTTCTTGTGTCTTAGCTATAGAGAAATCAAGATTTTCTATAAGATCATCTCTCTCCATACAACATTCATCTAACTTATCCTTGAGTCTAGCATTCTTCTTTCTTTCCTTTTTCAAAGCACTAAGAGCACTAATAAGTTCATTTTCAAGATCCTTTATTTGTTTGCTTTCTGAATCATCAAAGCCTTTTTCAGATTTCTTATCACTAGAGGTGCTACCTTTTTCGAAAACCATACATGCATCTTCCTTATAGTTTTCTGAAGCATCCTCATACATACTGGAAACCAAATCATTATTTGTACAATCATCCTCAAGGTGACCAAAATTTCCACATCTAAGACATTTCATAATAATGAATCTATGTTTCGGTTCTTCCTCTTTTTCTGATATGAACAACATCTCATTTTCATTATCACTTGAAGAAATTTCACTATCACTACTAGAACACTTACTTGCTTTGTCTAGATAGAAACTCTTCTTGTGCTTGTGAGAATACCTCTTTCCTTGATTGTTGTGCTCATATTTGTTCTTCCTGTGATGCTTGTGCTTTTCAGAATCCTTGCTCTTAGAATCCTGTTTATCTTCATCACTTTCATTCTTGAGAACAGTACAATCAGTAGCATAATGACCAAACTTTCCACAATTGAAACATCTTATATTTTTCATGCTTTTGTGCTTTCTAGAGAACTTGCCTTTCTTGCTGTAATATGCCTCTTCATCACTAGAAGACTCATCACTCTCTTGAAGTCGTTTACCCTTGGATTTCTTGGTAGCCTTGAAAGTCGCCTCTTTCTTGACGTCAACCTTCACTTGAGTTCTCAACTCAAATTCTGCAAGTATACTATGGAGCTCATCCTTTTTCAACTTATCCAAATCTTTAGCTTCCTCAATAGTAGAAATATTTTCACTAAATCTATTAGGAAGAGATCTTAAAATCTTATCACAAACATCATTTTCAGCAAGCTCAAGACCTAAGTCTTTCATGGAGTTAACAACCTCATCCATACGAAGCATGTAGTCACTAATATTTTCATCATCATTCATCTTGAGTTGTTCAAACATACCTTTGAAGTGTCTCAACTTGGCCTTTCTGACATTTGTATCACCTATATGAACCACCTGCAACTGTTTCCACATTTCACTCGTTGTCTTGCAGTGAATCACTTTGGTGAGATCTGCTTTTTGTAAGCCTTTCAGAATTGCATTCATTGCTTTTGAATTGCTGTGATGAAGGAGCCTTTCTTCTTTAGTATTTGGACCATGTACAGGAATAGTGTACTCATCTTCAATTACTTCCCATACCTCATTACCAAGTGCCATTAGATGAACCTTCATCCTTGCACTCCAAAGACCAAAATCTGACCCATCAAGAATAGGTGTTGCATTGCCACTTGAATAATCCATTGTGTTCTTTACTAGCTTTTCCTTCAAGTTGTTAAACTTTTCGAAGGCACCCGCTCTGATACCAATTGAAGAACACAAGCTTATACTGAGAGGGGGGGTGAACAGTATAAGACCTCTTTTTATTTTTTCAATTATACTTCAAAACAGTAAAGCAATATACCCAAAGCAATATCAAAGCAATGCATAAAAACATCCACAAAGTGACATCAATTTTAACGTGGTTCACCCAAAATGGCTGGGCTACGTCCACAAAACTTTTCTCTAAAAGTTATCTCAAAGCTCTTTGGGAATCCTTCCCAATTACAATGTTTATGAGCCTCGACTCAAAGGAGATACCTTCCCCTCTACTCCGGAAATGATCCCTCAGAAGATCAACTACCTCTACCTCTTGCCAACATGTGGAACTCCTTTCCACCGAAGACCTCCTATCCTCAATGCTTAGCCTAAGAGACCTTCGCCTTCTATGATCATGTCCACAGTAGCTCAGCAACTTGTACCAAACACAGTCAGTCGGTCTAGTACAAGTCTTCCTCTGTCTGTCAGATCTGTCCAACTTTGAACAAATCAATCCTCTACACACAAGCCTTCTCAAAGACTTGCCAAATCTATCCTCAGGTTCTTCTCAAAGAACCAATGCACTTCTGTCCTCAAGAAGCAACACTCCACATTCAACTTTGCCCTTTTTTTTTGTGCTCTCTGTGCCTTCTGCTCTCTTTGCATAATCACAGCCGCACTTGATCGAATTTCAACCTTTGCACCTCTGCGCAATCACAACGACACCGTCTTCGCACACTCTACTTCCTTTGCGATCCTTCACACTTGGAATGTTTTGATGAAATGCACTCTGCACACTACGATCGAATTTTGCACTCTGCTCTCGGTGATCGAACTTCTTGCTCTGCGCACTATCTATGAACATCGCACTCCAACCATGCATTCATCAACACTTCAACTCTCCAAACAACCCTCCTTTTATAACAAAATTTTCATGATGAAAACTTTAATCTTAGTCGGCTGTTATAACAAAAACAAACCCTAATCTTCATCGACTGCAAGCCCTAATCTTCGTCGGCTAAAATTTGACTTTGTCGGCTTCACTGCCTTTGTAACTCTTCTGTAGCTTCTACCGCAAAACTACAACATGTCGCGATATTGCGACACTTCTCCCTTCGTCGACCTCCTTTCTGCTTTTATCATGAAATCATGACACTTCTCCTATAGAAGACCTGCTTTCAGTTTCTGTCATGAAAACGTGACACTTTCGCTTCCTTGCACTCTTCTCTGCTTGCACTAGCAAAAACGGAACATGTCGCGAAATCGCGACACTTTCGCTGCCTTGTGCTTTTCTCTGCATTACGCCCACGAAAACGGAACATGTCACGAAATCATGACACTTTCACCTTTGAGCTCTTCCTTCTTGAATTTGTCGCGAAATCGTGACGCTTCTTCTTCCATGCTCTTTCGTTTTGCTTCTATCACGAAATCATGACTCTTCTCCTATTGAAGACCTGCTTTCTGTTTCTCTCACGAAATCGTGACACTTTCTCCAACCGTATGCTGCCATCTCAATCTGTCACGAAATCATGACACTTTCTACATCCGTAAGCTTTCTCTTCAACCTGTCATGAAATCGTGACACTTTTTGCATCCGTACGCTTTCTCTTCAACATGTCACGAAATCGTGACATTTCTTACTTTGAAACCTTTCCTTTGCTGCATGTCGCGAAATCATGACAGTTCTTACTTGGAACATTTTCATCTGCAGCATGTCACGAAATCGTGACAGTTCTCACTTCGAACTCTGCAGCATGTCATGAAATCATGACACTTTTTGTGTTACTTTCTCTCTCTTTGAACTTGTCGCGAAATCATGACAATTCACACTACGGACTCTCTCTTCTACATTATGTCGTGAAATCGTGACACTTTTTCTTTCAGACTCTCTCTCCTGCAACATGTCACGAAATCGCGACACTTTTTCGTTCGAACAACCTTCCTTGCAATATGTCGCGAAATCACGACATTTTTGACTCGCAAACATTCTCTCTCCTCTTTGAGTCGCGAAACTACGACATGTCGCGATATCGCGACACTTTTCTAACTTGCTTTCTTTCGAACCTGTCATGCCGTAACCTTCATCAAAACAAATTATTTTACATCAAATCAAATTCCTTCAAAAGCTTCTTGACATCAATGACAACTTATTCACTTGAGAAAATGCAATGTACCCCAAGTACCCAAAATTGCCAACATTTAATAGATGCAAACCACTCTTTATCTGAGTTGGGGTTTGGTTGCACCTTCAATTTTCATTGGGTGACCTTCTGCTTTTGTTACCTTGCTATTATGACCCTTGTCTATAGAATTTTTTATGGTGCCCTCTCAGCTTTCCTTTTAGGCCACAATTTTATTGATGCTCTAGATGCTACTACCTTAGTTGTGGAAGTCGCAGGGTCAACATCCTCTTCCTTCTATAGGTATGACATCTCTTAGAACTCGAAGGACTCTTCATCTTGTTTTTCTTGGGTCCCTGGTGTGTTATTAGTTGGTCTAGTCCTAATATG
Organism: Wollemia nobilis; assembly: GCA_028583015.1. Classification (NCBI taxonomy): domain Eukaryota; kingdom Viridiplantae; phylum Streptophyta; class Pinopsida; order Araucariales; family Araucariaceae; genus Wollemia; species Wollemia nobilis. The sequence goes on along the minus strand of JAQPPZ010002384.1, from coordinate 3,878,506 downwards.
CTCATCCAACTATTCTGCCTTAGTTTGGTCAACCAATGACTGACCAATTGACTGTGCATCCCTTATGGGACCGACTAACCCTTGTGAGTGAACCTTTTTAGAGCCTTTCCCTTGCCCTAATTTTGTCTTGACAGCAAGATCAATTGTTTGTGTGTGATCGATCAATTGAGTGGCACCCAATGGTGCTTCAGTTTCCCTAGCTACTTATACCACTCCTGGTTGATCATCAGGTAGCTGACCATACGATAGGTAGCATCAAAAATTCTACTTGACTCCTTAGCCTCACTATCTTCAATATCCACTATAGGGGGCTCTATTTATGGAATTGGGCCCTCATGTTCTTCATAGTTTGTTTTAGCAGAGGCTTTAGAAAGGTCCTTTGCTTCAACTTCTAAGTTGATTTTTTTTCTGGCATTAGACCAAAACTAACCAAAATAAGTAATATTTTCCTCAAAATATAGAGAAGTCATAGGTATTTCCATTGTCCAATTTATTTTAATTACAACATCAACCTTAGCTGGCAAACTAGCCTTCGTTTGCTGAACCTATGATTTCAAATATTGCACTGTGTTCTGCAGATGGCTTATGGTGTTGTACATCTCCAATTATTTTTCTACAATGGCTTTTCTAGACACCTCAAAGAGTGTCTACTTTATTTTATACTTGACTTCCCAAATTAAGGCGTGCTCCTTCAATGTCTAAAATTGTGTCTATAGATATCCTTCTTGGTCTTCTGGGTGAGAAGGTTCACCATCGGCCATGTTATGCAACACCTGAGCAATGAATTCATCCTCAACTATTTCAATGACTTCTTCATATCTGGACATACTGAGGGTAATTAAGGATACTTTATTTGTCCTGCTTTTGGTCCTTGGGTAGTTCATTGTACGAACAAGGCTTGACAAGCTTGGTCTTGTTTTCTTATTAAAACGTAGTGAACCAAGATACAAAATTTGCACTACATCCCCTATTGATTGATTATTATGGGTAGAAAACACTAATTCTGTTGGTCTTGATGCCCCTACAGTCGAGTGACCATGGGAGTTAGGTGCCTCTATTGTATCCTAGTATCCTAGAAAAATAGCACCTTCTTCAATTGATGCCTCCTTATGTGCCTCTACATGCCTGATTAGGGCTGAAATCAACCCATGGTGTGCTAGGGTAGTGGTTGTCTCGGCCTGATATTGCCTAGATTCATCTCTTAGGGTACATGGTAAATAATAGGGGAAATTGATTTTATTCCCATGTAACAGATGATTTAGAAAATAAAAATGATTTGCGTTGAGCCATGAGAACCTACTAATGTAGGTAAAGAATCTGATGATCTGCTCAAAAACTCAACTCTAGAGATTTGGGAATTTTTGCCTCGATATTCCAGAACGCATCAAGTATGTCATTGGCTACTCAAAAAAACTCTTTGCGTAATTCACAGAGTTATCATATTTGTATACTCGATCCCCTATTTGAGGGAGATCAATGACTGCAGTGATGTGGGATTTTGTGACTAGAATTTCTAGTCTTCTCATTCATAAAACCTCATCCCTTAGAGACTATGAATTCATTTTCTACCTCATCATCCTAGTTTTGACTAACCAGGCAGTAGTAATCCATCCAATCGGTCACTTCAAATTACCTTTGAACGTCTTCATTAACCCTTGAAAGGTCTTTGGGTTCATTTTTCTAAAGCAGGTGATTTGTGGATTTTCCTCCCATGGTAAATTACTTACTATTTTTGTCTGTATTTTTTATTTTTTTTGGTTTTTCTCTATAACTTACCCTTGCTCACAGGTTTGTTTTAACATATCATTTCAATGCAACTGTATTCGTGCAATCAAGCACTTTACACCAAAATTAGAAATAATTACGATGATTTGTGCAAACATCGTAAAATCATGTTCCAAATTCCTACATGGACGATTGTTATAACTTTTTACCCAACTGCCTGTTGTCATGTGAAAAAATGCAGAGTTGGGTACGACGATTGGATGGATATTTTTCAAACAATATGATGGAACTATTGATAGGAATGCATTTCTAATAAAAATTATATACATATAAAAATTAAAATTGAGTACATACCTAATTAGTATTTCACGCGTGCATGATATTTAGACACTCGTGGTGTAGATGGATTGGTTGTCTCATGATAATTGTGATTACCAGAACAAAGAATGGCGTGCATATTTTCCATGTGAGGAAATGCTTTTATGAACAATTCATTATGGGTGCTACAATTTATTTCATTTGAGGTTCCTTGCTAAAAAATAATGCAAGAAAAATATTAAATTAATATTTTTTGTGGGACGACACACATCCCTCCTTGGAAGTCATTTGATGATTGTATTGGAACATGCATAAATATCCAATGGAAAAAGTGTTTTTATGCATGAGGAGTTTGACTTTTGATCATGTGGATAAAATGCTAATGTGGCTTCGACCACTTCCTATGTTGTAGGTTTATTTTGTATACTAGAAATCAGGCACTTATTAGAATGGAAGTCACACACCTTTTTGCTTGAAATCAGGTGCCTTCAATACTTACAACATAATAACCCATTAGAATGGGATTCAAATGCCTCTTTGGTAGAAATCAGGCACCTTACTCCTATACAGGAAATAGGAACCCATTATAAATTAAGTCATACACCTTTTTGTTAGGTGGTTGCTAAAGAAAAAAGTAGCTACCTTCTTGAACATAATACAAGTGCCTTGTTGCTAGAAATCAAGTACCTTTCAAAACAGAATATAGGCATCTTCACTCTAGAAATAAAGCACCTTTTTTTTTTCTTTTTTATTTTTTTAAATCTCTTCAATAACAGGAGTTAGGTACCTTAATGATATGTGGGAGTTAGGTGCCTCCTCGTTATTTAAAAAATCAATTTTTTTTTGTGTGTCTACAGTTGAGCACTTGTGTTTGATCAGACTGTCAACGTTCACTGTTCAAGGACAACATCATCATCTGCTATGTGAACTAGCATTTGGGTATTTTTCTCTATGAAGATAAAAACACCCGCATACCCATCCAAGCATGGTTATCCCACTCCAGATGGGTATGCGTGTATTTATACTTGAATTAACCTCCTAGAAATCTAGAAATGCATAGGTTCATGGATCCTATACTTGATAGGCATAGGTCTCCCAGGTTTCCTATAGATTGCATTTAGGGCATCATTCACTGCAAAATAAAAACACAACTAAATAAAGAAAAATGTATGACTTATAAAAAATAATTTGTTTTTAGATCATGTGGACAAACATATGTCCACATATTACTAAAAAGGTTTTAAAAATTCAATCAAATGGGGTTTCCCCCCTGCCTATTTTGGCCTCAATCGCATAATTTTTAGATGCATCATATGGTTTTTGGGGCAAAAATATTGGTTAAATTCTACTTAGGATGTCGCAACCCTTTCACTAATTGTTAACCCAAGGATGCTTGTAAAATTGTGAAGTACCAGTCAAATATTGATTACAATACCACTAAGGTGAGTCTACTAAACTCTATAGTTTGGAGGGTGTTGTTCTATAGCATTAATTCAATCCAAACCACATAATCTTCAAAAAATAAATTGCAGAAAATAAAATCACACCACACTTGCAAAAATTGAATAAAACAATAAATAAATAAAATTGCAAAAAATAACCAAATGTAGGAAAATAAGAACTTAAAAAAAATGAAATTTAATTACAGGAAAGTAAAGGAGAACAAGAGGAATACTGGCCAGGAGTGGGCCTAGGCTCTATTGGGATCCAAATTGACATCAAGCAAAACTTGATATTGTGACTGTCTATCTTCTAGATTTTTGATTAGGCTTGCACCCGCTAGTCATAGCTTAGAACTCAACATTGGATGGACTAAAGATTGCTCTAGCCCAAACTCTAGAGTAGGTTGGTTCCTTGTTAACTAATAAAATGTTGACTCAATTAAGCTCAGTAATTTTTTAAAGATATAGCGTTAGAAAAGGGTTTAGGGTTAAGAAGTTATAATTCAAATAGTGGTTGGATAGAGCTAACAGAATAGACATCCACAGGAAAAACCTTTTAGCAAATTATTTCTAATGTCCCACACTCAAGTTTAACAACACCCAAAAATAGAGTAATATTCATACAAGAAACACAACCAAAGATATATTCCAAGAAGTAATTTCAATATCCACAATACTAACAATCCAATTTAGCATAATATATCAGTATCTAGATTTAACAGAAATAAAACTCTTGTAAGCATAGATCTAACTATGAAAAGATTTCAATTGCTTTACAACTAGTAATTAAATATCAGTGGAATGAACTAACCATAATAGCATTAGCAAAAATGTGATTCATAGCTTGAGTCTCTTAATAAAGATATTGAATATGACAGTTCTTGAGTCAAAAATCAAGTAATTCTCCTTCCATTAATTTGTAAAAGATGTTACATAGTAGGGCAAGCAAACACTTTAGAGCTGACCCTAAAAATTAAGGGTTCAACCTCTATATATAGTTTTTACAATGAAATAAAAATGTGGAACATTACAAGGATTAGACTGTGCCAGATCGGTAGAATACTGTAGTGGAATCATTTCATTCACCTTCAAAGTTTGAGAAATCCACTCAATACCGCACACCATGGTAGTTCGGCTCTACAACTTGATTATTCTATAATGGTAGTTAGAATATAGGTTGTTAGAAATATAATATAAGCCATATACCTTTATTGGGGACATAATATTGTTGTAGATCCAAAACTACCCATGTTCTTGGTTCTTGGATCCATGGACTCTTCGCCTGCCAGCTCAAACCAACTGGTTCTCATTTGCCAAGAATCTGTTTTTGTATATCTGAGAAAATTTCAGCATGATCTCAATCATTTATTCACACGTGAATGGATATGATTAAACCTTAGCAATGCTCTATAGACGAGCATCGTAGAACATGTCACCAGGTCGCTCTTTTAAAAGACTTATAACTTACTTTAATTGTTTTGACCAACAATGTGGAGCACATATGAAAATACACTATGCTTTGAGCATAATGGAGCATGTCATCAAACTGCTCGCTTTATTTCTCAAAATTGTTTAACTTTCTTTCACATCCACAACATAGAGTATATGTCATAGTCCACTCCTCGATATTCGCTCCTCAACTTTTGACTCAAGTTGACTGTAGAATAGAGCATTTCGCTAGGCTACTCAAGAAAGAGTGTAAAATGTTGTTTCACTAGAGTTTGTACTGCACCGCTTCCTTATGCTTCTTTTTGGGCATTTTGACCTTTTTGATCAACAACGTGGAACATCTATTCTTATCTGCTTTAAAATAAACATGGAACTCAGCAGCATGGAACACCTCAAAACTTATTCACTTTAGTGCATGAGATGGGACAATGTGCGCTAGGTTACTCTTTGGAGAACGCTGACACCAACTTTGACCTAAGTTGATAGCAGCATGAAACATCTGCAATGGGCCACTATAAAATGCACTAAGTATTGAATGACATGGTACATCTATCTTATGCCACTAAAAAAAGTACCAAGTGTTGAGTGGCGTAGAACACCTTGTGCTGGGCCGCTTGGAAATACACTATGTTTTGAGAAGTTGGGAGCATCTTCATGCCTTAGAATATATTTTCAAAATTTTCTAAGGATGTGGCCATTTTGGGCCTACGTTCTGGCACCTCTCAGGTGGGTTTTCTCGCAAAGCCAATGAACTCAAAGTCTTATCTATTGGGTATTAGGAGTCAAAAAATACAAATCTTTGAGCAATGCTTCATAGAATAATTTCTATATGACCATTACCCTCTAGAAACTTTGTGAAGCCACCCAAAGGATAACGGTTCACATGGAGATCATACTGGAAACAATGATATCCACCACTCCTTTCGACTAAAAATTGCTCAATTATCAAGAAAAAATAGAGCTACGCTCTCCCTTATAAGCCCAATAAAAATGATCAAAATACCTTCATGAAAACTTCATTCTTTGCTCTTTGGATTCATGATTTTATAATTATCCTCTAAAAATGTTAGGATCAAAAACAATATACAACACTATTTTCATGAATACAAAAATATTCAAAATTGGAAACTCTACACTTGTTCCTCTTGAGGGTCTTTATAAACTCTATCCGATTCTTACTTTTCTTTCTAAGCTTCTTCCTCATCATTGCCTTACTGCTCTTGGTCAGCCTCCTCTTCTTCTTTTAAGTCTTGTTGCTTATCTTTTTGCTCAGCATCGATCTCAAATAGTTGAATCATCAGTTTAAAAATCTGCAAATCTTGGCTCCAAACTACCTTAGAATGGTTAGAAGTCTCCCTAAGTTGTTTATGAATAAACTCCAACTCAGAGGTATCTTCATAGTTTGCGGAGATTACCTTGTTCACTAGGTCCTCCATCAAATATTTGAGCCTGGTTAAATTAATTATCATCTGAGAGATATTTTCTTGATCAATTGGCTCCTTCCAAACATAAACATCAGATTCATCTTGGATGCTTGAAGCTACACTCTTCTTGATATCATATTCTAATAATAGAGTATTATTCTCAAGCTAGAGTTCTCCAAAGTTGTATTGAGTGATTTATTGGTTGATATCTATCATATCTTGAATTATGTTTTCCACTTTAACAACCAAGCCTTTTGGATTAATCTATTCTTCTTGACCACAACTCTAGTAGCCAATCTAGAAATTTTTCATTCCTTATTGGGGATTAGTTTAGCAGCCTCATTAAGCCTACTATCAGACAATTTATAGATTTGTTTTGCTAGAATGACCATGGGATGTAGCTTCTGAGTGAACTTATCCAGGTCTTATTTAGTATTCTGTAGTAAATGGATAGCATCATCCATATAATCTATTATGGGCTGTAGTTCATAGCATTTCTCCAAAACTTCGAACCAAAGCTCTTTTATTACCTTCTTCACTCCTAATTTTGAGAAGCCTAAGGATTTGGTCTTCTCAATATGAAGTTGATGCTTCAAGTATTGTTTTTCCTTGGCCTATTATTCATTTTTATTTTTTTGGTCCTCAACTTGATCTTTAATATTAATGGCCTCTTGATATTTTCTTTGCTAGATTTTAAATTCATTTTTGATAGCATTTTCTACCTATTTTTTTGTTGTTGATAGTCTTCTCCAACTTCTTTATTTTATACTCTAACATTCCAAATTTCTCCTTGTAGATATCAATCTTGACAGAGAAAGTCTCTAGGTGAGCTTTTGCTATGACCAACTCATCTTCAACTAGTAGTTTCTCAATGTCTTCAGTATACTCCTCTAGACGATAATATTATATAGTCATCTCTACTTCAGGCTTGCTCACCAAAGGGATAATAGATATGGATGCTCTCTACCTTGTAACTAGATCAATAGATATTGTGCTCCTTCAATAGATATGGAAGGAAAAAATCAAAAGTTGATTATAGTGGAGTAGTAGTGACTAGAGTTGAGTTTGTGGTTATTGTTGTGGTTGCAATAGAGAAATACATGGGAATTGAAACATAAATTAAGAAAGTATGGGTAGTTGTGATGAAAAAGACTTGTGCTTCAGATGATACTGGGGTTGTGATGGCAAAGGTGGAATTATCGAGGATGATGTGACTGGGATTTTGGATGAATTTGGAGGATATGGATTAGTTTGGCCCTCTGTATTAGCTATTGAGATAGGTGGTGAATTATGAGGGGAAGAGGACACCTTTGTTTCAAAATTTTCTTGAGAAGGGGAAGGAGATTTTTTTTTGGAAAGAGGAGGAGAAGGAGAAGAAGCGATAGTAAACGTATCTTCGTGTACAGATGTAGGATGTTTTGGAATCAACTCTGCACTTTGGTGTTGCATTTGTTGTATCAACCTCTCTGCAATTGAAACATGAGTTTTTTAAACACTCTTTCCCTTATCCACTTTTAGTTTCTTGCAAACATCCTTCTAGGTCCCTTCTGGTGCATCTTTGGATTTTCTATTGATAACTCAAAACACTACTGACTTTTCACTCTCTTTATCCTCTTTGAATGGCCCCTTCTGTAATACATCTTCAGTAGTAGAGTTTGGCTCAGTTGTAGCTACGGTAGTGAAACTCACAAGTGTGAACACAAAGTATTTATCATTTTTATTCCAATCTATATTTGTCTCATGAGGCTCTCCACCCAGGTCTAGGAATTTGGGTCTACTAACTATCTGAATGACTTAAGTATTTACTACCTGTTGGGCACTAAATTGCACCAAGTTTTCACTTGATACTACGGTTGTCTGTCTTCCTATTTTTTGTCCAAGCTTACACCCGATAGTTGCAGCTCAACACTCAACAATGGATGGACAAAAACAAAGTTTTTGATCCAACCTCTAGCGTAGACTGGTTCCTTGTCAACTTAAACAAGGGGTTGACACAATTATGCTCAGTTAGGGTTTAAAGGTTAGGGTAAGAAAATATTAGGGTTAGAGAAATGTGAACAATATTGTATGGATAGGCTAATAGCATTGCACCGCCATAAAAAGATCTAAAAAACTAACACAAAGATACATAACTCAGATTAAAATTGTCACAAATTGAATGATTCTTCATTCATTAAAGCACAACATAGAAATATTACAGACAACGATTTCAATTTCCAGACAATGATAATCCAAATAATAGAATTCACCAATATCTAGATTCTACAGAAATGCACTTCCTAACAATATAGATCAATCTCAGAAGTAGATTTCAATTAATTTAATAGCTAGTAATCCATTAACTTGGCAAAAACTAACCACTTAAGTATTCACAAAAATACAACTAAAGAATTTGAACCTCTGATATCAAGCATGAAGATACAAATTTTGAGGTGAAGATCAATGTAATGCTCCTTAAATTAGATCTTGGGAATATTTATAGTAGCACAGGAAAACACACTAGAGCCGACCCTTAAAAATGAGGGTTCGACCTCTACTTATAGTTTTTGTAGAAATTAAAAATACAAAGAACATTACAAATATTTCATTTTGATAGCGCAACAAAGAGTTTTTGCAGGCATTTTCTTACTGGTACATCTTCTGAGAAATCCACTGAAAGTGGTCCGCCATGGTAGCTTGGGGCCTCTACAACTTGCTGGCTATTTTATGCAATTAGATTCCAAGCCATTGGAAATTATGCACTATCATCGATTCTTCTTGGATGCTATCTACCGTCATCGATCTGTAACCACCTCTGGTTTAGCTTTCTTGAAAACCCTTGACACTTCATCTTCTTCTTCCAACTGATTGTTCCAATTTTGGTAGAGAAATGTCTCTAGATACCTCATATTCTTTGACACAATCCTCACCATTGATCACCCTTATTGTATGGCTCAGATTCATTCTGATACAAGCTTATTATGATGATGGGGAGAACACAGTGCCATTTTGCTTTAAAATGTTGATGACATCATTATTCTATTTTAGAAACTACAAAATCACCAATCCAGCTCCCAAATAACCTGAAAGCTAAGCAGGAATGAATTTTCTCTTTGTTTTTCAGTTTCCTTCATTATCCATAAGGTATTCACAAATCTGTATAAAAATATCAATGATGTCATTCTTTCTCTATAACTTTTGCAAATTCCATTATGGGTTGAGCAAGTGCATTGGCATATGATCGTCAATTTGGACCCGTCATAGTGCAACATGACCTTTTCTCCATTTCACACTATTCTTAGAATAAAACATTCTACCTTATCACCATTTTGAAAAGGAGAAGTCAAAATCACCTTTAGTCATGAATCCACATCCACCTTGTCCACAACATCCCGCCTTGTCACCATTTTGGGTGAAAATACTCTATGGGTTCTCTAGAATCGGGCCTTCCAAAACTTAGCCACTCATGAAGTTTTCCAAAATATCAAGTGGTCGCTAATCTACACTTTTTTATTGCTAATGTCATCTCCTATTAAAAGTTTTGCATATTTGAGATGTGTCGCTAATCCGGAGCCAAAAACAAAAGAAGTCTATCGAAATCACTCCAAGCGTGAAAATTTACTAAGTGTAGGGCAGGCTCATGCCTTCTGTTGTAGATCCACTTCAAAATACATTTTCAGTTATGTGGAATGAAGACTTTACCACTTAGACAAAATTTGCAAATTTTTCCTAAGTATGTGGCCATTTTGGGCCTACATTCTGACGCCTCCCGAGTGTATTTTCTTACAAAGCCAATCAAACTTAGAGTCTTATCCATTGGGCCACAGAGTCACACATATTTATCTTCAAAAACATATTTTATAGAATAACTTCCATATAAACACTACTCTCTAAAAAATTTAATAGTCTGCCTAGAGAGTAAAGGTTCATATGGAAATAATGCCAAAAATATAAAGAACTTACTCATACAAAGATTATGTCAAAAATACAAATCTCGCCACTGTATTTAAAAACTTGACATAACTATACTCCTTTTATAAGGCCTTATTTCAAGAAATTCCTTCACATATAAAATACAAAACTTATGCATACGTATAAAATAAAAATGAACTAAGTGTGAGCCCATCCTGGTCCTATGACTGATCCATCCAGCTCCCCTTCTTCTATGGCTTCTTATTCTTTTTCTTCTTCTTCTTTTGGAGTAGGTGTTTTCCACCTTCTTTCTCTAGAAGCATTCCCAAAAAAATGAACCATTAATTCCAAATATTATAGGGCCTGTTCCCAGACTTCTTAAGAGGGATTGGATGTTTCCTTGAGCTACTTATAAACATATTGTAGTTCTCCAATATCTTCATAGTTAGCAGCATTCTCTTTTTTCACCAGATCTTCCATGAGATCTCTCAAACAGGTAAAATTCATGATCAATTGGACAACTTGTTCTTGGGGTAGTGGCTCTTATAAAGAATCTATTCCAAATTCATCCTACAAATTATCATTAATGCTTTGCTCGATATCTTCCATAGATAACAAGCTGTGATCCTTCTTCCAGAGACCTCTGAAGCTAACCTAAATTATTTCTTTATTTAATTCAACATCCTTTATCACCTTTTCAATCCTGTTAAATAAAAACTAGGCTCTTTGAAGTGCCCTATGATTTTTAACCACTATCATGGCAAAAAATATAGTGAGATTACATTATTTATTAGGAATAAGTTTAGCAGAATCACTGAGTTTGCTGTCAACGAACTTATACATTTGTTCTGCTAGAATCACCATAGGTTGCAACTCTCCAGTGATCTGATCTAGCTCTTTCTAAATATTGGAGAGTAGGCAACTGGCATCATTAATATAATCAATAATAAGTTGAAGCCCTAAACATTTATCCTGGACCTAAGAAAGCAACTATTTTCTAATCCTTTTCAACTCATTCTTAGAAAATCTTGAAGATTTAGCTTTCTCAATCTGAAGTTGATGCTTTAAATTTTGAATTTCCTTTGCCTGATCTTCATTCAGCTTCTTTTGCTCTTCTAACTGGTCCTTTAGTTTATTGGCTTCTTGAAATTTCTCTTGCCAACCCTTAGCCTCTTTTCTTAGATCTTTTTATACTTTATTTTGATTATTTAGACTCTTCTTAAGCCTTTCAACCTGTTTCTCCAATTTGTCTACCTTCTCTCTGACTAAATCATTCTTCACATAGAAGGTATCCAAGTGGGCTTTGGCTATAATTAGCTCATATTCCTCAAGAAGCTTATCAATATCTTTTGTGACCTCCTCCACTCGATAATTTTGAATAGTCATCTCAATATCAGGTTTGATCACTAGTAAAGTTATAGATCTTGATATTCTTTATCTAGAAACATGATCAACATACATGCTTCTTCTTCTGACAGTCATCCTGTTGGAAGGATTAGTAAGCTTCTCTATCCAATAATCATTTATACTCTGAGTGGCTGCCTTCTCTTTTGATACAGTGATCAGTTTTAAAAAACCAGTGGCTAGAGGAGATAATGACACTAGAAAAAAAGGGCAGACTGAACTGTCGATGATGGGGGTGAGGATATAGTTACAACTTCTGTGATAATAGTGGAGTCTATAACTACTGCTACTATTGTTGTTGGTAGACTCATGGAAACTGATGTAATACTAACAATCATATCAATGGATACACTTGGAACGTAGTGTCCCATTGATGGTGGTGATAAAAAATATGGAAGTGAAGGGATGGTAGATGAGGCAGTGGGAACTTCAGATGCTGAAGATGGGATTTGAGGTGACTATGATGAAACAAAAGTAACTTGTACCTTGATGGCTACTGATGACACAGGTGGTGGACTGTGAGAGCGAGGAGGTACGCTTGTCATATCTTATTGATTAGAAATGGAGGGAGATTTCTTTGGGGACTCATGAGGATGAAAAGAAGAAGAGGTATTAGAAGCCATACCTTTTCCTATAGATGTAGGGTGCTCTTGTTCTACCTCAGTTTCTTGTTGCTACTCCTGATCAATCAATTTTATCACAACAAAATCAGCTACCTCTTTAGCAATCTCCTCCATATCCATTTTTTGTTTCTTTGAAATTTCTCTCTCCTCTCTTTCTGGAAATCTCTTAGTCCTTCTATTAACCAATTGAAAAGTAGTCATATCATTCTCAGAATCTTCTTCCAACTCATCTTCTTGCACTACTCTAGAGAGTAATGATTGTTTAGAAATATGATGTAATTCAATTGATGTTTTAAGGATAAAAGAAAGGGGTTTGTACTTAAAAATTTCATCCTTCTTTTTCCAGTTGATATCTGTTTCTGGAGGCCGTGCTCCCAGAGCTAAGTTTTTAGGCATAGATGTTATTTTAATAACTGGGGTATTGCTAGATTTTTCTTTAGAATATTGCATTTTTCTCATCAAGTTAGCCCCCTTAGGAAACTTCTCCACCTGCTCAGTGGTAGTATGAAAGGTTTTCAGTACTTCAGTCAGTGTCAAATGAGTTTTTGGTTCTTATAGTTGAGCCTATTGATATGTATGTGGAGGGAGGTATCCAGATCCAGATTGGGGTTTTTCAACTATTAATAATATGTTTCTAACATCATTTTATCTCTAGGTTTCAATGTTTTTATTATATATCCTTGAAAATTCTTTATCAATCTTCATTCCAAACTTGGAATTAGGCTTTCCAATTTCAACCCTCATTCTCCACCATTTTTTTTATCTTTGATACATTCCATGGTACCTTTTCCTTCTCTTAAAATTCTTATGTAATCTCTTCTTCAAGCAGAGGATCCTTTTTCTTTGCAAACTTAGCCTCAGGTGGAGGATATTTTTTAATTGTAGCCTCTGTAATCCAATGACTTTTATTATTTTCAGGTTCAAAATTAACAACTTGCTCATAAAAATCCAACCATGGAGGAAACTCACCCATATTTTAGACATTCCACTCTAAAAGAGTAGTCTCATCATTGTTTCTGCCCTATTCAAAATGAGCCCTAGGTATCCTTTCAAATTTATAAGCCTTAGGTCCATTTAGGGTTTTATTCCTTGTAGTAAAAATGCCATTAGGGTCATAACTCCATCTTTGGGGAATATAAAATAGACCTAACCTATCAAGGTATTGGCCAATTTGTTGGATCTACCCCTTCTTGGTGATGGTAATGTCATCCATAGTGTGGTGGGTAAGTAAATACTTCCTCTTTCTTCTAGAACCATAGTTCACATCAATGTACTCTGCCTACCTCATATATTCCAAGGCAAAAAGCCTCTCTGTGACAACGTGGGGCAAAAGAAAAGGTTTATCCATGAAACCATATAGTTTGATTATCGTGACCTCAGTCAACAAATACCAGTCTCCTTCTACACTCTTTGTTCTCAGAATATTCTCAGATAAAGGTGGTAACCTAGGGCACTTACCATACATTATTTTTAGGGCAGGCCCCAAAAATTCCAAATTGAATCTATAATACGACTCACTGCTCCTCAAATGACTTGTCTAATAATAAATCGACAAGGGTTACCCATCATTGGTTTTATCCTTTACTAGAATCCATGACATTCTATCTTTCATGGTAGCATAGAACATCCACAGTAGACTTGAGAAATGCCTAAAACTAGGAGCATCAACGCCCCTTTTCATGCTTACTAGCTGCTCATGTATCCTCTATGTGAGAAAAGTTGTACAGTCAAAATAAATCACTCTAGTCTCTTTCTTTCCCACATCTTTCTCATACATTATTTCATTAGAAATATAGTATGCTACAAATTTTTTTCAACCATGTACCATTCTATCAGATTCTTGTTGGTGCATCGACTTTCCTCCAAAATATGGGAATTCGAAACCTTTCCTTAGGCGGGTCCTCCCTACTCTTTTCATCACTGTGCCTGCGACTCATTTAATTTGATGTACATGAGCCTGTAACCTTGCTCCCATATTTGGTACCTCAGTGAGAGATCTCTTGGACATCATTTTGGCTATAGTAAAACTTTGTTCTCCCTGAAATTCATAGTAAATTCTTTAGAATATCGCTCTACTCTCTTACCACTCTTGGGGTGCAAATAGCTGCAAAATAAGAGGAGTGTACGCTTTTCATCACTTTTATTTTTAGGAATACATGTATCCTCCACCATTAATGCATTTGATTAACGTCCTCCGCACAAGCACACTTTCCAAATTTTAATAATTCCTTTTGGGGGCTTAAAAATGACATTTTTTCTTTTCATTGATCAAAATTTTAAATTGTGCTACCACCTCACTGCACTCCTTTGGCTACTCTTTGGTTATGGCATGAGTTCATTAGCATTGAATGCAGGATTGTTCTATGGTATCCATGTGTCATGGTCTGAATTGCTACTTGGATTTGCTTTGATTTCAAAAATGGTGGCTTAAGAGGCTTTTGAGTTCGTTGACACTTAGAACCTTCTAGGAGTGACTTTCCATATTGATTCCACTTCTACTATATTGGCATCGAAAGGTTCCCATATTGGGAATGTCTTTTACTCTCTTTTGACCATCGACTCACCATTTCATGAGAATATTAGTGTATTTTGATAAGGATTCAAGAGTGCACATCGTTCCAAAGGGCTTCACATAGAATTGAGTGTGGAATGAAACCATGTTGTGTACTTAGTCCATACTTAGTCATTCTTGTGAAATTTTTTCTTTTTTCAAGTTTTTTCAAGAGAACTGATTACAAAGTGCAAAAAGAAATTAAAGAACAAAGTGCAGAAATGAGGAAAATATTTATACAATGTACATACATATGTTATAGTGAAATCACTCCTTACACATAGTAGAGATTGATATGAAAAGCATTCACTGTAATTGGTTGTATGTTTCCCTCAGGGTCTTCCAGCTGGAATACATTGGATTCCTTAGCATCTACTATTATGAAATGACCATCCCAAAAAGAATTAAACTATTCATGCTTTCCTGGCTTTGCTCTATCAACATACCACCTGAGAACTGAGTCTCCAACCTGGAATTTCTTGAATCTGGTATTCTTATCAAACCATGCTTTAATTTCTGATGAATTCTTTTGAAAACTGTTATATTCCTGAGCTCTACTCTCTTCTAATTTTAGAAAATGTGTCAACCTAGTTTTCATAGGATATTCTTCTAAATATTTATCTGAATTGACAAGCTTAAGTGTTGGGATCTCCAAATGGATTGGTAACACTGCCTCCTTGCCATATACTAGTGCATAAGGGGAAGTATTGATGGACTTCTTAATAGTAATATTGTCTACCCACATAGCTTGGTCCAGTAATAGGTGCCAGCTCCTTTTATTATCTTCAAGTGATTTCCTCAAAATCCGTAATAGGTTTTTGTTGGTAGATTTTGCAAGTCCATTAACCTATGGATAATAATTGGAAGTATTTTTAAGAGTAATGCCATACTTAATAGTAAACTCAATATACTTGGCTCCAATGAAATCTGGGCCATTGTCACTCACCAAAGCTTTTGGAACTCCAAACCTTGAAATCAAATTTTCCATAAATTTGATCACATCTTGATTTGATTTCTTGGTAGGAATAACTTCTACCCATCTAGTAAGATAATCTATGGCAGTTAAGATAAACTTATGCTTTGATGAGGAATTAGTGTTGATAACCCCTATGAAATCTAGCCCCCATTGTTGAAAAGGCTCTTCAACTTGAATGGGCTTGAGGGGGGATGAAGCATTCCTTTTCCTTCCAACATATCTTTGACATTTGTCAAAATCTTGGGTGATATTAAAAGCATCAGTAAATACAGTGGGTAAATAATAGCCTTCTCTTATGATTTTTAAAGTTGTAACCCTACCCGAGCTATGTCCACCAGCTGATCCTCTATGGAATTCCTCCATGACCCTTTCTTGTTGGTCATCCTTTAAGCATTTTAGAAGAATTCCATCCAAGTTTCTCTTGTATAATCCATCTAGTAGTAATAGATATTTCAAAGCATGAAGCCTTTATCTACTCCTTTGGGAATAAATTAGATTAAGGGGGCATACTCCACTTCAAAAAAACCTAACCATCTGGTCAATCCAATCAGAGTCTTTAGTTTGTATTATTTCGACCTGATTTTCTTCTGCTGCCTGGCAAGCTGTTACCTCTACCAACATTGCAGCTTCTGTTAACCCTTGGCATAAGGGTCTACCTCTCAATATCTTGGTGGGGTGTATTTATACATTGTATTCTTGAATTTTGGTAATCCAACCCGCTCTTTTATCACCTAGATCACCCTGCAAGATAAAGCTTCTTACATCCAAATGAACCACATATACTAGGGTCTTGCTCTGTACCAAATACCGCCTAAAATTATTTAGTGAATCCATCACAATAAATACTTGTATTTCAATAAATTTGTATTTGACCTAATAATAATGGAGTTTTTGGCTCCAAAAGAACAACGGATGTTCCTCCTCTTGATCAAATTTTTGAGTGAGTACTAAGACATAACTTTCTTCAGCTCCATATGCATAAAGAATAAAATCTTTACTAAAATCTAGATTTACCAATACTGGGGTTGTTGCAATGGATTTCTTGACAATCTCAAAAGCTTATTTCCTGACTTCAGTCCACTTGAATTTGACATTTTTCTTGAGTAGCTCATATATAGGCCTTACTTTATGTGCAAAATTAGAAATGAATTTCCTAACAAAATTGATTTGGCCTAGAAATATTGCAATGTCTTATTATTTGTAGGTAAAGGAAGAACAAGAATTGATGTGATTCTATTTGGATCTATGGCTATGCCATATTTTGAGACCACATGACCTGGTAGCTTTCCTTCATGGACTGCAAAGAATGACTTCTTAGGATTAAGTGAAATACCAAATTCTCTGCACTTTTGAAAAATTTGCTCCAAGTGTAACAAATGGTTTTTTTTCTCATGGGAAAACACAGTCATGTCGTCCAGATAAATTAGAATAGCCTTGTTGATCAGTGCTCCAAAGTCATAGTCCATAGCTCTCTGAAATTTGGCTCTTGCATTGGACAATCCAAAAGGTATTCTTTGGTAGGAAAATGTACCGTATTTTGTGGTGAATGTTGTTTTATACTGACCTTCATCTTTCACCTAAATTTGGTTATATCCAAAGTAACCATCCAATAATGAGAATCTTTCTGCTCCTACCACTACCTGTAAGATCTGATCAATTTGAGGGAGAGGGTAGTGCTCTTTAAGGGATTCTTGGTTCAAATTTCTAAAGTCCACACACAAGCGTATATCCCCATTCTTTTTTCTTACGGGTACCAAATTGGCTATCCAAGTAGAATGTTTTATTGGGTATATGATATTAGCCTTTAATAAATTTAGGAGCTCCTCTCTCATAATAGCCTCAATCCTTGGATTGAATAGCCTCTACTTCTACCTAAATGGTTTTGCATCAGGCTCTAGCTCAATAGTATGTTGGATAACCTTTTTATCATACACCTTGAGGTCTTCATATGACCAAGACACAATGTCTTGGTATCTTAAGCATAGAGCTTTAATATCTTTTGCTTCCTCAGGTGAACATCGAGTTTTGATATTGAGATTCTTTTATATACCAACTTCAACTTCTTTATAGATTTTTTCATTGACTTTCATGGCTTTGGTCTTCTTTCTATCCTTATTATCAAACAAACTCTCAATGGTGACCAACCCTCTTGGGATATGATTGTTAATTAGTTGGATAATGTCCTGTTGATCAATTTCATCTGGATTCTCCTCTTGGATACTAGAGAGACATGCTTCTATCACCAAAAAATAAACTATTTGTTCATAAATTTCAAAAACATGCCAAAAAATCTGCTTGTCTAGTACCTCAGGCCTAAAAATCATTTTAATTCCCTTGGCCTTCTTGATTCCAAAGTCTACAGAAGGGTTGAATTTAGCTCCATTTTTTTCTAATGAATCAGCCAGAGTGTTCTTTTCTCTGGGAATAAAATTTAAATTTAGGGCATCAAAATATTCCATTAAATCCCATACCCTATTTCTGTAAGATTTTAGGTAATGGTGCTTACTGCTGCACCTATTTCTTACTTTATGGACTATTAGCTCAAAGTCACCATATATATCCAAAATCTTGATGCCTATACTTTCTGCTTGTATCAATCCTAGACATAGGACCTCATATTCTATCGCATTGTTAGTACATGACCATGTCAGTCTGTAAGCAAATTTTTTTGTACCTTCTGATTGGGATTGCAGAACCACACCAGCTTCTGCATCATTTTGGAATTCAGCACCATCAAAGTGCATGCCTCAAGTTTCTTTATCTCTCAGAGATTGGTTGGATATAGAAGGTATTTTCTTCTTTGATTCATTTGAGATGCTATATATTCCCATACTAGTTCCAAACTTACTATAATATTCTCTGAAAGGTAACTCATCCTCTATGTCCAACTCTTCAATGTTTTCCACCAACTCAAATTCTTCCAAGGGATTAAGATTGCACATATCTTCTTCAATATTTTCAATGCGATAAACTACTAGTTATTCTGGTGTTATCCTTATTCTCTTTTCTTTGAAAGGGATTACCATGCTAGAATAATCCATATACATACATCCCCCTAGATTTTTAGTAAACTCTTTTGAAATAAATAATCTAAAATAGGGTTATAAGTCAACC
This sequence comes from Wollemia nobilis, assembly GCA_028583015.1. Classification (NCBI taxonomy): domain Eukaryota; kingdom Viridiplantae; phylum Streptophyta; class Pinopsida; order Araucariales; family Araucariaceae; genus Wollemia; species Wollemia nobilis. Next base: position 3,859,589 of record JAQPPZ010002384.1, on the reverse strand, counting down.
ACAACTATTTATTGCACTATTTTCACCTCAGGGGATCTGTGCAACCTCATCAGTACATCCTTAATGACCCCAACTATCTTGATATGTGGACCATATAGTTGTAATATTCTAGGACAAGATTGGGTATACTCCATACCCATATCCTCACATACTATTTTAGGCATAACTGTAGTTGATGCTCCTAAGTCAATCATACAATTTTGGACTACCCAACCTTCCATTCTTAGGGATATATAGAAAAGGGGAGGTTTATTCTTTAAAATAGCTAGTGGCATATCTTTATTTTTTGATGGCATACTAAGGATTATTGTGGCCAACCTATTTTGAGGATTTTTATTGAGGGAATCTTTAAGCAGGTCAATCTAACCAGGGATGAACAAAGTGTCATATAGGCTAGCTTTTGATGGGATCATTTTCATCTCTTCAACAATGTTGTATTCAGACTTAGTCAAGAAGAGTCTTTCCAACGTTCTTTCTTGCTCATCATATCTTCTTTTATATTGTTAGGTAGCCTCTAATATTTGTATTTTAGTAATAGAGGGGAACCTAAGTCTTTCTTGATCTTCATATTTAGATATCATTCGGTCTCCTTCTATTTTCTTTTCATGTCTCTTAGGAAGACTATCTTTCTTCTATTTTCCCTTACCTTGAGGAATGGGGAAGGTGTTACTTCTATGATGGAGGGGATCAAATTTCTTCTGAGAATGGACTTGGAATTGTCCCATTTTTTGAGGGTCTACTTGTAAGGCTTTCTTCCCAGACCTTGTCATAACGACAATTGGGCTTTCCTCAAATGACTCTTTTTTAACCATGATTTGATTAGGGTGTCATAACATATTAATTGTCCCATTTTGATTCCTTTTAGCTTGATCCATAGCTTGCTAAACATGGTGTTGGTACATCACACAAAACTATGAGTCATGGGGGTCATTACATACTAAACACAAAACATTCGCAAGAGTAGTATATGAAGAACATTCTGGCTCCTCATATACTGCATTCACCCTGAACCCAGTATTTTTACTCGGACCAGGTCTTTGATATTTATTTACATATGGGAATATCCTCTATTGTGACCTTTCTTGGTCTCTATTTTTCATTGAATTCATTCTATTACTTAGAGTTTTTAGTGTATTTTGTATATCCAAGATAGTAGAAAACTCCTAAGGTGATTGAGAAGGAAGTGGAGGAAAAGGAGTTGTAGAGGGTACATGATTTGGTTGAGGGATCACATTCATTTGTGGATATGGGGATGATAAATATAGAGGGTCTATGTAAGAGGGGTTAGTGGATTGAATGTGGCTACTAGTGGTTTCTGAGTTGTAAGGCAACACAATTTTTGGGGGAAGTCTTCCGACATTGATTAGGATATTTTTAACATGAAATGCTGCATTATAAACTTGGGGGGAGGTTTATACTTCTGATTTCTGTGTCTTCAGCCCCAAATATGATCCAAGAGGTCAAATATAATACATATAAGCCAAAAATGTATCTGGTCTGGAAATGGGGGGAATTATTTTCCATGTTCTACTGAATCTCAAATTGGAATCTGAGATAGTTTCTTGCTAATTTTTCTACATGGATGTAAACTGATTAAGTAGAGAAAAAGGGCCAGAAGATTCATTAAATTCCTCTATGAATGGATCGACTAACACTTGCCATGAAGTGATAGTATTATCTTCCAAGGTTCTAAACCAATGCAGTATATTTCCTCTGAAGGACAGGGCTAGAATGCTTATAATAATATCTTCTTCATTTTTGTTGTGGATTACTATCAGGTTCAATATATCCTAATAGTGCTCATAAGCTATTTTCCCAGATCCATCGTAAGTGGGGATAGCTTTAGATATAGCCTGAGGGATGGCATTCATTTGGGCTAATCTAAGAGGACTGGTTGTGTTCTATTTGGGATACTTCTGTAATAGCTAATTAGGAGGCCCATTTTATGCCATATTTTTGGCTGTAGGTCTTATTAGGGGAATTATTGGATGGACTATAGGATCATCTTCCATAAGCTCTTCCTCTGTGGGGAAATCTTGATCTAAATTTTTGGCAACAATAGCCCCTCTATAAGGTAACTCGCAATAAAAATAGGAGTTAGGGTTATTCCTTTTGAAAGACCTAGTATACATGAAATGACATTGTTCTATAGGGATAATTATTTTTCTGAGTCTAAAGACCAGGGAGCCTCCAGGTGAACTTGCTCTTCTCTCCTTAAAAGGTCAAGATAATTCACCTAATCTTGATTCCTTTGGGTTGAGATAATAGTAACTCATTTGATGGGTTTCGTGTTCCTTGTGAACTGGTCCCACCAGGTGTGCCAAAAACTATTGGGTACTAAATTACACCAAGTTTTCACTTGATACTACGATTGTCTATATTCCTATTTTCTATCCAAGCTTGCACCTGATAGCTGCAGCTCAACACTCAACATGGATGGACCAAAATAGAGTTTCCAATCCAACCTCTTGAGTAGGCTGGTTGCTTGTCAATTTACATAGGGGGTTGACACAATTATGCTCACTTAGGGTTTGAAGGTTAGGTTAATAAAATATTAGGGTTAAATAAATGTGAAAAATATTGGACATATAGGCTAACAACATTGCACCACCATAAAAAAACTCTGAAAAAATAACCCAAAGATACATAACTCAGATCAAAATTATCACAAATTGAATTATTCTTCATTCATTAAAGCACAATAGATAAATATTGCATACAATGATTTCAATATCCAAACAATGATAATCCAAATAAAAGAATTTACCAATATCTAGATTCTACAAAAATGCACTTCTTAACAATAAAGATCAATCTTAGAATCAGATTTCAATTACTTTAATAGCTAGTAATCCATTAATTTGGCACAAACTAACCACTTAAGTATTCATAGAAATACAACTAAAGAATTCAAACCTCTGATATCAAGCATGAAGATACAAATTTTGAGGCGAAGATCAATGTGATTCTCCTTCCATTAGCTCTTGGGAATATTTACAGTAGCATAGGAAAAAACACTAGAGCCGACCCTTAAAAATGAGGGTTTGACCTTTACTTATAGTTTTTGTAAAAATTAAAAATGCAAAGAACATTACAAAGATTTAATTTTGATAGAACAACAAAGAGTTCTTGCAGGTATTTTCTTGCTGGTACATATTTTAGGAAATCCATTGATAGTGGTCTGCCATGGCAGCTCGGGGCCTCTGCAACTTGTTGGTTGTTTGACTCAACTAGAGTCCAAGCCGTTGGAAATCATCCACTATCATAGATTCTTCTTGGACATTATCTATCGTCGTCGATATGTAAGCACATCTGGTTCAGCTTTCTTGAAAATCCTTGATGCTTCATCTTCATATTCCTATTGATTATTCCAATTTTGGTAGAGAAATATCTCTAAATACCTCAGATTATTCAACACGATCCTCATCGTTGATCCCACTTATTGTATGGCTCAGATTAATTCTAATATAAAATTATTATTATTACGGGGAGAACATAGTGCCATTTTGCTTTAAAATACTGGTGACATCATAATTTTGTTTTAGAAACTATGGAATTGCCAATATGGCTCCCAAATAACTTGAAAGCTAAGTAAGAACAAATCCGCTCTTTGTTTTCATTTTCCTTCATTATCCGTAAGGTATTCACCAATCCGCAATAAAATATCAATGATGTCATTCTTTCTCTACAACTTTTGCGGATTCCATTCTAGGTTGAGCAAGTGCATTAGCACATGATCGTCAATCCAGACCCGTCATAGTGCAATGTGACCTTTTCTCCATTCCACACTATTCTTAGAATAAAACATTCCACATTGTCACAATTCAAGAAAAGAAGAAATCAAAATAAACTTTAGTCATGAATTCACATCCACCTTGTCCACAGCATCCCGCATTGTCACCATTATGGGTGAAAATACTCTATGGGTTCTCCAAAATCGTGCCTTCCAAAACTTAGCTACTCGTGAAGTTTTCCAAAATATCGAGCGATCACCAATCCACACTTTTTTATCGCTACCGCTATATCCTCTTAAATATTTTGTAGATTCGAGAGGCATCACCAATCTGAAGCTGAAAACAAAAGAAGTCTCCTAGAATCACTCCAAGCGTGAAAATTTACTATGTGTCGAGCGGGCTCATGCCTTCTATTGTGGATATGCTCCAATATACATTATTAGGTGTGAGGAATAAATACTTTACCACTTACACAAAATTTGCAAAATTTTCCTAAGTAGGTGGCCATTTTGGGCCTACACTACCCTATCATCATAGGAATGCATTTTTCTTATAAGCTGGGCCCTTATAGGATACTTCTCTAGTTTCTTTGATGAGGATTCAAACATTTTAGGAGCTTCTGTAGTAACTATTGGAGTGTTAGTCCCTACCTCCTAAGCTTCATCTTATGAAGGTGGGGAAGGAGAATTTGTTCCTACTTGAGTCTTCTTATAAATCAATACCAGATTCTTAGGGTCCTTAGCTTTCCAGGTTTTAATATGCTTATCATATCACTCAAAAAAATCATCATCTATTACTCGATCGAATATGGATTTATCTGTTCCAGTTTCTACTCTCATTCTCCACCAATCTACGATTTTAACTTCATCCCACTTCTTATTTTCAATATCCTTAATATTAGACTCCTTTAATTGATGGCTTTCATTTTTAGTAGAATCAAAATCAACTACCTATTCATAGAAGTCTAGCCATAGGGGTAGTTCCATTTTAGCAACACGTGATGAGATGGATGCACAAATGAAATGAAATGAAATGATGATGTTTTGTTCAAGGTGACAAATGTGTTTTCCTTTTACAATACTGTTTTAGCAATAAGCACTCTATGTGATTTTTCTGAACCAGATTCAAAATTAGAACTAAACACTTCACTAGAAATATTGCCTTTGTTTTGCTTCTGTGATGTTCCTTTGTATTTCTTGTTTTACTTATTTTTGAACCAACACCGATTGGTGTCATGGTTGTCCTTTTTACAATGCGAGTAAAACCTCTTTTGATATTGCTTTCCCTTACCTTTTGAGGATGATCCTCCCTTTTGAAAGTTTCCTTTCTTCTTATCACCCTTATAGTTTGAATAAAGTGCATTGTTCGACACTTCATCATTTTGGAGTTGTTTGCTTCCTCAGTTTGAAGCAAATGACTAACTCCACAAAGGTGATAAATCTTTGTGAAAAATTAAGAGATGTAATCAATATTTTGTAGGATTTAGGAAGAGCTCTCAAAATTACTGAAGTCAAAATGGTGTCTTCTACTTTGGCCCCTAAAGCATTAAGATTAGAATTCAGATCTACCACTCTGCAGAGGAATAGTTCTACTGATTCACCTGACTTCATATGGAGTGTATGAAGTTGTGTTTGAAGGTTTAGAACATTTGATTGATTCTTGCCCTAAAAAATGGTACAAAGAGCATCCCATGCCTCTTTACCAGTTTTAGCTTCACTTATGTGAGGCTGGATCTCATCAGTAGTTTCTAGGAGTATTAACATGAGAAGACGATTGTTATTTTTATCCCATGCTTTTTGATCTACTCTTGCTGTTGTAGGTCTTGATTCAGTGCCATCAACTAAATCCCAAAAGTCCTCTATAGTCAATATGGATTTCATATTAGTTTTCCATGCTGAATAGTTAGGACCTTTTAGAAATTGTGTATCACTTAAGTATTTATTGATAATTTCCATGATGAAGGTCCTACAATTTGTACTAAGATGATCTTTCTTTTACTATTAAGTGATATTTAATGGCACCTGCCTAAAAATTCTCTTGAAGAGAGATAATCAGTTGGAGGAAATTAAGCCAAAAAAATAAGAGATGAAAGATAATTCCCTCAAAAATTTATTTAATGGCACCTGCTTGAAAATCCTCTTGAAGAGGGATAATCAGTTTGAGGAAATTAAGCCAAAAAAATAGAGTGAATTAGGGGTTTTTGTTTGTAGGAGAGAATATCAAGTGAATATTGGCTTTAAATATGTGCAATGGTTAACACAAATTTATTAGTGAAATTTTGGGGTATGGAGTGTTCTTGATTCTATGACTTATAATTGCAAAAAGAAATAATGCAATAATCAAACAAGAATGCCCATAAAATTCTTATCACCTAGGTGTCGGATGCAACCAAAAATGCACCTAATTTACCAATAAAGGTGTCGAGTAAAATAAAAAATGCACCTTTTAATTTTTGCAACAAAATATGAATGTGTGTTGTGCAAAAAATTGATATGTTTTTGTCTCCTCCTTGTCTTACAATTTTACAAATAATGTGACAATAAACAATTGCCTATCTTTTCTAATTTTGCAAAATAAACAAGTTTGATTTGTTTTAAGTTCTCCTCACTTTTGTGTTACAAATTTGCAAAAGAAATACAATTTATTGTCTTCCCCCTTTGTTTTGCAAATTTAACAAATATCACTCCTTTCAAGACAATCCGACACACGACCCGCGTTTGAAAGGCTCCCAAAACTAGCCGACACATGACTTAGTTTTTATGGATCCAAGGTTATAATTTCTTCTCAATTATACAAAAAAAAATTGTGCAATTTTATGTCTTATATCCCCCCTTGGAGAAAACAAATGCACAATGTTCTTTGAATCTTACAAAAATTTTGAGTCTCCTTGTTTTCTAAATTTGCAATAAAGAATCAAATGTTTTTTATTTTGTCCTCTTTCAAGTTTACAAATTTAACAAGTTTGAGAAGAATTTTTAGGTTTCCAAATTTGCAAAAAAAATGCAAAATTTTATGTCACCTTGTATTCCAACTTTTCATGAAAGAATCAAATTCCTTTGATTTTGTCCCCCTTTGAGTGTGCAAAATTAACAAATTGTAAAAGGTCTTAGGGTCCCTAATTTTGCAAAAAAGTGCATTTCTATGTCTTAGATCTCCTTTTTGGTCAGAAAAAAAAAACACTCAGTTTGTATTGCAAAAAAAAAAATAGGACTCCTTCTTCTTTAATTTCAATTTGCAAAATTAAAAAAAAATTAATCATATAGTTTAATTTTAATAATAAAAATAAAATGATGTTTTAATAATAAAATCAATTTAAAAAAATATATTTTATAAAACATAATTTATATTTAAACTATTAAAAATATATATAAAAAAATTTGAATTTAATTAAAAACAAATTAAAAAAATACCTTGCTTTAATGTAATTCTTTGTATAGCAAAAAAAATTCTTTATCCCCATCGGGAATGGATCCCTAGACCCTGTGACCGCTAGCATTGCCAACTAGCCAGTCGAGCTAGGGGGCTCGACATAAAGAAAATGGGAGCTCCTTCCATTTATTCCTCTCCCATCGTGCATCAAACATCAAAAAAGGAATATAAGTTTGGCACACGTAGGATTTGAACCTTGTATCCTGCGAGTGCTAGCCTGGCACTCATGCCAGTTGGGATAGCATGCCTGACCAGAATCAAAGGAACTAAGTTTTATTTGATCCTTTGTGCCTCATGCACAAGGAAAAAAAATGGGACTATTAGTCCCACATTGCCCTTGCGGGCAATGTTTTTCCATTTAAAACCACACACACACCACTACCTTAGTGATTGCCTTTGGGAAATCATGAACGACTCCCTTTTGCCGCCCAAAATACCAATTAAAACCTGCCAACTCAACACCTATTTCGATGAATAAAATAGTGCCATGTCATCAATGCCATGTTAGCTCAGTCCAGCTTGTATCGCTCCAAATTTTTTGCATCCCTACCTTCAGGCTATAGGATCCGCGCCCGGAAGGAGGATGGGAAAAGGATGGTGCGGTACCTCGGACTGAGAGGACTTTGCGAAGGTCCCGCCTCTCAAGGGAGGTGTATTTTGGTGATTTTTCGATGGATGGTGGGTTCACCAGGAAACATTTAGCGGCAGTTTCCATGCCTAGGTTTTGGAATGTGTTTAGATGTGTTCGTTTTAATCTTAAGCATTCATGTCCTAGGTTTGGCCGAATGAATCTAAATTAAACTACATGAAAATGCAACCTTCATGAATACAACGAAACAGATTTGAAAGCGAAAAATAGAGAATTTTATAGAATGACAATGAAGAATACCTGATCCGGATGTCTGAAGAAGATTCTGACGTTTGAAGCAGTCTGGATCGCCTGTAATCTGACAAAATCGCTTGCAATCTGACAGAATCGTCTGAAACTGATAGAATCGTCTGAGATCTGACGAATTCGTCAGAGACCCGCAAAATAGAAAATAGATGCAAAATACAAGAAATTCTACTGTGCTAACAAAGGCAAATTACACCAAATAATAAAATGAATACTGAGCAATAGTTTAAAACAACAATCCTAGCCAATTTCTGTATTTTAACAACAAATCATGAACTTAATGTGCAATCTAAGCTAAATGGGTGAACTCCAAATGCAAAATAATATAAACACTGAGTAAATGATCTAATTTGCAGCATAAAATGACAAAGAAAAGGTTGAGAAAAGCAAACTCTAGGCACTGATTGCCTCGATGTGGACTGCAGTCGAGATCGTCTCGCATCAGTACGAAATCGTCTCGCATTTGACGGGATCGCCTCCGATCTGAACAGGTTCGTCGACGACGATGGATGCTGGCTCCGGCTGAAAATCAGTGATGTACCTACAACAAAATTGCTATGGGACTAGTGCAAAAGCAAGATTAGGATGTTTTGACGTAGAGGGAATCACTTTGCAAAAAATTTCAGCCAGGGGTTGGGGAGGGAAAATTCTAGAGATTAAATAGGCTTAGGGGGAGTAGTTAGGAGGTTGGAGATCATCCCAATTTGGGAGATCTCCAATGGGGGAGGGTCCCAACGGCGCAGACACGCTTCTACCTAGATTGGAGACCCGTTGGAATAGATTCCAACTATGCACATTCAATTTTGCGACAAGATCGTCTGGACGTCCTAGTCCAGACGAAATCGTCAAATCTGGGGCGATATCGTCTGATCGACGACGATATCGTCAAACGGTCAAAACAACCTCTAAAAATGGCACGGAAAAGGGGGAAACGGATTTCCCGACGGTTAACGGGCGGTTTGGGAGGTTAAATTTGAATTTAAAATTATTTACTAAGGTGAATGTAAATTTTATAATTTTACTGCGCCAATTTTAGGGTGCTACATTTTGCCCCCTCTTTAGCGAATTTTCCGAAGAAAATGCGTTAAAGATGAGTTCTTCTCGATCTACGAGAAAGCAAAAAATTATACCCATTTTTAGGCGACGATTCTTGGTCGAATCGTACGATAGCTTACTATGGTGCCCCCTCCGTGTTTTTACCCAAATCGAACGTTTGAGGTAAAAACGCGAAAAAGCAAAAAATTATTGTTGAATAAAATTAAGAAAAATAGGGTAAAACCCTAATTCATTTTTACTGTTCATTTTCTGGTTTTTAGAGCTCTGAAGCATAAATGGTGGAGACAACGCATAGATCGACAGAGGTCCGACGCGGTCTACGGGTAAGAGCCTAGACTTAACTAGAACTGATTTAATTTGATTTTACATGCTTTTTAGGTAGATTTTAGATGAATTTGGAGCATCGCGGCCGTTTTTGGGCCGTCGACGTCGTCGGGACGAAATCGGCGAAAGAAATCAGAGACGATTATGCTCAAATTTGGGACGATATCGTCCAATAGTGGGCGATATCATCAATTACATGAAATTGATCTTTAAGTTGCATTATTAATTACTGGAATTGTTATTAATGATTGCTTGTTGTTTATGTTGTTTATGTTTGCAGAGAGGTTTACTAAAGAGCAGGGAGTGGAAATATGGAGGATTGAGAGATGACTTGGCCGCTCTGACACAGGCAGAGCGAGATCAGCTGGCACAGGCCGGCTTACTACATGTGGCAGAGATGCCACAAGTATCCACAGACATGGGGCTTCTAACAGCCCTAGCAGAGAGATGGTATCCGGGGTCTTCCTATTTCCGGTTATCGACAGGGGAGATGGCTCCCACACTAGAGGACGTATGGAGGATTCTGAGAATCCCCATACAAGGACGGATGATCACTCCTACGGCCAATCAGGGCCACGCTATGGGACGACTGTGTGGTGACCCGCCCCCGAGAAAGGGCAGAGTGAATATCGAGGCACTACGCCAGATGCCTGGGGCATCCAGACTCACACGAGTACTAGCTGGAGTGGTTGGTGGACTTCTGCTGTGCCACCAGAGCGGATGTAGGGTACCATGGATGCTCGTAGATGTGATCTATGATATGCAAGACCATGGGTACAGGTTTTGCTAGGGCAGTTTTGTACTATGCCGGTTGTACAGGATCCTATATGGGGTCGTGTACAAGGGCGGCCGATGTCTGGTCATGACATCGCTCCTACAGGTTTGGTGCTGGGAGCACATTGCAGTGCGGAGGCCGGTAGGGCTTCCACTGATAGGGATTGACGGGGAGAGGCCCCGAGTCTTCTACTGGTGGCTCCGGAGAGGGTCACAGTGGTGGATCGACCTACCGATGTCCCGGAGACTACTGGATGATTTGGTCCCAGACCAGATCACCTGGAGACCATGGAGAGGGCACCCAGGGTGGGCCGAGGACGGACAGGAGCTGGCTCGCATCAGGCGAGTCTACTGGCTGAGGATGGAGAGAGGAGAGGTGGAGCTCCACCGCTATGACCGAGTTTTGAGGCAGTTCGGTCTACAGCAGGGGATCCCATCTCTCAGGGATTACAAGTTTTCCTGGACTGTCCGGGATAACACTACAGTTAGCGGGGCTCCGGACATGCAGCGCTTCGGAGCCAGGACGTAGATGATGCCCCCATCCAGCCGGTGGATGGGGATGATACGAGAGTAGCCGATGGCTACGATGCCTGGTACACAGGCATCCGCCCTCCTCGGATGACGAGGGCACAGGGTCTTATCCACGCGGTTGTGCGTCGGATAGGGAGGCGGGGGTGATAGAGGCGGCCTAGGGTCATGGCGGGAGGGAGCAGAGGAGGCCACAGGCATAGGAGAGGCCACGGCAGTGGGAGAGGAGGGAGGAGAGACCCCCATCTCCACAGAGGGATAGGCCACCATCGCCCGATAAGGGCAAGGGTGTAGACACTAGGGAGAGCAACGAGACAACGACTCTCCGAGCTGAGGTTGCCCGTTTGCGGGCTCGAGTGCGTACACTCGCAGGATGAGGCTACACGGCTCAGAGCTCGGGGCGGAGGAGCGAGCACTCAGGATTTAGCATGCGCTATCACCCAGATCACTTTCTATCAGGCTCTATACTACCAGGCGGTGCCAGCAGAGCAGAGGGTGCCATTACCAACACACATTGCAGAGCCTGTCGTGATGGGGTCATCTAGGACATCATCACGATCGGCATCCAGGACTCACGACACCACACGGACTGCGATGGGGCCACCTCCTCCACCTCAGGGGGGGGAGGAGATGAGGCTGAGAGCTCGAGGGGCTCTCGAGACACTACACAGAGGGTATTTGATTGAGTATGCCAAGATATGGATTGTGGCATACCAATCTAGCTGATATGATGTACATATATTTTTGAGATATATAAGATGATATATTTTTGATCATATGACTTGTATTGTGTTATGTATTTTGTGATGCTTATGATGCTTTTATGTTTGATTGATTGATTTGATAATTGGATGTAATTATGTCGTTGGAAATATGATTTGAATGTCATGCTATAACATTGTAAATGAAATAATCTGATGTAACAAAGTGTTTGTTTGTGATGCAATAATTTGATAAAAATAAAAGGGGACTTTTAACAATAATTTCAAAGGACATTGTCGCTATTATAGACCATTTCATGGAGTCGCCGCTCACTCGGTCGTCAAGCTAATCCCAGTATAGAAATATTGCGAAAAGTAAAAGAGTGCTTAAGAGACTGTCTTAAGACTTTGGTGCAATAGTGCAAATGATGATGATGATGATGATGGTTTGTTTTCAGATTTTCATGAAAAATATTATGCATGAAATATTTTAAAATGATTTTTGCTAGGCATAAATTCCTAAGTGTGATAAAATTTGTGAATAATTCCTTAGGAATTATACCATCATTGCAAAGTTGAAGGTTGACATAATGACATAAAAATAGTGAAAAAATGGGTTTGCTTTTGAAAAGCATAATTTGTGTAAAATGAAGTCATATGGTTTTTATGATTTTGAAGAAATGGGGGAATAAAAATTGTTACAATGGTTTGCGCTAGGCATAGAATATGTAGGTATAGACTTATACCATCATCGCGAAAATCCAAAAAAATAGTTTTATTGCATGGTTGATTTTTGATGAACAGAAAAGATGAAAATGAGGACTTGCGCTAGGCATAAAATTCCAATTTTGGTTTTGAAACTATACCATCGTCGCGAAAGTCAACCAGATATATAGGATTTGATTTGTGTAATTTGAAAGAAATTTTTGATTTTTCTATTTGTATAGTTGTCTTTGTGAAAAATAATTGTACTTGATTTATTCCAAACAAGTTGCAAAAATAATATTTCAAAGTATTTTGAAGACAAAAGTTAGATTTATAAGGAATCCCATGTGCATATGTGCATTCATTTCCGATCTTGATTTATCATAATGATAGACAAAATCTCTCAAATACAAATGTGTGTGCAATTGCATTGTTCATTTACCAGTTGTGAGCAAGATACTATGATACAAGTGATTTGAAGAAACCAAATAAGTGTTCATTAACCATGATGTAGATGCATATAACCATACTAGGCTACTATGTAGACCGGATTATCAAGAGCTAGCTAATCCATAAGCAGACATAGGTCTGTACAAAAGAAGGTCGCTAATGTGACAGACATATCGCCACGCTAGGAGTTACCCAAGGCCAAGCAGGTTGGGCACAAACCACCTGTTATGGGGCTTACCTCACAGTTTTCGAATAATTGAGAATTCCAGGGATTCAAGCTCATCAACCCTTCTTTTCTTTTCAAAGGGTAGGGAAAGGGATTTTATTGCTTTCTTGCCTTCTTTTGAATTTTGCTTATTTTTCTTTTGTATTTCTTTTGCTTGATAATACTTGGAACATTGCTGAAATAACATTTTTCTTTTCTCTTCTTTCTTGAATTTTTCTTCTCTTTTTCTTTGCTAGGGATACTTGCTCGGATTAGCTGTAGAGCAAGGGATTTTTATTCTGGGTAGGGGTGAGCTTGTCCTTTTGCCAATTCTCAAAGATTCTAGACCATGTGCATGATAGGATAGCAGGGGAAACTTTTCACTCAAGAAATCAGTTCTACTATGTAGCAAAACATGGAAATTACAAATATAATCATTTTATTGTGGAAAGATGTGCTTGGTTTAAGTAAATAACAAGATCAATTCTCTATGCTCAAACTTTATTTAATTTGAATTTTGTGAACTTTGATATAAGAGAGATTAGTAATCATGCCAGATAAAATCAAGATATTTATTGTTGTGAGTGTGCAAGTGAGGGATTCAAAATAAATGCTAATTTTATCCAAAATAAGTTGAAACATATAACTGCAATAATTGTAAGAAAATATATATAAATGATTTGTGAGAAAGTTTTTTAGAATGTTGACTCTCTCTTTCTTTTGTATATTGTTTTGGTTTCGAAAGAGTCAAGAATATTGTTGTTTTTATATTTTTGAGCAAAAAATTTAACAACTGCCTTAAACAAATGCAATAGATAGTTTTTGAAGATTTTTGGAGATTTATGAATGTTTTTGGTGTTTTTGAATTTTTTATAAATTGAAAGAAATATAAGATAGTAATTTTGAACAAATATATACATGGATGAAATGACCAAGTTTATGCATAATAACGTTTAAGATGCAAAATATTCATGGGTTCTTTAAGTTCTTTACCATCTAAGGTAGATAATTTATATGCTCCTGATTCAAATTTTGCAAGTAATAATGTATGGTCCAAGCCAGTTGGGCTCAAATTTACCTTTAAGTTCTTTGGTTGCATTTGTATTTTTTTGATTTTCTTTTAAAACAAGATCGCCGATCTCAAAGGATCGATGACGAACTTTCTTAGCATATGATCTTTTAAGCTTGTTTTGGTAAGCACGGAGATGCTCCAAAGCATTGATGCATTTTTCATCTAGGAGTTCCAGCTGACTGAGTCTGCTAGCACGATATTCATCTCCTACTTCGGTATCTTGAAGTAGCAGAGCCAAAGAAGGAACTTCCAATTCAAATGGAAAAACTGCTTCAAGACCATATACCAAAACAAATGGTGAAGTGCCCGTCGGGGTTCGAACACTAGTTCGATAAGCCCACAAGGTCGGATATAATTGAATATGCCAGTCACGGCCAATTTTATTGACTAATATTTTGAGAATTTTGATTAAAGTTTTGTTAGATGCTTCTGCTTGACCATTACCCTGAGGATAATAGGGGGTGGACCAGCGATGTTGAATCTTGTATTTTTGGCATAATTTTTTAACATCTTTATTTTTGAAAGGAGTTCCATTGTCAGAGATGAGGTTGGCAGGAATTCCGAACCTGCAAATAATTTGATTAAAAATAAATTTAGAAACTTGTGTGCCAGTTGCAGGAAGCTAAAGGCATAGCTTCGACCCACTTCGTGAAATACTCAATGGCAGTTATGATGAACTTGTGTCCATCAGATGACACAGGATTGATTTTGCCAATAATATCCAAGCCCCATTTAGAAAAGGGCCAAGGAGATGAAATAGCCTGCAACTCTTGTGCAGGCGCATGGACAAGGTCAGCATGTTTTTGACACTTGTCGCAATGGCGCACATACTCATGTGCATCCGTTTCCATGGTAGGCCAAAAGTATCCTATCCGAAGGAGCTTTTTAGCAATGGCACTACCACTAAAGTGTCCTCCACAAGATCCATCGTGGGCTTCACTCAAGGCTGATTTAGACTCTTCTAAATTTAAACATCTTAATAGGATACCTTCAAAAGATCTCCTATATAAAGTATTGCCAATTATTACAAAGCGACTTGCTCGTCGACGTAATAACCGACGCTGGTTTCTATTAGAATTAGCAGGGAAAGTCCCATTTTGGAGAAAATCAAATATGTCTATATACCAAGGTTCAGGAGTAGTTTCATTGATTAGAAACACATCCAAAGGCTCTAAGCATGACTTATTTGAAGCGGGTTCCTGGAGTCGACGAATAATGATAGTGGCGTATTCGTCGTCTAACTCCAAGGGCAGGAGAGATGCAGCTGCGGCCATAGCATCAGCTGCACGGTTGCTAGTTCGAGGAATAGCTTCCAAGGTGACTTGATCAAATAAAGACATTAGTTGTAAAACATAGGCCTTATATGGGCACAGTTTATCATCTCGGGTTTGATAGACTTCATTAATTTGGTTTATAACCAATTGGGAATCACCAAAAACTAAAAGGTGTTTAATTTTTAGTGCTAAAGCAGCTCGTAATCCAAGGATTAGAGCCTCATACTCAGCAATATTGTTGGTGCAAGCAAAGGTCAGTTTGAAGGACAGAGGAATAAGATGTTTTTGCGGAGATATTAAAATAATACCCGCACCAGCCCCACTCATACATCGGGCTCCATCAAAGTATAAGGACCATTGTTCAGGATGGTCTGCCTCTAATTGAAGGCATTCATCTGGAAACTCGATGATGAGGGGATGAGTAGACTCTAAGGGTGCAGCAGCTAATTGATCTGCTATGATTTGACCCTTAACAGACTTTTGTCCTATGAATGTGAGATCAAACTCGCTTAAAGCAAGAACCCACTTGGCTGTGCGACCCGATAAATAAGGTCGACTCATGAGATATCTTAAGGGATCATATTTGGCAATGACATAAGTTTTTTGGCTAAGCATATAATGTCGTAATTTTTGCGTAGCAAAAATGACTGCTAGACATAGCTTCTCTAACGCTGTATAGCGGGTTTCATAACTGATGAAGGTTCGGCTAATATAATAATTAGCACGTTCTCATTTTTCATCATCAAGTTGAGCTAACATAGCTCCTAAGGCAGAATCTGAAGCTGAAATATATAGGAGAAATGGGCGATCAGATTTAGGCGGTGAAAGCACCGACGGATTAAGGAGGTATTGTTTGAGAAGCTCAAAAGCTTCTCTACATTCTGTGTCCCAATTGAAAGGGACATCCTTCTTAAGAAGTTTAAGAAAGGGACTAGTTTTATCCGCCAGCCTATCAATGAAGCGACGGATAGCTTGAAGTTTACCTTGTAAACTTCGTAATTCAGATATATTAGTAGGTGCGGGCATATCAGTGATAGCCGCAATCTTGAGAGGGTCAATTTCGATACCACGTAAAGAAACTAAAACCCCTAATAGTTTGCCGGATTTAACTCCGAATATGCATTTTGCTGGATTTAATCGAATGAGATATTCTCGTAATCGATTAAAAACTTTTCTTAAATCATCTAAATGATGATCTTCAATAAGAGAGCGAGCTATAATATCATCCACATAATCATGTAGGATATCATGCATCAGATCATGAAAAATGTAGGTCATAGCTCGTTGATAAGTTGCACCGGCGTTCTTTAAGCCAAATGGCATCACTTTCCAGCAAAAGGTACCCCAGGGGGTAATAAAGGTTGTTTTAGCCTGGTCTTCAGGAGCTATCCTGATCTGATTATAACCGGAGAATCCGTCCATTAAGGACATCATCCCACTTCCGACAGTGAAGTCAATAATTTGATCCATGTTTGGAAGAGGAAAGTCATCTTTAGGGCATGCAGCGTTGATATCTCTAAAATCGGTGCAAACCCTAACTTTGGTAGCTTCTTTCTTGGTGACTGGAACTACATTTGAGATCCATTCAAGCATAATCAATAGCTTGTATAAAGATAACATTCAGGAGTTTTTCTAACTCCCCTTTGACTAGCAGAGCCACTTTGGGATGCATTTTTCTAAGTTTTTGTTTAACCGGTTTAGCATCCGGATGGACCACTAGATGATGCATGACTACGGAAGGGTCTAGACCTGGCATATCTTCGTATGTCCAAGCGAAGACATCTTCATACTCTTTAAGGAATGCGATGTATTGTTCTTGTTTTTCTTGACGTAGTTCTGCTCCAATATTGATTATGTGAGGATTGTCCTCAGTTCCAATGTTAATTTTAATGACATTTTCTACCTCCATGTGTAGATCTCTTTCAAAATTAGGTGGGGCGGGTGAAACGCCCAATTCTTGTAATTCTTGTAAGGTTAATTTAGATAATTCATTCCGAGGATCAGTGGCCTCAAGTTGGGCTATAGTTGGTATAGAACCATCAAAATAAAACCCATTGTGTAACATCTCTTCAACAGAGACATCATGGAAGATATCTCCTTCCAACTCTTCATCGGGGTCAACAATCATTTCAGGGTATGCTATGGATAGCATGTTGCATGAAAACGACTGATTATTAAGAGGCAAATCAACATGCCTATCCAAATAATCTTGATAGCATATGAGATGATCATCATCCTCAAAAGGAAAGGGTTGACCCTTACTAGGAAATAGGCCCACACCACAACAGGCAGGCCACGGTTCTACCTCGAAAGGTTCTTTCATGCCATTTTGGAAAGGTCCCAAGCCTTTCCCTTTATATCCCATTTTAAGCATCATGGGTTTAGCTTTAATATAATCATTGGTAAAATAACACCGAGCGTATCCCTCATGATGAGTTTTGATATTCCGAGGGATTCTTCCCCACTCATATCCTTTATAAATGAAGGCACAACTCCCGACTTGGTAAGTACTTCCCATAGGTTGTGGGAGGCCCAAAGTACGAGGAGATGGCGGCAATTTATTTAAAAGGTTTGAATCTTGCATGAAAGCATTCATTTTTTCTGATATTAAGGTTGTAGATAAATCTGGTAAAAGTTCATCAGAAAGGGCATAAGATGTAGAAGGTTTATTACCTATGTCTTGAGATGTGGAAGGTATGATAGATGTGTCTAGAGGTTTTGAATTTGTAGGGATAATAGTTGAAGGATTGGTTGTAAAATCTTTTTGAGGTTCTAGAAGAATTTGTTTAGAGGGTTGTTGATCTATATAGGAGGATGAAACAAATGGAGGGGAACTAGGTGAAGTTATGGGTTTATGTTTCATAGTTTTAGATGAAAAAGAAGAACTAGGATGTGTGGATGACAGAGCTGGGCAAAATTGCACTCCAACTGGTTCTGCCAAAGCACACATATCAAAAGGTCTAGGGTCACCATGAATAGTGACCAACTGATTTTTAAACTCAAATTTAACACATTGGTGTAAAGTTGATGGGACCGCTCGCATGGCGTTGATCCAAGGGCGACCCAAAAGTATATTGTACGATGTTGGGCAATGTACAATAAACACGGTTGTTTCTAGGGTTCTAGGACCAACTTGCAATGGGAGGGTGATAACTCCACACGTTTCTTGTGTTTCGTCATTAAAAGCTTTGATGATCATATCACTTTTCTTCATTTCATCACTTCTAAAGCCAAATCGTTGGTAGAAGTCAAAGGTGCAAATGTTTAGAGATGAGCCATTATCAATCAAAACTCGTTTGACAGACTACATCTCCAATTAAAGCAAGTAATGTATAAGGGATTGTCCTTATGTAAACCGTGTTGTGGGATATCTTTATCCCGAAAGTCAATACAATCAATCCCTCGAGTGATGATAGTATTGGCCATAGCTTCAAGTTGAATGTTTTGAGGTACCATCATTTGGCTCAATGTAAGCATCAACTCATCCCTATGGGTGGGAGAGGATCTTAATAAATCTAAGAGGGAAATTCTGGCCGTAGTATTAGACAATTGCTCATTAATGTTGTAAGGGGGTTTAGATTGGATATTAGGAGCATGATTCCCTTTATTAGGGTTTTTCATAACGAATGGAGCCGATCCATCATTCTGGTTTGGTTCTTGTTGAGAGTTTTGAGCTTGTTGTCGAGTAACGACTCCAATGGTACCTACGATGTTATAGTGAAGACGTTGAACTGGTCTCGGTTGAGAATTTATGGCTTGTTCATAAGGAAGGACTATATTAGAAGAAGGTCGAGTAGTGACTCTTCTAGGAAATGGTTCTTCTGGAACCATAGCATCTGTGATAGGTTGAATAGGATCTGATTCGTTTTCAGAACTATTCGATTGGTTTGAAGTAATGTCTAGTTCACTTTCACTATCTGATTCTATATCACTAGAATCAGAAGTTTGAAAATTATGTAAGGGCCTGGTTGTAACCAGGGATAAGGTTGTGTCAAATATTTGAGAATCCTGAACAGGTAATTGTCCGCTAATGGTTCCTACATATCGGGTAGGAGGGGGAACATTATGATGTTCGATTTGATTGGCTACCTCTTTACCATGTCTTGGTAAAGGGTGTTGAAATATGTCTAAAGTTTGATTGGCATTTTGATTTTGATTTTGGGGAATGGTCTTTTGAGTATTATTAGGAGGGTTTTGTTTAGGTTGGAAGGCTTGCACTTCCATTTCATTATTGTCAATCAAATCTTGTATTTTATGTTTCAATCTCTTGCAAGCGTTGGTAGAATGTCCAGGTCCTCTATGGAAATCACAGTGCAAATCAGCTCTATATCCGGGTATAGTTGGGTCAGGTTCCCGGATAGCTGGTAATTGGATTAAACCTCTTTCGAGTAGTTGAGGTAAAATAGTTGACAAAGGTTGGTTTAATCTAGTGAATTCTCGAGGAGGCTTGTCAAGAGGTTTCAATATGAATTTTTCTGTTGTCTTCGTTGCATTGATATTAGCAACATTTTTTCTGTCAGTGACTCCGTCACCGACAACCTCGTTTGTTTTTATATTGATTTCTAGATGTTTTCTCATCATCCTTCTTCCTAAGTTGGCCTCTCCTAATGAGGGCATCTTCTACTCTTCGAGCTAAATCTATAGCTTGATCGAAGGTAGTTAGGGTAGCAATTGATAGTTCATAAGATAGTTGTTCTTGTAAATTGTTGATGAAAATGTCTAACATTTCCCTATAGGGTAGCACAAAGTGCAGTTTTCCTGTCAATTGCCTCCATCTAGCTAAGAAATCGGCAAAGCATTCATCCTTATCTTGTTTTAAATTGTATAGGTCTTTAATAGTTACATGCCTCTCGATGTAGGCACTAAATTGATGGACAAATGATTCAATTGTTTCTTCGAAGTTTCTTAAAGAATGAGTGGGCAATTGATAGTACCACTCTAATGCCATTCCACCTAAACTTTTGGGGAACATTTTTAGTAATAGCAAGTCGTCATGCGATATGTCGTGACATGCTATCCTAAACATGCGAAGATGCTCTATGGGATCTTCGGTTCCTTTATATATAGGCAAAACAGGCATGGGAAAATGTTTAGGGTATGGTTGAGCTACAACTATGGGATCCAAAGGTTGACTACAGATCTCTCGATAATTATACGAGGGACGGTAGGGATCTATCTGGTCCATACGTGAAGCTAATTGTTTCACCATGGCTTCCAGATTACTAGTTTGCCCCCCATATTGGTTTGGTAGGGCATTGACATAAGTGTTATGGGCATATGATGGAGGAAAATGCAGATTAGATGCCATGTTACTGTTGTGTAAATTATTGGTAGGAAAAGTATTATGGAGGAATTTTGAAGCTGTATTATGTTGTATTCCAGATTGTTGAAAGTTTGTATTTGGCTTTGTTTTAGGTTTCTGTTTATTTAAAGCATTTTGCTCAATAGTTTGGCGGAATAAAGTAGTGAAGGGAATTTTCTTTTGTGCGGGAGTGATTTTAGGTTGAGTAACAGGTTCCTTAGGAGGTTGGGTAACCTGTTGTTTTGACATGCTTTGGGCTATAGTGACCATATCCGTATTGGATGGTCCACCCTTGTCACTTTCTTGATCAATGAAAGACAAGGGATTAGTCTGCATATTGCACATATATTCCATGGCTGCTTGAGTTTTACTAATTTGCCCTTTATCAAGGCGAATGGCCACATTAAGGTCATCAATGTTTTCCATGAGAAATCTCTTGAAATGCTCTGCATTGTCAAAGGCAATAGCTCCATTTGGAGCTACTCTAGGGGATGAGGATCCATCCTCTTTAACATTTGCTTCTTGTTCCTTATCTTCACCTAAGTCTTCATCTGATTGACCTAGAGTTTCTCCTTCCGGATTTGTTTCTCCAAGAAGGACATTTGGGTTTTCAGTTGTATCTTGTAACCAATCTTCTCCTTCCCCTAAAGTTTCTTTACCATTCCTAAGTTTAGGCATGGTGCTAAGTTTTGATTTCAGCAAAATAATTTTTATATATATATATATATATATATATATATATATATGCAACAAATTAAGAGGTATATATTTACTATATACCTACTACAATATTTGAAAAATGAAATGTTTAAGTTTTTGCTAAGTTTTTTGATTTTTAATTTTTTCTTTAATTTTTTTTTTTTGAAATGATATAATAAAGACAACAAATAACACAATAAATGCACAAAATAATAAGACTGAAAGTAAATGAGCTAGTTTTCTATGAATAACTTATGAATATCATTAATAGGTTCAAGTTGTTCAGGGGTCATGAAATGTTCTTCTTCAAATTGAAAGTTTTCTTTTAGAAATTTGATGAAAAGGGCTATGGTAATATTATCCGTCTCAGATGCTTGGTTGATAGAAGTAAAGCTCATGGCAATACTCTCGATATAACACAGCACGAGGAACTCTATTCCATATTTCCCTATCTGTAAGAACAACCTCTTGGTCTTCTACACAACCTAGGAACTGGTGCACAATAGCTGCGTTCTCGAGGTATTCCTCGAAGGTGAACAATTCTGAAGATACTAAAGCCCTCCTATAGGCTAACCATCTATGGCAGGCTCTCTGAAGTTCATGATAAAAAACTAGTTGGTGAGGATCCAGGATTCTATCCAAGACTAGCCTCTTAATTTGCTTAAGTTGTGTGGACCTGGATGAGATGATACTAAGTCTCCTGTCAAGTTCGTCCCACAAGGATTGATTTCTACTCGTTTCAGGGATACTAAGGACATAATTAACTTCTATAGCTGCCAATTGATTTTCTACGTTTATAGTAACTGCTAACCTCTTTTTAGGAGCTACCATCTAAACATGACTTTAAACCTTAAATGTTTTAAAATGCATCTAAGTTTTAGTTGTTCTAATTTTTTTTGTTTTTGTTTTTGTTTTTGTTTTCAAAAGGTTATGATGCATTCACGTCGGGTTCACCAAAATGTATCGCTCCAAATTTTTCGCATCCCTACCTTCAGGCTATAGGATCCGCGCCCGGAAGGAGGATGGGAAAAGGATGGTGCGGTACCTCGGACTGAGAGGACTTTGCGAAGGTCCCGCCTCTCAAGGGAGGTGTATTTTGGTGATTTTTCGACGGATGGTGGGTTCACCAGGAAACATTTAGCGGCAGTTTCCACGCCTAGGTTTTGGAATGTGTTTAGATGTGTTCGTTTTAATCTTAAGCATTCATGTCCTAGGTTTGGCCGAATGAATCTAAATTAAACTACATGAAAATGCAACCTTCATGAACACAGCAAACAGATTTGAAAGCAAAAAATAGAGAATTTTACAGAATGACAATGAAGAATACCTGATCCGGATGTCTGAAGAAGATTCTGACGTTTGAAGCAGTCTGGATCGCCTGTAATCTGACAGAATCGCCTGCAATCTGACAGAATCGTCTGAAACTGACAGAATCGTCTGAGATCTGACGAATTCGTCAGACGAATTCGTCAGAGACCTGCAAAACAGAAAACAGATGCAAAATACAAGAAATTCTACTGTGCTAACAAAGGCAAATTACACCAAATAATAAAATGAATACTGAGCAATAGTTTAAAACAGCAATCCTAGCCAATTTCTGTATTTTAACAACAAATCATGAACTTAATGTGCAATCTAAGCTAAATGGGTGAACTCCAAATGCAAAATAATATAAACACCGAGTAAATGATCTAATTTGCAGCATAAAATGACAAAGAAAAGGTTGAGAAAAGCAAACTCCGTGCACCGATTGCCTCGATGTGGACTGCAGTCAAGATCGTCTCGCATCACTACGAAATCGTCTCGCATTTGACGGGATCGCCTCCGATCTCGAACAGGTTCGTCGACGACGATGGATGCTGGCTCCGGCTGAAAATCAGTGATGTACCTGCAACAAAATTGCTATGGGACTAGTGCAAAAGCAAGATTAGGATGTTTTGACGTAGAGGGAATCACTTTGCAGAAAATTTCAGCCAGGGGTTGGGGAGGGAAAATTCTAGAGATTAAATAGGCTTAGGGGGAGTAGTTAGGAGGTTGGAGATCATCCCAATTTGGGAGATCTCCAACGGGGGAGGGTCCCAACGGTGCAGACACGCTTCTGCCCGTATTGGAGACCCGTTGGAACAGATTCCAACTATGCACATTCAGTTTTGCGACAAGATCGTCTGGACGTCCTAGTCCAGACGAAATCGTCAAATCTGGGGCGATATCGTCTGATCGGCGACGATATCATCAAACGGTCAAAACAACCTCTAAAAATGGCACGAAAAAGGGGGAAACGGATTTCCCGACGGTTAACGGGCGGTTTGGGAGGTTAAATTTGAATTTAAAATTATTTACTAAGGTGAATGTAAATTTTATAATTTTACTGCACCAATTTTAGGGTGCTACACTAATATCTTATCCACCACATATCAGGTTCCTATTTGTCCATGTATCCACCTCGATCCATGTCTAGTCAGGCCAATCAACATTGATTTTTGTGCTCGATTAGCATCCAGTCAGCGACCACGTAGGGTTTCTATCTAGTTAGGTTGTTGAGGGCTCGTCACCCAAGGTCTATGTTTGGTGCACTTAGGTCTAGGTGTGGGTGCTCCTATTAAGTTTATCATGTCAGGGTGGTCGTTGGAGTCTCCTCTCTAATCGAGGTTCGGTCTAGGTCTATAATATGGATTCCAAATAAGGAGGGCATACCTGCCTTGGCTTTCCAGTCACCAACATTGGGTCTATGCCCTGACAGGATGTCCCCTATCAGAGGCTGTCAGCTACTGTGCAGGTGATCCTGCCTACACAAACTGACATCTATCAGGTGCTAGTCCCACGAGAGGGTGCTCCTACCCTCCTCGATGGTTTGATCAGGGATTGGAGTGTGGAAAGGGCCACGTGGGTCTGTTTCTGAACTGGAGGAGTTTCAGTTGGTCAGAGGGTGTCGAATCTCCAGTGGTCAATACTCCAAAAGCACCTACAGGATCTGACAACCCGTAATGTTGTCCATGTTGGAGGAGGGCCTGACAGTACCTACCAAGATTTTTGTGCCCACCAATCAAGCTACCTCGGGATCCGTGTTGGTTGGGCAACACCTTGTTTCAGGATCCGTGATCATAAGAACCAGGTGGAACGAGCCTCACTCGTATTGTCCACCATGTGGCTTTGATGCCAATGTGATGAGATGGATGCACAAATGAAATGAAATGATTTCAATAATTAACATTCAACTCTCACTTTGAAAAATTCTAAGAAATATATATAGGTTATAGTAGGCTATGAATAGGCTTTAGAGAATAATATAAAATATATTATCCTAAACTAATGCTAACAGACGCGTTATAGGATCTCTCACCCTAAATCTAGCTAACAACTAATCTACTAACCAACGTAGTCAAAATGACTACAATGACTGACTAACTAACCTAGGTACTTAGTAACCTCATGGTAAAACTAACAAACTACTTTTTACCATGTGGTAAATAATATCTACCTAGGTGAATTGTTAGGAATTACCCAAGGAAGGTAATATTACTCTAACACAACATTCCAATCTAATGGGGCATTTTCTTTGTTATTCCTCCCCTATTCAAAAAGAGGCCTCGATGTCTTTTCAAAGTTGTGGGCTTTCTCTTTAATAAGGGTAATATTCCTCTTTACGAATTTTTCATCAAGGTCATACCTCCACCTTTGTGGGATATAAAACAGGCCGAGCCTCTCCAAGTATTGGGTGATTTTTTCACCTTGACCCTTTATAAAAATAATTATATCATCGACATTATGGAAGTAAGTCGAAAAACATTTTCTCTTCTTACCAGAGTCATAATTCATGTTAATGAAATTTGCTTACCTCAAATATTCTATGGCCAATAATATATTAGTCATGAGATGGGATAGCAGAAAAGGCTTACTAGTGAAGCCATAGAGTCTAATGACAGTTCCCTTTGTGAGAATATACCAGTATCCTTCTTTGGTGCCTAGCACTCGTAACAATTATTTGGTTAGAGACGGTAACCTAGGGTACTTCCCATACATAATTTTCAAAGTTGGCCCTAGGAATTCCAAATTAAACCTATAAAAATACTTTGTGCTCCTCAAATGAGCAGTCTAATAATACATAGGGATAGGATCTCCCTTTTCATTCCTCTCTTTCATTGAAATCTAGGGAATCATGTGCCTTATAGTGGCATTGAACATCGAGACAAAATTTGAACAGTGTCAGAAAGAGGGATCTTTTGGATAACTTTTCATCCTTACTAATTTCTCATGCATTCACTGGGTAAGGAAGGCTAGCCAGTCGAAGTAAATCACCTTGATACATTCCTTCTCTGCTATAGGTTTATACATTCTCTCATTTGAAATGCAGTACACAGTATCTATTTGTCAATCCCTTACAAACTAGTTAGAATCCAAACCCTCTAAACAAGCTAACGTAGATAAAAGCTCTGGGTTAGCAAACTGCTTGATTGGAATTGGGGTATTGGGCATCTCATATTCATTTTTTATACACCTAAATTGGAAGTGAAGCCATTTTTTGACAACTTTCTTCTCATCAGAGGCCATTAGTGAAGAATAAGACCTAGCTTGCTCTGCTATATCAAATGGTTTGGGTTCTAGAGGTGGGTCTACCCCTATGACAAAAACACAATGACAAGATTTTGTAGTAATGGTAAATAATGTTATGCCATCAAATTTTTCACTACCCTTGCCTTAGGATCATAAAACTTAATGATTGCAAAAATTAATTTTGGGTAATGATGAACGAAATCATTGATGTAATAAAATAAGAGAGATTTTATAACAATGATACCTTGAGGTTGAATTGGCCTCCCTTTGAAGTATCTAAATTCAAAATTCCTCCTTAAGTAGGTTCTCCTTACTTGCATCATTATAGTATTTGCTACTCCTCTCTTCTATTTTACATAGCTTTCCAGCTCTATATTTCCTTGCCATGTATCCTCTAGGGCTATTTTGGGGGCTATTTCCAATGGAAATTCATAGGGTGTTCTTCTTCATTGATATTCATGAAAAATGCTTGAATTCCCCTTTGATATTTCTTTTAGGTAAGTATCGTTTGTGAAAGGGATGAGTTTTGCACTTTGAAATACTTTTAAATGTTACTGCATGTATACCTTCTGACATTAATGCAGCCCGTGTGAGAAACTATTTGTATGCACACTTTTCAATTCAAACGTATGCATCTTGATGGCTAGAGATATTATATTAATCACTGATTGGTTATGGCATGAAGAACTTCACTTAACCTACAGTGTCTTTCATCATATTTCTTTCCCTTGGAGCAGTGTGGAAAACTCACGTCATAACCCACGAATCTTTTATTCATTGGAGAGCGACATAATGCATGTGTCCTGGTTCACTCTTAAATGAACATAAACTTCAACGGTATGGAACACATGTTGTATTCTACTACCACCTTTACTTATTGAAGAG
Organism: Wollemia nobilis; assembly: GCA_028583015.1. Classification (NCBI taxonomy): domain Eukaryota; kingdom Viridiplantae; phylum Streptophyta; class Pinopsida; order Araucariales; family Araucariaceae; genus Wollemia; species Wollemia nobilis. Next base: position 3,833,005 of record JAQPPZ010002384.1, on the reverse strand, counting down.
CGGTATGAAACACATTGTATTTTGCTGCCATCCTTAGTTTATTATGCAATTTTAAACTTGAGTTTTTTGAAGAATTTTTTTTTAAAACACTTTACAAAAATGAAAAATTTGAACAAAGAAAAATAACATTATAATACAAAATATATACATATGTTACAATGAATGTATATCTCAATCAAAATAGATTTTTAAATGAAAACCATTGATTGGAATCGGCTGTATGTTTCGTTCTAGATCTTCAAGCTAGAAAACATTGCTCTCTTTGACCTCTACTACTTTGAAAGAAACAACCTAGAAGTAATCAAACTTATGATGGTGCCCTAGCTTAGCTATTTCCACATTCCACATGAGGATATAATCTTCAACTTTGAACTCTCTAAACCTAGATTTCTTTTCAAACCATACCTTGATATCAAATGAGTGCTTTTGGAAGTCCTCATATGCATGAGTCCTTTTCTCTTCTAGATGCAATAGATGTGTTAACCTAGTTTCAAATGGATTATGTTCAGAATATTCCTCTGTATTTATCAACTTGAGAGCTAGAATTTCTAAGTGAATAGGTAATACTACTTCTTTGCCATACACCAAGGCATAAGGAGAGGTTTTAATATATTTTTTGATGGTGATCCTGTCTACCCAAATATCTTGTTCGAACAACAGGTGCCAACTTCTCTTGTTACCCTCTAATGATCTTCTCAAGATCCTTAGCAGATTTTTGTTATTTTATTATGCTAATCCATTACCCTATGGGTAGTAGTTAGAGGTAATTTTTATAGTTATGCCATATTTGTTGACAAACTCAATGTATTTAGCTCCTATGAATGTTGGTCCATTATCGCTCACTAAAGCTTCTGGGACACCAAACCTTGTGATTAATATTTTTATGAAGTCTATTACCACCTCTTGGTTTTATTTGTTTATGGGGATGTCCTCTACCCATATCGTAAGGTAGTTTGTGGTAGTTAAAATGTATTTGTGTCCTAATGAGAAATTGGATTAATAACCCCTATAAAGTCCAACCCCCATTGTTGAAAGGGCTCTTCAAATTGAATTGTCTTGAGGGGGAATGATGCATTTCTAGTTCTTCCCACATACCGCTGGAATTCATCACAGGGTTTTGTAACTTTGAAGGTGTCAAAAAAAATGGTAGGCCAAAAATAACCTACCCTAATTATTTTTAAATCTATAACCTTTCCTGATAAATGGCCACAAGATAATCCTCCATGGAACTCCTCTATGAATTTTTGTTTTTTATCATCTTTTAATTATATTAAGAGGACTTCATAAAGGTTTCTCTTGTATAGACCTTATGGTAATAGGGTATATTTCAAATATGTAAGCCTATATATTCTCCTCTATGATGGATTAATATTAGAAGGACACACTCCAATCTAAAAATATTTGGTCATCTGATCAACTCGGTCTAATTCTCTAGATTGTAGTTCTTCAACCTGAACTTCTACTATTGACTGACAGGCTGTCACTTCTCATATAACTATTACTTCTGTCAAACCTTGACATAAATTCGCTTGGTGGGATGAATTTCTATGTCATATTCCTAGATTTTAGTAATCCAACCATCTCTTTTGTCCCTTAGTTTACCTTGTAAAATGAAACTTCTAACATCTGTGTGAACCACATAAACCAGGGTTTTACTTTGAATCAAGTATTGCCTAGAATTTTTCAATGACTTCATCACTGCTAATACTTGTTTCTCAATAAAATTATACTTGACCTGATATTCATGGAGAGTCTAGCTCCAAATGAATATGGGTGTTCTTCTCCTTCATCATTCTTCTGGGTGAGTACTGATGCATAAATCTCTTCAGCTCCATAAGAATACATAATGAAATATTTGTAGAAGTTTGGATTCACTAGAACTAGAGTTGTAGTAATGGATTGCTTGATTATCTAAAAATATTTCTTTCTCACTTCAGTCCATTTGAAATCTACATTCTTCTTTAGAAGTTCTGAGATAGGTTTCACCTTCTAAGCAAAATCAGAGATGAAATTTCTTACAAAATTTATCTGACCAAAGAAGGACTGTAAATATTTCTTTTTCATGGATAATGGAAGAGCAAGAATAGATTTGATTCTATTTGGATCAATGGAAATACATTCTTTAGAGACTACATGGCCTAACAACTTTCCCTCATTTACTACAAAAAATGACTTCTTCATAGTAAGAGAGATGTCAAATTCCCTACACTTTTGAAATACTTGCTCTAGGTGTGCCAAGTGGTCTCGCTTATCATGGGAGAATACAATCATTTCATCCAAGTATATTAGAATTACTTTGTTGATAAAATCTGCAAAGGCATAACTCATTGCTCTTTAGAATGTGGCTCCTGTGTTGGAAAAACCAGAAGGCATTCTTTGATAGGTAAAAGTACCCCATTTGGTGGTGAATGTTTTTTAAACTGATCTTCATATTTAACCTAAATTTAATTGTAGCTAGTAAAGCCATATAATAGTGAGAACCTCTCTGATCCCACTATAATTTTCAGGATTTGATCGATCTGAGGAAGGGGATAGTGATATTTTAATGATGCTTGATTGAGGTTTCTAAAATCTACACACAAGTTGATGTCACCTTTCTTCTTCCTCACTGGGACCAAGTTAGTTACCCAGGTCGAATGTTTAATTGGATATATGATCTTAGCCTTCATCAAATTTAATAGTTATTCCCTCATTATGGCTTTGATTTTGGGATTCCCAGGCCTCTATTTTTTCTTGAAGGGTTTTGCATTTGGTTCTAGCTCAATTGTATGTTGGATGACCTTCTTGTCATATACTTTAAGATCTTCATATGACCAAACTACAATGTATTGGTATTTTAGGTATAGAACTTTGATATCCTCCTCTTCTTCTGGAGAACATCAAACTCCAACTCTAAGCTTCTTTTCCTTTTTGATATCAATTTCCTTGTAGATATTTTCATTAATTTCGATGTATTTGATCCTTTTCCTATCTTCATTGTCAAACAAGCTTTCTAGAGTGACCAACCCTCTAGGTATATGATTATTATTTAGCTGGATGATATCTTGTTGGTCTATATATTTTGGATTTTCCTCTTGAATGATAGATAGATAAGATTATCTTACTAGGAAACCAATGATCCATTCATCACTTTCAAACACCTACCAAAAAATTTGCTTGTTTGGTATTGCAGGTCTGAAAATCATTTTGATCCCTTTGTATTTCGTAACTCCTATATTTGTAGAAGGGTTAAAATTAGATCCCCTCACTACCAAGGAATAAAATGAGGTGTTCTGTCTTCTAGAAATAATATTAATATTTAGGGCATCAAAGTATTACATCAAATTCCATACCCTATTCATGTATACCTTAAGGTAATGGTGTTTACTACTGCACATCTCTCTTACCTGATTGAAAATTATTTTAAAATCATTATAGATATTAAATATCTTTATGCCCATGCTTTCATTGAGTTATAAAGCCTCAAATTCTATAGCATTGTTAGTGTATGACCATGTTAGCCTATACACAAAACTCTTTTCCTATTTTGACTGAGACTGCAATAGTACACCAAAACCAACACCATTTCTACATATTGCACCATCAAAGTGCATGGTCCAGGTTTCTGTTTCTCTCAGTTATTGATTAGATATAGTAGGTATTCTTTTATTAGTTTCTATGGAAATTATATATGTACACATACCTGTCCCAAATTAACTATAATCATCTATGAAAGGCATATCATCTTCAATCTCTAGCTCTTCAAAATTATCCACTAGTTCAAATTCATCTAGAGGGGTGAGATTACACATGTCTTATTTTATTTTTTAATATGTTAAGACACAGTATTCTCTGGTGTTATTCTTATCCTATTCCCTTTGAAGGGGATCACCATGTTGTAATAATCCATGTACATGCATCCTCCCAATTTGATAGTGAATTCTCTTGAAATGCACAAACCAAAATAAGGATCTAGATCCACCACCACTATTTCTTGTGCGATGGTTACCTTTGGATCTCTATGCAGCCTCATAAAAACATATTTTATTACCCCCACTATCTTCACTGGTGTCTAAATGAGAACTCCAGGGCAAGATCTGGTATATTCCATTCCCATATCCTCGCAGATTACCTTGGGCATAACTATGGTGGAAACTCCTGAGTCAATCATGTAGTTGCTGATAATCCATCCTTCCATCCTTAGAGAAATGTAAAATGGAGGGGGCTTTTTCTTTAAAGAAATAAGGGACATCTTGTCTTTCCCAGAGGGTATTCTGAGGATTGTAATGGCCTTTTTTTCTTATGAATATTTATTTAGAGAAGCTTTCAATAGGTCTATTTGGCTATAAATAAAGAGAGTATCATATAAGCTAGCCTTGGAGGGTATACTTTTCATTTCCTCCATAATTTTATACTTTGACTTGGCAGAGGTGGGTCTCTCAGAATTTCTCTCTGGCTCACCATACTTTCTATTATACTATTGTAGGGATTCATTTCTCTACCTCTTGGTTATGGAGGGAAATATAAGCCTCTCTTGAGCTTCATCCTTGGATCTCATTCTTTATCTCTAATTTTCTTTGTCAAACCTTTTGGGAAAACTGACCTCCTTTTCTTGGCCTTTAGGGACCATGTCCCTCTTTTCATTGGCCTGGGGGATAGGAAATGTATCACTACTTTGAGTAGGTGGGTCTTTCTTCTTTTGAGAGGGGACCTAAAATTGACCCATATTCTGTGGATCAACCTACAGTGTTTTCTTTCCCGACCTCATCATGATAGAAATGGGTCCATCTTCATCAAGATATTTTCCAACCATGATATGATATGGTTTCCAGAGCATATTCACTCTTCCTTTATTATTTCTCTCTACCTTCTCCATAGCCTATTGTACATGGTGTTGGTACATAACACACGATTCTGAGTCATGGATATCATTGTACATCAGACACCATACATTCACTAGACTTGTTTTAGAAGAGCACTCTAGATCCTCTTGCATTATATTTACTCTGACTCTAGTGCTATTGCTAGGATTAGGTCTTTGATATTTATTGACATAAGGAAATATTATTTGTTGAGATATCTCTATATCTCTTTTTTCCATTGAGTTCATCTTGTTGCTGAGAGTTTTCAAATTATTCTGAATATCAAGAAGTACAAAAGATTCTTGGGATATCTGAGAAGGAATTAGTGGAAAAGGAACTACAACAGGTGATGCTTTCGAATGATGAAAAGGGGTTATATGTGGAGTGGGGATGACAAAGGAGGGGGATCCATATAAGATGATGTAGATATCTGACCTTGGACATTGGGAGTTTCTAAATAGTAGGACAATACAAATTTAGGGGGTAATCTTCCCACATTGATGAGGACATTCTCATCATGGACAACTACATTGTAGACCTATGGAAAGGTATATACTTCAACTTGTTGAGTCTGTAGATCTAACTATGATTCAAGGGATTTAATATAATACATGAAAGCAAGGGTTTAAGTAGGTCTAGATTTAGGAGGAATCCTCTTCCATGTCCTACTAAACCTCAAGTTGAGGTCTGAAATAGTCTCTTGCTAATGCTTTTGTATGGATGTGAATTGATTGAGGAGGTAAAAAGGATTAGTAGACTCATTGAAATCTTACACAAAGGATTCTGCTAATGCTACCCATGAGGTAATGGAATTTTATTCTAGGATCCTAAACCAATGTAGAATTTTCCTCTAAAGGACAGGGCTAGGATTTTGACAATAACATCCTCATTCTTTATGTTGTGGATTGCTTCCAAATTCAGAATATCTTGGCAATGTTCATATGCAGTTTTATCGGATACATCATAGGTGGGAATTAAATTAGACACAACCTAATGAATATCATGTATATGGGCCAGTCTAAGGGGACCAGCTCTAGGTAGGATACTTCTCAAGGGCTGATTTGGAGCTGCATTTGTATTTTGATTTTGATTTTGGGACATGTTTCCAGGTGTAGCTCCTATTGGGGGTGGCCTTGGGGGTACTATAGGATGTACCTCAGGAGGAGTTTCCATTGAATGAAAATCCTGATTTAAATCTCTTATGATAGTAGACCCTCTAAAAGGGAGCTCATAGTAGAAAAAGAATCTTGGGTTATTGCTTGTGTATGACCCAGTATTCATGAAAAAACTATGAGCTATAGGGATAACTTTTTGGTTTCATATACCATGGTGTCACTAGGTAAATTAATTTCTTGTCACTTAACAAGGTCAAGACAATTCATCAAATCTTTATTTCTTAAAGAAAATATGCAAACAAAGAAAAAGATGGATTCTAGTTTTTCTTGTAAACAGGTCCTAATGGGTGTGCCAAAACTGTTGGGATTCGAATTGACATCAAGTAAAAATTTATACTTTGATTATCTATCTTCCAAATTTTTGATTAGGCTTGCACCTGCTATTCATAGCTCAGATTTCAAATTGGATGGACTAAAGATTGCTCTAGCCCAACCTCTAGAGTAGGTTGGTTCCTTGTCAACTAACAGAGTGTTGACTCATTTAAGCTCAATAATTGTTGTTAGTCTTACAATGGCACTGAGAGGGGGGGTGAATCAGTGTGGTACTTTAATCATGAATTTATAGCTCTTTAAAATAGTAGCAATTAAAAACTTATAAACAGATACAACAAGTACAACAAGAGAACATCACACAACACAAGATTTTAATGAGGTTCACCAATTTGGCTACTCCTCAAGAATGACTGCTTGGACTACCATCCAAATCCAGCCTTTGCAAAGCACCAACTTTACAAACAGTTTACTAGATTCCACTGGAAGGAGCACCAACCCCTGATTTATCTGTACCAACAGAAAGGAGCAACAACCCCTGATTTACCAGCACCTACTGGAAGGAGCACCAACCCCTGATTTACCAGAACCAACTGGAAGGAGCACCAACCCCTTGATGCCAGACTACAACCTGGACTTCAATTTTGAATCTATAAGTTTGATGATAAAATACCTTTGCTTTTACAAGACCCTAACTGGTCTGCTTCACCTTTGCGTTCTCTGCGCACTCTGCTCTCTCTGCGCAATCACTTCGCACACTTCTATGATCTACAGTCAACCTTCACGATCGTCTTCTCCCTTTTGCACACTCTGCTCTATTAGCAAATTTTGCACTTAGCTCGATTCGAAACTACTTGCTCACTTTACATTCTTCACCATCATCTCACTGCTTCTGCGTTATCTGTGCTCTTACAGCCACATCTCACACTTCGACTCACATTCGACGACCTCTTCAACACTTCAAATAGCCTTCCTTTTATAACAATATTTTCAAGATCAAAAACCTAATCTTAGTCGTTACAAACCCTAATCTTAGTCGGCTACAAACCCTAATCTTCATCGGCTGCAAACCCTAATCTTCGTCGGCTAACATCGGTCTTCGTCGGCTTCAACTGCCTCTGTAACTCTTTTGTTGCTATTGCCATGAAAACACATGTCACGATATCATGACACTTTCGCCTTCGTACGCTTTCTCTTAGCTTTGGCCCACGAGAATACAACATGTAGCGATATCGCTACACTTTTTCCTCCGTACGCTTTCTCTTAACTTTGGCCCACGAGAATACAACATGTAGCGATATCGCTACACTTTTTCTCTTTGCTCTGTTTCTTAGCTTTGGCCCCATAAAACATAACATGTCGCGATATCATGACACTTTCACTTCGTACTTCTTTTCTTGGCTTGTACCGAAAAAGCATGTCGTGAAATCGTGACACTTTCACCTCCTTGCCTCTTTTTTTGTCTTGTATCAGAAAAAACACAGCATGTCACGAAATCATGACACTTTTGCCTCCTTGCCTTCTCTCTCCTCATTGAGTCACGAAAATGCGACATGTCACGATATCGCGACACTTTCTCTCCTTTTTTTCTTTTGCCTTCGGGTCACAAAACCCGACATGTCACGATATCATGACACTTTTTCTCCTTAGCTCTTTCTCTTGCCTTCGGGTCATGAAAACCCGACATGTCATGATATCGTGACACTTTTTCTATCGGACTCTCTCTCCTGCATTATGTCATGAAATCGTGACACTTTTTCTCTCGGACTCTCTCTCCTGCAACATGTCGAAATCGTGACACTTTTTCTTTCGGACTCTCTCTCCTGCATTATGTCACGAAATCATGACACTTTTTCTTTTGGACTCTCTCTCCTGCAACATGTCATGAAATCATGACACTTTTTCATCCGTACAACCTTCCTTGCAATATGTCACGAAATCGTGACACTTTTTCATCCGTACAACCTTCCTTGCAATATGTCATGAAATCGTGACACTTTTTCGTCCGTACAACCTTCCTTGCAATATGTCATGAAATCGTGACACTTTTCCTTCTTTTTAATGTCACGAAATCGTGACACTTTTTTCTCTTCTTTTCAGTCACATGTCACAAAATCGTGACACTTTTCCAACTTGTTCTCTTTCTTCCAACTTGTCACGAAATCGTGACACTTCTTCTCTTTTTTTCTTCCAACATGTCATGAAATCACGACACTTTTTCCACTTGCCTTTTTCTCTCCAACATGTCACGAAATCGCACAATTTTTTCTTCTTTTCTCTTCCAACATGTCAGAAATCACGATATTTTCTCTTCTTTTTTCAACATGTCAAACATTTTTTTTTTTTAACATGTCACGAAATCGTGACAGTTTTTCCACTTTCTTTCTTCTCTACCAACATGTCATGAAATCGTGACAGTTTTTCCTTTTCTTCTCTCTCTTCGAACATGTCACGAAATCGCGATGATTTTTCCTCTTCTTCTCTCTCTTCTAACATGTCACGAAATCATGACAGTTTTCTTTTTCTCTCTCTAACATGTCACGAAATCGACAGTTTTTCTTGTGTATATGTCGTGATATCGTGACACTTTTCTTACTTGTCTTTTTCTTTGATCTTTTGCAAATGGGCCACTATGGTCTTCTTGGAAACTCACTGTCCATACTCTGAATAACCTTTGAACTCCTGTCCTCTGCATCTGAATGGCTTTTGAACTTCCTATCCACTGCATCATTAGATCTAACTGATTGTGTTGACAACAATGACAATACTCTTGTTGCACCTTGCTCAACAATCTCCCCCTTTGGAATTGTTGGCAACACATGTGCAATTTCTTGTAACTCTTCTCCCCCTTTGACAATAATACCAAAGGGCTACTGCAGACTCCCCCTAAGTCCATGCACAACATTTTTAGGCAAAATTGATTACACTTAGCAAAAATCATGATCATGAGCAAAAAGATAATCAAATATTTAAATGCTCCCCCTGAAAATGTGATCCCTATGGCTAGCCAATTCTTGGGAAGTTTAACCACTCGACCAATCTGTCTCCAAGATAGAATGCACCTCCACTGGTACTCTTTCTGTCATCGACACATCCAACCCAATCTGCATCTGAATATGATATAAGGGTGAAGTCTTTACCTTTTGGATATCATAACCCATACTCCATAGTACCCTTGTGATATTATAGAAGACTCTTTCTCTCTGCTGCACTGACTGGTGGACCTCTTCTTCACTTGAAGAATCCTCACTCAAGTCTATCTTCAACTGTGTTGGCTGCTAGATTTCTATCCATTGAGACTCTGTCCTCTGTACTCAGTCACCTCCAAAGCTCAGTCAATAGGCTCACTAAGAACCTGCTCAATAGGCTCACACAGAACCTGCTTAACAAGCTCACATAGAACTTGTCTAAATCTACTTTAGCAAGCTCACCAAGAACTTGCCCAAATCTGCTCTAGCAATCTCACCAAGAACTTGCCCAAATCTGCTCTACCAAGCTCTCTAAAAACTTGTCCAAATCTTCTCTAGCAATCTATCCCAACATTGTCCTCAAATATTTCCCAAAGGCCTTCTTCAAAGGCTCAATCAATCATGCTCAAGTAGTACTCAAAATGAACTCAACAATGAATGACAATCTCAAATCAAATCCACTTCATAGAAGCATAAAGAGAATTGTTAGAGACTTAATATCTTCTATTCTCAAATCTCAATCTCAACTCAAATCAAGGAAAGTTTATTTTATGGAACTTGAACAACCACATGCATCCAATCACTTGACTAGGCTCAAACAACTCTACTCAACCAATCACCTCAATGAACAACTCTTTATCACAAACCCTAGTCGAAGCATGTATCAACCAACTCAAAATGTTTTTCTCTAACTCAAGTTCAAGTTCTTTGCACAACCAATGGGCTTCAACAACAATGCTTATAAAATATTCTCCACATAACAATGATACTCATGTTCTTATCAAACCCTCACTCAGGTTTTTCATACAACTAATGGCTTCAACAACAATGCTTATAAAATAAAGTTTAATAACAACTCTCAAACCAGAAAACCTTGAAGCATTAAACCAATTACTTTCAAAAAAGAAACCACAATCAATCCTGTTTACTCCTGTCACATGAGTCTCCTTGGGATTAGCCTGAAATCGTGCTACCATGCATACTATGCTCGGGGTGCCTGTTTCAAGCCATATATCTTCAACTTACAAACCAAGTGGGGATCATCACCAAGCTGGGAACCATCTGGCTGCTCAATATAAACCTCTTCTTCAAGCTTCCCATTCAAAAATGCTAATTTCACATTTTGTCAACAAAGTTGACAAGTGACTCACACTTGTACCAACTTTTGTCCAACACTGTACCAACACTGCAATTTTACTGTCAACTCTGTGCAAGCATCAAACACAGTACCACAACACCAACCAAATCCCTTTTTACATTTTCAGCTTGGTCTATGTTTTCTGCAGTCACCACTGGTCACACCTTACTGTCAACTGTTCGAATCAGAAAACAATATTTTGTTAACCACTTCACGGCCAACTATAGTGCACCTTACTCAAACTCATACTTCTGGACCTCGGATAGGTATGATTCACAAAGCAAAGTTGCTCATCTTGATGAGCTAAACATGAATCAATGATCAAACTTCAATATTTTTCACCACAACATCAAAATAGATCTAACAATCTTCACATCAATGTGTAGTTCAAATACCCACTGCTTTTATCGAAACACATATATACGGCTAGAGCAACAATCTTTCACTAACCAACTTATCTGAACTGTTATAATCCTTAACTTTGGACAGTGGCAGTAAGAACCATCACCAATACAACAATGACATATAGCAATACTACCAATAATGAGAACTCTCAATTTAATCACCACCCTTCATGGCACTTCCACAAACTACATGAACTGAAAACACACTTCGACAACTATACGACAACTCCCCCTAACTACTTGCCTTTCATCCTCAGAAACCCAAATAAATACATAGGAGCATTAAAATAAAACTTTAAGATTGCTCCCCCTGAGGATGTGCTACCTGGAGTTGCTTAGTGCAATAGAGGAGTAGTCTCCTTCGGTCCAAGGAGACACGATTTCCTTTCTTCTATCTTTCTCCAAACTTTCTTGAACTCGGGCTTGGATTTTTCAACTGCATCCCTGTTTTGCACCTTTTCGTGAACTCGAACATTTCTCTTGTGTGGTTGTCTCTTGTGCATCCATGATGAATGATTATTTTCCTTTCTTTTATGTACATGATTTATTCCCTGTCTATGTTGCGTTCTTTGCGTCTGATGAAATCTACTATTTTGCCTTAGATTAGATACAAAAGTGCTTGGACAAAACCTTGCTATGTGCCCATGACCATTGCATTGAAAACATTGTACATAGTGTTCACTCAGATATGCAGATGTATTTCTACCAGCATAACTCTTTGATTTATTATTCAATCCACAATAAGTTGCCTTGTGACCATATCGGTTGCATCTGAAACAATAGCCATTAAAAGTATTAGTATGAATAGAGTGAGAGTGATAGAACCTCTTTTGTTGTGGTTGCTTTGCTGTAGATCTCCTTTGATATTTTCTTCCTTTTGAAGATTCAGCTTCAAACTTTTCTTGCTTCGATCCTTCAACAGTGAACTTCTTCTTCTCTGCAGAGTTGGAAGATGAAGGTTGTTCAGCTTCATATCCAAGACCATGCTTATCCGTGGAGCTTCTTTGTTGGCTTATCATTTTATCTAGCAACTCTGTGCTCTTCTCGAATTTGAGATTTGTATTGGCCTCTTCTAGTTGTTTCTTCAATAAAATAATCTCTTCCTCTTGTTTGCAATAACCAATCTCTTTCTCATTGATCTCGTGACTCGAGAGTTTCTTCAATCCTTTTGAATTCTTCCACTTGTACTTTCAAACTGGTTATTATTTCATTTGCATCCTCAAGCTTTCTTGAGATTTCCTTATTCCTTTTTCTTTCTATCTTCAATTCATCCAGAGCTGCAATTAGTTCCTCTTTCAAATTTATTTCTGCATCAATTTCTTCTTCATCACATTTTTGTTCTTTTTCTGTTTCTCTTTTAGAATCATCCTCTAGGACTTCATTAACTTTCAGCATATATACCTCTATGTTCTCATCATTATTCAACTTTAAAGCTTCGACCTGAGCTTGATGTGTTTGTAACTTGACCTCCTTGATCTCATCGTCTCCTTCATGAATACTCCTCAGTTTGTCCCATATTTCTTTTGCCATTTTACAACTCTTGATTTTTACCAGTTCATTGTCTACTAATCCGCACCTGATAGCATTCCTTGCTTTTGAGTCATTTTCAAACAGATTCTTATCGACAGCATCGGTTGGAGGAGTGATGGGTATTGTGTATTCATTGATTATTGAATCCCAGACGTAGTATCCCAAAGCACAAAGATATGCCTGCATCCTGATTCTCCAGGTCATGTAATTAGTTCCATCAAACAAAGGTGCTTTGTTTGATAAGAAGCCTTCAACCTCTTCTGGTTCAATTTTCTCTTCCACAGGAACTGAAACTGATCGAGATGCCCTTTTGGAGGAAGATCTATTCTTCTTACCCATTGCGTACTAATCCAAGATCAACCCTAGCTGATTTAGCCTTTGATAAGGGAACTTGGCTCTGATACCAATTGTTAGTCTTACAATGGCACTGAGAGGGGGGGTGAATCAGTGTGGTACTTTAATCATGAATTTACAGCTCTTTAAAATAGCAACAATTAAAAACTTATAAATAGATACAACAAGTACAACAAGAGAACATCACACAACACAAGATTTTAATGAGGTTCACCAATTTGGCTACTCCTCAAGAATGACTGCTTGGACTACCATCCAAATCCAGCCTTTGCAAAGCACCAACTTTACAAACAGTTTACCAGCATCCACTGGAAGGAGCACCAACCCCTGATTTATCTATACCAATAGAAAGGAGCACCAACCCCTGATTTACCAGCACCTACTGGAAGGAGCACCAACCCCTGATTTACCAGCACCAACTGGAAGGAGCACCAACCCCTTGATGCCAGACTACAACTTGGACTTCAATTTTGAATCTATAAGTTTGATGATAAAATACCTTTGCTTTTACAAGACCCTAACTGGTCTGCTTCACCTTTGCATTCTCTATGCACTCTGCTCTCTCTGCGCAATCACTTCGCACACTTCTACGATCTACAGTCAAGCTTCATGATCGTCTTCTTCCTTTCGTGCACTCTGCTCTATTAGCCAATTCTACACTTAGCTCGATTCGACACTTCTTGCTCACTTTGCACACTTCGCCATCATCTCATCGCTTCTGCGCTCTTACGGCCACATCTCACACTTCGACTCGCATTCGACGACCTCTTCAACTCTTCAAACAACCTTCCTTTTATAACAATATTTTCAAGATCAAAAACCTAATCTTAGTCATATTGTAACCCTAATCTTAGTCGGCTGCAAACCCTAATCTTCATCGGCTACAAACCCTAATCTTCATCGGCTAACATCGGTCTTCGTCGGCTTCAACTGCCTCTGTAACTCTTCTATTGTTGTTGCCGCGAAAACACAACATGTCGCGATATCGCGACACTTTCGCCTCCGTACGCTTTCTCTTAGCTTTGGCCCGTGAGAATACAACATGTAGCGATATCGCTACACTTTTTCCTTCGTACGCTTTCTCTTAACTTTGGCCCGTGAGAATACAACATGTAGCGATATCGCTACACTTTTTCTCTTTGCTCTGTTTCTTAGCTTTGGCCCCAAAAACATAACATGTCGCGATATCTCACTTTCTTCTTTCTTCTTGTGGCATGATCAAAGTGACACTTTTGCCTCCTTGCCTCTTTTCTTGGCTTGTATCAGTGAAAACACATGTCATGAAATCATGACACTTTCGCCTCCTTGCCTTCTCTCTCCTCATTGAGTCACGAAAATGCGACATGTCATGATATCGTGACACTTTCTCTCCTTAGCTTTTTCTTTTGCCTTTGGGTCATGAAAATTCGACATGTCATGATATCGTGACACTTTTTCTCCTTAGCTCTTTCTCTTGCCTTCGGGTCATGAAAACTCGACATGTCACGATATCGTGACACTTTTTCTATTTGACTCTCTCTCCTGCATTATGTCATGAAATCATGACACTTTTTCTCTCGGACTCTCTCTCCTGCAACATGTCATGAAATCGTGACACTTTTTCTTTTGGACTCTCTCTCCTGCATTATGTCATGAAATCGTGACACTTTTTCTTTCGGACTCTCTCTCCTGCAACATGTCGCGAAATCGTGACACTTTTTCTTCCGTACAACCTTCCTTGCAATATGTCACGAAATCGTGACACTTTTTCGTCCGTACAACCTTCCTTGCAATATGTCGCAAAATCGCGACACTTTTTCGTCCGTACAACCTTCCTTGCAATATGTCACGAAATCGTGACACTTTTCCTTCTCTACCTTCCTCTCTTTCGCAAAATGGACATGTCACGAAATCGTGACACTTTTCCTTTCTTCTCCTTTCAGTCACGATAATGCGACATGTCGCGAAATCGCGACACTTTTCCAACTTGTTCTCTTTCTTCGAACTTGTCACGAAATCGCGACACTTCTTCCTGCTTTCTCTTTTCTTCCAACATGTCACGAAATCGTGACAGTTTTTCCACTTGCCTTTTTCTCTGCCAACATGTCACGAAATCGCGACAGTTTTTCTCCTTGCTTTTCTCTCTCCAACATGTCACGAAATCACGACAGTTTTTCTTGCTTGCCTTTCTCTCTTCCAACATGTCACGAAATCACGACAGTTTTTCCTGCTTGCGCTTTCTTTTCGAACATGTCATGAAATCACGACAGTTTTCCACTTGTCTTTTTCTCATCCAACATGTCACGAAATCGCGACAGTTTTTCCTTCTTCTCTCTCTTCCAACATGTCATGAAATCATGATAGTTTTTCCTGCTTCTTCTCTCTCTTCCAACATGTCACAAAATCGCGACAGTTTTTCCAGCTTTTTCTCTCTCCTCTAACATGTCACGAAATCACGACAGTTTTTCTTGCCTGTTGTATATGTCGCGATATCGCGACACTTTTCTTACTTGTCTTTTTCTTTGATCTTTTGCAAATGGGCCACTATGGTCTTCTTGGAAACTCACTGTCCATACTCTGAATAACCTTTGAACTCCTGTCCTCTACATCTGAATGGCTTTTGAACTGCCTGTCCACTGCATCATTAGATCTAACTGACTGTGTTGACAACAATGACAATACTCCTGCTGCACCTTGCTCAACAATTGTTTTAAGAGATAGGGTTAGAAAAGGGTTTAGGGTTAAGAAGTTATAATTCAAATAGTGGCTAGATAGAGCTAACAATATAGGCATCCATAGGGAAAACCTTTCGATAAATTATTTCCAGTGTCCAAAACTCAAGATTAACAACACCTAAAAACAAAGTAATCTTCATACAAGAAACACAAACAAAGATATACTCCAAGATGTAATTTAAATATCTACAATACTAACAATCTAATTTAGTAGAATAGATCAGTATCTAGATTTAACAAAAATAAACCTCTTGTAAGCACAAATCTAACTATGAAAATATTTCAATTGCTTTACAACTAGTAATCCAATATCAATGGAATGAACTAACCATAATAACATTAGCAAAAATATGATTCATAGCTTGAACCTCTCAATAAAGATATCAAATATGACAATTCTTGAGTCAAAAATCTAAGTAATGCTCCTTCCATTAATTTGCAAAAGATGTTACACAGTAGGGCAAGCAAACACTCTAGATTCGACCCTAAAAATTGAGGGTTTGACCTCTATATATAGTTTTTACAATGAAAGAAAAATGTGGAACATTATAAGGATTAGACCATACCATATCAACAAAATACTATGGTGGCATCATTTCATTCACCTTTAAAGTCTAGAAAATTCACTTGATATCGCACACCATGGTAGCTCGGTTCAACAAATTGCTTGTTCTGTAATGGCAGTTAGACTCTAGGCCATTAGAAATAAGATCTAAGCCATATACCTTTATTGGGGAATTCATCTTGTCATAGATCCACAACTATCTAGGTTCTTGGTTCTTGGCTCCATGGACACTTTGCCTATCTGCTCAAACCAACTAGTTCTCATTTTCCAAGAATTCACTTTTGTATATATGAGAAAATGTTAACATGATCTCAACCATTGATTCACAAACGAATAGCTACAACTAAACCTTAGCAATTATCTATATATTAATGACATAGAGCATGTCGCTAGGTCACTCTTTTAAAAGAATTTTCACTTACTTTGACTATTTTGACCAGCGGTATGGAGCACATCTAAAAATGCACTATGCTTTGAGCGAAATGGAGCATGTTGCCAGGTTGTTTGTTTTATTTCTCAAAACTATTTAACTTTCTTTCATATTCACAGTATAGAGTATATGTCATAGTTTTCTCCTCAATATCTACTCAAGTTTTCACCCAAGTTGACTATGGATTAGAACATATCGCTAGGCCGCTTAAGAAAGAGTGTAAAATGTTATTTCGTGAGAGTATGCACTGTACCACTGCCTTGTGCTTATTTTTAAGCATTTTGAACTTTTTGACCAGTGGAGTGAAACATTTATTTTGATCCTCTTTAAAATGAATGTGGAACTCAGTGATGTGGAACACCTCAAAACTTAGTCACTTTAGTGCATGGGATGGGACAATGTGTGCTAGGCCACTCTTTGGAGAACATTGACATTAGCTTTGACCTAATTTGATAGTGATGTGGAACATCTATGTTGGGTCGCTACAAAATGCACTAATTATTGAGTGGCAAGGCACATATTAGCTTATGTCGCTGTAAAAAGTACCAAGTGTTGACCATCATTGAACACCTTGTCCTGTACCGCTTGGAAATACACTATGTTATGAGATACTAGGAGCATATTCATGCTTAGAATATAATTTCAATTTTTTTCTAAGGATGTGGTCATTTTGGGCCTACAGGCTCTAGAAAATCTTGCCTAGTTAACTACATACACCGAACTTAAAATAAGAGAACTTTGAATGATTTTTATTGAATAAATGAAATTACAATATAGTTTGGTTCTTCTCTATTTTTTTCTCCTCCTTTTCAAGGAAATATTGTGCATTTATATAACACACAGGTTTCTCTGTTACAATAACTAATTCTACTACAAATGCGATTACAATAACTACACACCAAATTAAGATAATTCGGGCATGTTAAAAATAGATTGTATCCACTGCATGATCTATAGTCTAATTATATCGAACAACTTTCATTCTTCTTTGGCATTTTTCTAGAAATAGTCGATTTTATTTTATTTTTTCACCATCATTCATGTTTAGCCTTGTGGAAGTCGTTACTCTGTTTCATATGAATATAGGGTAGCTAATGTGTTTGACTGTTAATGAGAGTTATGGAACATCTAATCGGGAGTTAGGTGCCCCATTCTAATTATGTGGAGTCAACCATATTTTACTTCATCAATAGAATAAGACATCCTTCCATAAAAATATGGGAGCAAGGTGCCTTCCCATTGGGAGATGGGAGTAAGGCACCTTACCGTCGAAATATTGGAGTAAGGTGTTTTCCCATCGGAATATGGGAGTAAGGCGCCTCTTCGGTGAAATTCGAGAGTAAGGCATCTCACTCTTTTAGGGATGTACTTCTTCCTCATTAACTCCTTTTGAAAATAGACAATGTCAAGTCCAAGTGGGACCTCGACGTAGTTATGCAAAAAATAATGAAAATGATCAAATCTACACACAAAGCACACTTTTCACACAAGTTAGGCAATATACACAATTTACCATTAAATACATATAAAAATTCATAAAAAGTACAAATTTGATATAATAATATCGTACAAAACATTAGAAACATATGCAAAAATATGAGCAATTTCGATGCTCATCATCCCCCCTTGCCTAACGATTGTCACTTCTTCGTGGCACCTTGTATTGGTAGTCCCCAATTTTATCTACGACCTCCCAGTAAGCTTTATTCCACTGCTTCCTCTTCTTGGTAGTGGCCTTGTCTCTTTCCTTATCCTTGGGTTTCCTCTTCTTGGTAGTGGCCTTGCCTCTTTCCTTATCCCTAGGGTTTTTTCCATGATGATTCTAAGGGGCACTGGCCCCTTGTTGAGACATATGTTGTCGTGGGCTACACCTAACTATTTTTCTATGCCCAACACTTATTCTTTGTGGCTTTGTGACATACATTTTCTATCCTGTTTCTTCCTTCATGTAATATTCTATAAAAGTAGTGGCCCCTTTATAGAGTGTAGGATTTGCCTCCTTGTAGAGCTGGTGATATTGAGGTATGGGCTTTGTGTATGGGATATCTAGTTTTTCCCATAAAGGGATTAGGGATTCATCCACAACTTTGACCTTATGAAACTAGGCCACTTTACGAGGAATCTTAGCATCTTATAATTCAGGTGGTTTTGTACTTCCTTTAGAAATAACTTCTTTCTAGTTGCTTTACCCTGGGTTGTAGCTGTCACTGGGTCTAATACCCCCATATATTGTAAGTATATTTTTATTTTTGAGGGATGATCTCCAATGGACCCATATATCTCCCAAAAATGCTTCTTAAGGGTAGTATTTATGTTAATCCTAATATCTCTAACCATCTTCTTTAAGCCCTTTCTTTCCATATTTCCCTCCTCAATCTTCTTTTGGAGCTTGTCAAACTTCTCATGTTGCCTAGAGAAATCCTTCAGGGACCCAACTGGTATGAAACTAAATGGTGCGGGAAGCAGGATCATTTTTATATTGAATCGCTTTTTGATTATAAGGTAGAAAACCCAAAATAGACTTAATTTATATATTTGTTCGATGATGCCTTATTATCATATATGGATTGCATTTAAATACCTAGTCTAATAGTTGTAAGAGTGAAGGGTTGTGACCCTATAATATACTGAATAAATAATATAAGTAATTAGGACATGTTAGGAGGGTCCTAACATGCCAACCCCCTTAAAGGAGCTTTGTCCTCAAAGCTAGAAATTGGAAATTGCTACTGGATATCTTGAAAATTTTCCCACGTTACATATTCTAAATGTAGACCTTTCCAATGGATTAAAACTTATGTGATATCACGAGTACGAAGGTGATGAGAGCGACGATCCAAGATAGCTTCTGGATTGACTAGAAGTACTCCATCATTGGAGAATTCAGGGAGAGTGGGTTGTGTCATGATATGGGCTCCCACTGTGAGCTTAAGGCAAGATACATGAAATACGGGGTGAAGTTTGGAAGAGGGAGGAAGCTCTAGTTTGTAAGCAATGGTCCCAATACATTGGAGAACTTTATACGGCCTGTAAAATTTGGGTTCTAACTTCTAAGAACCTTTTTTTTTAAGAGAGGATTGATGGTAAGGTTGGAGACATAAGAAAACCATATCACTCTTGTGGAAACTACATTCGCTTCTATGTTGATCGGCTTGCTACTTCATGCGATGCTGGGTGGTGTGTAGGTTCTCTTTTAGGATCCGTAGTATATCATCTCTATTAGCAAGTTTCGTTTCCATCGCATGGAATTTTTTAGTCCCTGGAATATAGGAAGTGAGGGATGGTGGTGTTTGACCATATAGTGATTCATAAGGAGTCATTTTGATGGACGTATGGTATGAAGTGTTATACCACCATTCCACTAGTGAAAGCCACTTTACCCAATGGAGTGGTTGAGTAGAAATAAAACATCAAAGGTATGTTTCCAAGCAATTATTTACAACTTCTGTTTGGCCATCGGTTTGGGGATGGTAAGCGGAGCTCATACAAAGTTGAGTACCTTGTAATTTGAACAATTCCTTCCAAAAGGTGCTAGTGAAATTTGGGTCACGGTCACTAACAATTGTGGAGGGAATACCATGTAATTTAAATATGTTATCTAGGAATATTTGGGCTATAGTGCTAGCGGTATAAGGATGAGCCATGAAACAAAAATGGGCATATTTAGATAAACGATCAACGACTAAGAAAATGGTTGTTTTTCCTCCTGATTTTGGTAATCTGTCAATAAAGTCCATAGAAATATCTGCCCATGTTTTGGTGGGTATAGGAAGAGGTTGAAGTAATCCTGGAATAGAGAGGGTCTCCTCTTTTTGTCTTTGGCAAACTTCACATTCTTTTACAAAGTTTTTGATGTAATTTTTCATTCCTACCCAATAGAAGGAGGTAGTGGCTCTTTTATAGGTTTTTAAGAACCCTAAGTGGCCTGCAGTGGGTGAGGTATGTAACTCATGAAGAAGTTTTTCATGATAATTTTAATTGGGGGTGAGGACCATCCTCCATTTGTATCTTAATATATTGTCCTTCCAAGTGTATGGAGTTTTGCTACTAGGATTATGTTGAAGTTGTTGAATTAAGGCATGGATAGTAGGATCATTTACCCATCCTTCATGCACCTCATCTACCCATTTAGGAATAAGGGAGGAAAGAGCATGGACTTGAGGCATATCTTCAAATTTTATAGAAAGTGCATCGGCTGCCATGTTGTCCTTTCCATTTTTATATGTAATTTCATAATCATAGCCAAGAAGTTTAGTAACCCATTTTTTTTGTTTCGGGGTATTAGTCCTTTGTTCCAAAAAATACTTCAAGCTATGATGGTCAGTGTG
Source organism: Wollemia nobilis (assembly GCA_028583015.1). Taxonomy (NCBI): domain Eukaryota; kingdom Viridiplantae; phylum Streptophyta; class Pinopsida; order Araucariales; family Araucariaceae; genus Wollemia; species Wollemia nobilis. Next base: position 3,812,068 of record JAQPPZ010002384.1, on the reverse strand, counting down.
TATAATGAAATGTTGGCCAATAAGGTAAGGCCTCCAATGTTGAATAGCATGGACAATCACTAACATCTATTTTTCATACGTAGAGCGAGCTAAATTCTTAGGAGAAAATTCTTTGCTTATAAAAGCTAGAGGCCTTTCATCCTACATGAGTACAACTCCTATTCCTATTCCTGAAGCGTCACTTTCAATGACGAACGGTTTAGAAAAGTTGGGCATGGCTAGAACAGGGGTGGTACACATTACAGTTTTCAAGGTGATAAAGGCCTCATCCGTTTTAGACGACCATTTGAAAGCATTTTTCTTAAGTAATGATGTTAGAGGAGCAACGATTTTACCATAATTTTGGACAAATTTTCTATAATATCCCGTTAGTCCAAGAAACCCACGTAGAGCTTTTAAGGTTTTTGGAATAGGCCAATTTTTCACCTCCTCAATTTTGGAAGGATCTACCATAACTCCTTCCTTTGAGACAATATGCCCTAAGTATTCAATTTCTTGTTTTCCAAAGGAACACTTTGATATTTTTGCATAAAGTTGATTTTCCTCCAAGATTTGGAACGCTTGTCTAACATGGTCCAAATGTTCTTCCCATGTTTTGCTATAAATCAAAATGTCATCAAAGAAAACTAATATAAATTTACGAAGAAAAGGGTGAAATACCTTATTCATTAGAATTTGAAAGGTAGAAGGAGTGTTGGTCAGGCCAAATGGCATCACCAAGAATTCGTATTGCCCTTCGTGAGTGCGAAAGGCCATCTTAGGAATATCTTTTTCATTGACTCGTATTTGGTGGTAGCCTAACCATAAGTCTAAATTGGAAAAATAAGCTGCCCCATGGAGTTCATCTAATAGCTCGTCTATGATCGGAATAGGAAATTTATCTTTGATGGTCATTTTATTAAGCGCTTGAAAATCGACACATAAATGCCACGAGCCATCCTTTTTTCTAACTAAAATAATTGGAGAGGAGTAAGGGCTTTTGCTAGGTCTAATGACTCCTGCCTTAATAAGCTCTTGTACTAATTTCTCTATTTCGGTCTTTTGGAGGTATGGATAATGATAAGGTCTAATATTAGGAGGGTGATGCCCTAGAAATAGTGGAATAGTGTGATCGTGACTTCGTTGTGGAGGTAGTCCTTTTGGTTCATTGAATACCGCCTTATGGTGGTCTAAAATATTTTGTAACTCTGGTGTCTCATCTTCTTTGTGACTAGGTTGAATTGAAAATAATTGGGTGACCATTCCTTTGTTTCCTCTTTGGATAATTTTCTCCATTCTATGCGAGCTGACGATTTGGGAAGGTCCTGATTTCAGGCCTTGGATAATATAGGTTTGGTTCTTTGCTATGAATTTCATCCATAGTTCATCAAATTCCCATTGGACTATGCCCAAGGTTCATAACCATTGTACACCTAGTACAATGTCGCACCCACCTAGGGGTAGGACGTACATGTCGCCTTTCATGTTATAAACCCCCATAGTTTTATATTTTTGCATTTTCCTTTGCATGCAATTTTTTTGCCATTTCCAATCATCACTTCGAAGTTATTGCAAGGGTATATAAAACAATTTGCTTGTTTAGCCACCTTTGGATCGATAAAATTGTGCATACTACCAAAATCTAGGAGCACGGTAAGGTTTTGTTTCTTAAAATACCCTTTAACTCGCATTGTTTGAGGGGCAAAAAATTCGGCAAGGGCGTTGAAGGAAACCTTTGGTGCATTTTCTTCGTCACTTTCAAGTGTGTTGGATAATACCTCTACTTCAAGTTCAGGTTCCTCTTCAGTAGAATTCCCTTCCTCTGTGGCATCTAGAATATATAATTTTCATGAGGCACATTTATGATTTATGTCAAATTTCTCATCGCAATGGTAGCAAAGACCCTTAGCTTGTCTTTCCTTCATTTCCTCGAAACTCAAACACTTAATTGGTAGAGCGGGGTTAATTTTGGGGGCTATGTAGGAGTTTTGGGTTCGTCCATTTTGCATTGGTTTGGGGTTGGTATAAGTTTTTGATGGTTTCCCCCAAGTTGGTTTTGTGAACCGATTTTGTGCCTTGATTTTGTCCTCCGCTAATTTCGCCAAGCCGATGGTCTCTAACATGTTTGTAGGGTTATACATTTGCACATCTATTCAAATTTATTCTTTTAATTCGCTAACAAAAAATTCTTGAAAGAAGGCAGCGTCTAATCTAGATGTTCGATTAGCTAGCCTTTCAAATTCTGCTTGGTATTCGCTTACCGAAGTGGTTTGGCATAATTTAGTGAGGGCCCCTATAAAGCTTTGAAACTTGCTAGGGCCGAATCGCACTAATAGATTCTACGTAAAGGTTGACCACGTCGGAGTGCCATTAGTTTTCTCGAACCATTGGTACCATTGGATGGCATCGTTTTCCAAGTGGAAGGAGTTGATATACACTTTTTGCATTTCCAAAAATTGATTTAGCGAGAAATATTGCTTTGCTCGGTAGATCCAGTTTGTAGGGTCTCCTCCTTCAAATTTTGGGAAGTCTAATTTGGTTGTTCATGGTAGAATGGAAGTTTATGGACCTCCTAACATTGCTCGGTTTGATGACCCATGGTTGGGTGAATTTGCTTGTGTTGTTGCCTGAATTTGACTGATGGTATCAAGTTTAACATCCATTGCAAATATTTTCTCGAAGAGTTCTCTTATGGTACGGGTATTCTCCTCTCTTTCCTGTTGAACTTCTTCAATGATCCTTCATGTTTCTCATGAATGGAATCTAGTGATCGTCTTCCTTCAGCCATTGCGGTTGGTGTAGGTAACGATCAATATGACTTGGTAAAAAAATAAATAAATAAAAAATAAAAAAATAATTTTAATTTTTTTCCTTTGCATTTCGGACGTCGAAAACCTTGATGTTGCGTTGAAGATTTTAGCTTTTTCAAAATAGCCATCGGTCACCATGCGAAAGGTCAAGCAATTTGGGTGTAAGACAACTTAATTCATACCTTAGGAGAAGGTTTAATTTTCTATGAGGATTTTGACACGGATCCGTGAAGCATGAATGTTGTTTGCGTCCTCGCGAATGTGGACTGGCTAAAATGTGTGGTGGGAAAAAATTTTAATGGTGAATTTGCTCCTTGATCTAGCTCTGATACTAGATGGTATGAAACTAAATGGTGCGGGAAGTAGGATCATTTTTATATTGAATCACTTTTTGATTGTAAGGTAGAAAACCCACAATAGACTTAATTTATATATTTGTTCGATGATGCCTTATTATCATATGTGGATTGCATTTAAATACCTAGTCTAATAGTTGTAAGAGTGAAGGGTTGTGACACTATAATATAATGAATAAATAATATAATTAATTAGGACATGTTAGGAGGGTCCTAAAACCAACCCATTATTCATATGAATCAATGGCTAGTTGGGCCTTTGCTTTTGTAGCTCTAGCCCTAGTTCTAGGCTTCTACTATGGTGCCCTAGTTATAGGCTTCTACTGTGGTGCCCTAGTTCTAGGCTTCTGTTGTGGTGCCCTAGTTTCTTTCCTATTAGAACTCAATTTACTTGAGAGCACCAAGGTTGTGTGAGGAGGAGTTTGAACCTCAGGTGCAGATGGTGTTATTTCTCTGGAACTAGAGGGTTTAGGTCCTTGAGCCTCTAGTTTTGCCTCAGAAGGCATCTCTTCATCTTCTTGCTCAACTACTAGTGTTATGGTAGGTGGCTAGCCTACTAATTCCTCTATAGATTTTTTTTATTATGTTGTCTTTGCCTGGACTCCATGCTCCATCTCTTCATTAGGTTACTGGTTGTGGGTTGATGGTTTAACCTCATATTTTGGGACTTCAATTATAGAGGGCTTTGTTTGTAAAATGGGATCCTCTTATTTTCATCAGTTGTTCTGGCAGATGTGGATGAAATATCTCCTGCCTTAGCTTCCTCATTCTAGAATTTGACTTGAATGGGCCAGAAGAAGTAGCTTTCTCCATAAAGTCTAGAGAAGTTGTGGGCACTTCCATTGCCCAGTCTATTTGAGTGGCAACATCTACCTTGGTCATCTGCCCAACCTTTAGCTGCTAAGTTTCCAATTTAAGTTGTTGCACAACTTGTCATACATGGTAGATGGTGCTTCCTAACTCTAGCTACTTTTTTACAACTGCTTTCCTAGACACTCTATAAAGAGTTTCTTCTGCATTAAATTTTCCTTCCCAGATGAAATCCTACTATTTTACCTTCTATAGTTGTTCCTATAGATTTTCTTGAGTCTCCTAGAAAGAGGGTTCAACACCAACCATATTTTGTAGCACTTGGATTGCATCCTAATCTGTGATAGTCTTGATTTCTTCACCCTCGTTGGATGGATTGTGGGTGACTGAGGCTGCTAACTGATTCATTATACTTCTAGTTCTTTGGTAGTTAGCTATACAAATAGGGCTAGGAGGGCTCTATCTGACCTCTTTATTGATTTGTGGAAAAGCGATCAGTGAGCTTTTTACTACTTCCCCTTCGACTAGGTCATCCTGGAAGTCAGGTGCTTGTTCTACTATAGGATCCTCTACAACTGAATATTATTTGGAGTTAGGCACCTAGACCATCTCTTCCTCTACCACTGGCACTTATTTGTGTGTCTCTACATACTGAATTAGGGTTGAAATTAACCTATGATGTGCTAGGGCAGAGGCTATTCTTGCCTGATATCACTTCGCTTCATATTTTAGAGCATAGTCTAGGTAGAACAAGATATTAATATTTTCTCCATGCAATAGATGGCTCAATAAGATCATATAAATGAAATTAAATTGTGTATGCTTACCTATGCAATTAAAGAACCTAACCATGTGGTCAAAATTCTATTTCCAGAAACCTTGGAGGTGATGTTTTGGCAACCCTGAGTGTGTTAAGTCCATTGGTAGGTGCCCAAGGAGTTGTTCTATGTACACAGTCAGAGATTCTTCCTTATAAATATGGTATCCTATTCAAGGGAGACTGATAACAACTACAATATACTCCTTTGTGATTGGAATTTCTAGTATGTACAATCAAGTAACGTCTTCATCCATAGATGCAACAAACTCCTCTACTGCTTCCAAGTCCTGGTTATGGCTAACCAGGAGGTAATAGTACATCCACCTGACAAATTCAAATTGGGATTGAACCTCCTCATTGATTCCTACCACACTATAGGGTTTGCTTTTCTTCTGACTTTGGTTTGTAGATTTCCCTCCTATTATGGAAATTTTGATTTATGTCTACCTATGCAACTTTTACCTATTCTTTAGGCTTGTCTGTAACTGGTTTATTACTTCATAACTTCAATCGTACTGCATGTATATGCCTCTTCATTTGTGGAGATAGGTGCATTATGTTTTTCATGGAGGACTATGAGGGTAGCCTTCCCAAATCAATGTTTGACATGTCATGCGAGATAGAGTGGGTGATTGGTGGTTGAACATTTTGCCAATGTCATGATGACACTATTTTTAGAAATATTCTAATTATGAAAATCATATATATCTAACAAAAAATCATGTACATACCTTATTGGTGTTCCATGTGTACCAAGCATGAATAAAATCATGGAGCATTCTGATTCATTATTTTGTGATAACCAAAACGATTGCATATTCCCCATGTGAGAAATTTCTTTGAACAGTTCTTCTTGGGTACTGTAAAAAATATTCATTCGAAGTCTTTTGCTGAAAATTAAGAAATATCGATGGTTTTCATGAGATGACACACCTCCCTGTATTGATTGCTTTGAAACATGTTGAAATCCTCCACAAGATTTGTAATAATTTCCCATGAAATATTTGACCTTTTCATCATGTGGGATGTTGACGTGGCTTCGGCTGCTTTCCAATGTCACTGAATTATTCATATTGCATATATGAACTTAAATGGAAAGTAGGCACCTTTTAACTACAAAATAGGTGCTTTAATCAGAATACAAATAGCACCTTAATTCAAGTACATGGGAGTTAGGTGCCCTTAATCTGAATACACGAGAGTCAGGTGCCTACCTAATGGTAGTTAGGCACCTTTACTCCAAATACATAGGATTCATGTGCCTTCCTATTAGAAGTCAGATACCTAAATTCAACATATGTATCAGATATAGGCATCAGCTTTCTTGATGATGCTTGAATTTTTTTTTGACAAGTGCCTTTATGGAAATTAGGCACCTTTCCTCATATATATATAAGACTTTTTGAACCAGATTTAGGCACCCTTAAAGTACTTGGGAGTTAGGCACCTCCCTACCATTGAAAATTTCACATCTGCTAGCATGTCTGTAATAAACGCTTCTTAGTTGATCAGGCCTTTCAGTGCTTCTTATTTCGTGAACTCTGTCAATAGCTGCTTGTCTGAACACATAGATAGGTATTTTTCTTCTTGCAAATATTTAACTGAAACAATGTAAAAGAGATAATTATACTACAATCCTTAATTAAAAATTGTAATGATCCACTACTTTTCTATTGAAATGACAAGAGAGATTACAGATTGAAATTCTCTTTTTATAATCCTTGCCCTGAAGGCTAAATTGGGTCTTTCCAAAGAAAACCCTCTTAGATGTGTTCCAAATATAGAAAGAACTCTCTTTTGGATGTTCCTCAGTGTAGGTGGGCTTCTTGATCGTGAGCCACCGCTAGTTTGATGTGTTCCTTTTACATGTTGGGCCTACAAAATCTAATTAGAGCCTCACTCAAACCCCATGTTTATGAAGATAAAAGACTCTTTAAATTAGCTCAAAATATGAAGTATAAATGATATAAAAACCTAAACTAAGCCATACTCACCTGTCTTGTAACCTCTGTCTTGACCCTAGAAGTTCACACAAGGGCATGAAAACTTGACTTTTTCTAGCTGAACTTGTAAAATATGATTTTTACAATGTGTTGATGTTGCTATTCCTTTGCCTTTTCGACGAGTCACCTTCAGAAGTTACCTTTTGCTATTAATAACTTTTCTAGATCACAAGGAATATGGTGAATATGATAAAAACCCTATTGCTATGTGAGTGTGATGGATGTGTAATGGATGTTATGAGTTTGAAATGATTTTTGTAGAGTTTGTGTAAGCTAAAGTTGGGATTCCTAAAATGGTAAAAATGACCTTCTGCTTATAGACTTGGTCAAGGCTAGGGGAGGGGATGATGTATCCCATGTGAGATGTCCTGATTCATAAATGATATTGGGTTAGATAATACCTCACCCATCCATAAGTCATAATATCTTGGAGAAAAGTCTCCAAATGGAATTTATTGAAACCTTTTTGCAAATATCTTCTAATTTAGAATTACTTTTTGTGTGCAAAAGTCTCCATTTCTCATTTATTACCTAGGGGAGTGTGAGGTGGAGAAATATCTAGATGAGAGGTGGTAAGGCTAGGCTAGGTGATGTGGAAGGCTAGGCTATTCAAAGTAGACTAGGTGAGGTGGAAAGGTTTAGATTAAGCATGATTAACCTAATTAACCATAGAATTAGCCATAAAGCAAGTTGTTGACTAAAGTTGACTTTTTACCCATAAAGTGTTTTTTGACCATGGTGGAGAATTCAACCTTAGTTGAGTTATGATGGAGGTCACATGAGACCTTATGATTAAGTGTAGGAAGGTTATTAGCTATCCCAAAGGGGCTAAGGATGATGAATACTGATTTTAATAAATGAATAGTATTTTGAGCCAATTTATGTAATTTTCAAGGATTTTACAAATTGAATGACCATGAAGATAAGAAAAGGGATAATGTGTGAATTTTGGCTGTCTACATTTTGTCCCTTTTTGTATTGGATTGTGTGAAAACATGGTTTAGTAAAAAAAATAATGATATGATTTTATGGGATGATTTGGAAGACAAAGAATTTGTGATCGATGAATGTGGATGATTGCGAAAGAGAGACACATTGATAAAAAAGAAGATGATTTGTGATTGAATACAACACTTTGTAGCATTGTAATGATTGCTTTTGGAAGAAGGCGTTAAGATTGCCTTGTTTTATGATCAACTTGAGATGTTCCAATTTTGGAAGGGACAAATACCTTTGCTAATTTTTGTTTTTGATTGATTGATGAGTCTTGTTGACAATATTTGACACTACTAGAGCTGTAGGGTAGAAATTTCAGGTGCTTTATTTGAGAGTGGTATTACAACTGCCATAATAAATAAGAGAATACATGAGATATCTACAGTCATAGGCATTTTGAGATCTATCAAATATTGTTTTATTTTGAATTGGATTTTTTATTGAGAAGAGAAATTCTGCTAGAATGAAGACTTTGATATAATATTCAACAACAAATTTCTTAGGCATTTGTTTTATCTATGATTGGATATTTTATTAGTTGTTTTGATCATGTGTGAGGTATTTTTTGATGTGTTTGGATGACTACACCCTAAAGTAATGAATCGACGATGGAGGAGATAAAAAATAGCGATGAAATGCTTGATAAGGATGATAAGTGATGGAGAAAATTGATAGAAAATACTGGAAAATGAAAAATTTAAGTAAAATTAATGATTAAGCTATGAAAATGGTGAAAGATACCTATGAACGGAAGTTTGAACTTTGGGGTTCAAACATGCAAAATAATGGGAAATGAGGTATTATTCTATTCAATTGCATCAAATAAATAGATTACATTAGGCTTGGAATAGCCCATGAGTTTAGGATCTAGAAAACCAAATAATACCTAAAATGTACTCATGCTATGTTAAGCCTAACCACTAACCAAAATAATGGAATAATAACATAACAATATGCCTAAACAATAACATACGCTAACATCCCCCTTATTACATTACTTGGGTAATAATATAAATATCCCAGTATAGTTAAGAAGAAGAGAAATGAAAGAATGGTGGCTCATGCTTTATCTTCGGATCTGGATCTAGCTCATGGCTCTAAGCATACCTTTGGATTTGTACCTCTGGGTCTATATAGAGATCTACCTACGAATCTACCTCTAGATCATTGCCTCTGGATCTGCCTATAGATCTGCCTCTAAAACTTTATCTCTGGGTCTATCTTTAGGTCTGTCTCAGGGTCAATATCTCTGGGACTGCCACTCAGTTTGTCACTGGATTTGCCTCAGGGTCTACCATAGGTTTTACCTTTTCGATAGAAGACATACAACATTTCTATCATCATGGTCCATTGTGTAAGATCTGTCCATCCACAATCTATATGAACCTTGTTGGCCATTTTTATTTTGTACCAACAACTTGAAGAAGAGTGATTCATACATCCACATGAATCACAAGGATGTAATTTCCAATATCTAGCTGCAACATGTCCTGTATTTTCACAATGACTGCAACAATGCTTTTTAGGAAATGTAGGAGATTTAGGTTTTACAAACATGGTATTACTGGTACTTGCATGTCCACTATAGCCAAGGCCTTCATTCTTTGCCCTGAAATTTATCATTATTGGAGTTTTAATGTCTTGTTATTTTTTACCTAATCTCTCACCACTGAATCCCATTTTATTTATTAGTTTGGATCCATATCCTTTGGTGTATTTTTAAAACACCCAATGTCATCATCTTCATCAATGCTTTTAACAATATGGCATTTGTCACTATTGATGATATTATGGAGTTCATTTTTAGGAGGTTCAATTTTTAAGTCCCTACTGTCACAAGAAAAATTTGCTTCTGTGATGAGATCACCTGTGCTACAACTAATATCTACCATAGAAGGTATGAGGTCGCCTATATCACAACAAGCATTGACCATCATGGGTTCAAGGTCACATGTGTTACAACAAGCATTCGTCACCATGGGTTGAAGGTCACTTGTGTCACTACAAGCATCAACCATTAGGGTTTTGACCTCTGCTTCCTCAGTAATGTCCCTTATCACTTTACGCTGTGCAATGTCAAAAGCATCAAATGACATGTATATTCCCATTACAATGCCAATAGGTATTAGAACACCATTTTTTAGCATGTATTCATAAGACGTAAAATTATTGATTATGGAATATACACCATTCTGTAGGGTGAGAAATGTTCCATCTTCATAAAAATCCATCCCCTCCATGTGTGGGGAAACGTATGGGCCTTTAACTGATTTTGAAAAATCAGTTGGTTTTGGGATAGTTTTTTTCTTTGATCTGCCCATTCTTAAGGCATCCTAAAAATGCACCTTTTACAATGAAATTTTACTAAAAATAATTTTACTAAGGTGTCGGTCACTGCTGAAAATGCACCCTTATAAGTATTCCCCCCTTGTTTTTGCAAAATTATATATCCCCTTAATGCAAGATAGGATATGGTGGAGAGAAAAAAATTCCCCCTTAAATTATGCAACAAAAATATGCCCCCCATTCAAGTTTGAAAAAATAAATTTTTCCCTCCAATGTTTTGTAAAAATAATTTAAAGTTTAATTAAATTGATTTTTCTTAAAAAATATATTTCTAAAGTTTTTATAAAAATATACTTTTTTAAAGAAAAATTTAAAAAAAAAAATTAAACAAAAAATTATATAAAAACAAACATTAGAACTTTAAAGCAAAAAATAAATTCAAACTTAATAAAAAATTACCTTTGGGGGCGGTCGATGGGGTTTGATCCCCTGACCTCTGGCTGCTAAGGCTCGACCACCAACCAGTCGATCTGGCACGTTAATTGGGATATAAAGGGTTAAACCCTTTATTTAAAGCTTCCCAAGCGGGCCCTTACTTCGAAGTGATTTCTATTTTGAGCACCCATCGAACCTTGATAAACGTATAGATAAATCATCATTTACACAGGATGAATGTTATCTCCTCAACGACTATCGTCGTCTGGATCTACTGCATAGAGGACTCGCTCGTAGACGTTGTTCCTCAAAACAAAAATGCTATACAACATTATGGACATATCATATTGGACATTAAGCAATACTTTATATCATCCATGAAATCATTAGTGCCTCTATATGCTGACGGTGGCATTTCCTGAAAGTGGCTCCTCCTCTTCTCCATCGATAGCGCGAAGCATCAGATGCAAGCTTTTCTTGGATAAACCTGGTGTACGATCTCTGATCCGAAACACTGTTAGTAGAGACATGATCACATTATTCTCAATAAAAATAGAGTCAAGTTGTTGTGGCCATTGTCTCTCTCGCTCAACTATGCTTGATTAGGGAAACTGATATACACAGATCTATTTGCAACTATCAGATGTCTCCTTTGAAAGTTGAATTCCTTCTGTCGACTTGTTGAAATGTTTACTTGGTGTCCTACAAATCCACTAGTCTCCTTGCTCCACATTTTTGTTTTATTTTTAAAATATCCTCCTTTAGTCCCACATGCGAGACACAAAGGGAATTATAAATGTTTAAAAATGAAAACACGTTTTAATCTTATTGACTACAAACTAGAAGTCGACCTCCCTCATAGTCTTCTTTTGTCTGCCACTCCATGAAATCATGCACTGCCATGATGTCTTGTCCTTCGAGTTGCCACGTTACACCACCCGTGTCAATGTCCTTCATGTGCATCTAGTACTCCATTTCAATGTCCTTCATGTGCGTCTAGTGCTCCGTTGACTAGTAAGCATCTATTGTGCCCCCCCAAATTGTGTTCCATAGTGGGTCTACACAAAACCACAGACTACTATGGGTTCCATAGATCTAGATCAGATCTCGATCTCCAGGTTGTTGTCCACCATCCCTATCTCAATAGAGCTTTCACTAGCCTATATGAGAAATGAGCAGAGAACCCACTCTAATACCATGATGGGAAATGAGGTAATATTTTATTCAATTGCATCAAATAAATAGATTACATTAGGCTTGGAATAGCCCATGAGTTTAGGATCTGGAAAACCAAATAATACCTAAAATTTACTCATGCTATGTTAAGCCTAACAACTAACCAAAAAAATGGAATAATAACGTAACAATATGCCTAAACAAGAACATACTCTAACACAAAAATACAAGTTTAAATTCCAAAAGTGGTGCACACAACCTCATTTTCCATCATGTGGAGGAAGATAAGAGTGGTGAGGGAGAAAATTGGAAGCAAAGTACTATCAGATTATCGAACGGTGAGCATGGGATGGCGAGTGCATCAGTGATCACAAGTGCAGGTAGTGGAGTTTTGGAGGTAAGTAGCCCATGCCAAAATGTAATTTAAATGCAAAAGAATATTTAATGCTTGTTGGAATACGCATGATTGCATGGAAATGTGGTTTGGAATGTATGCATGGATTGTGTGGTTGAAATGTGTGCACTGTGTAAAAGTGCCCAGATGGGTATCCTTATGTGCCATTTATTTATTTTTCCCATGTGATTATTTGTGAACCTCATGAAGCGTGCATGAGACAATGTGAAAGTTTTTGCTATTGTTGTGCATGTATGATGCAAATTTGTGTGATAATAACATTGTTGGGGCAAATGGGTACCTACATCTGTGGTCAATTGACTTGTTTGACCTCTGATTTATGAACTTGTTTTATGTGTATGGGTTTATAAAATATTGTATATTTTTACATGTTTTTGCATGATTTTAATGTCGTATGCATGTGTGGAGTGAAACTAGTGGGGTCATTGTGCCAATTTACCAAATGGGTATTAGAAAACACAAAAAGTGGAAGTTCGCACGAGGGTGTGCAAACATGAAGGTTCGCACGGGGTCATGTGAATGAAAATGTTCTCATGATATCGTGTGAACGGTATTTTTTTCATGATCGTGTGAATGTGTACATGTGGTGAAAAATTACATTGTATGACTTGATGTGATAGATGAAAAATAAAAATGGGATTTTTGAAATTTAGTTGACATGTGGTTGTGAAAATGAAATGTATTAAATTATGTTATGTGCAATATAATTTTGAAATGTGTGGATGGTGTTATTTGACATGTGATTTGGAAATGTGATGTAGGTGAAGAAGATATTTGTGTGGCATCAACTATGAAAGGAAGAGGCTACAGAATGTATGATGCACAATTGATGGGATATGGATGCAAGATGTAGGGTTGTATGGAGTATAGGAGGTGTGTGAGGTGCATGCAAATAATGCTTATATATCCATATTGTGTGAGAAGTGGGATCCTAATAGGAACACCTTTTATCTCCTTACATGTGAGATGATGATTACGTTTGAGGATATATACCACATCTTTCAACTATCAGTAGAAGGGATTACTATGATGACTACAGAGTAGGATGCACGAGATGACATTCTATAGAGGATATTTGGAGATAGATGGACTAATGTGGGGTTAAAGAGTGGGGTGGATTATGTGAAGTTTTGGGAGGATGAGATCTTGTCAAACCGAAATGCAATGGCAATGCTGATGATAGCAAGCCATGCATTACCAAATACTTTAGGGGTGAAATTACCCTGGAATATGATGGGGATGATATGTGATATAGTGGAACTAAATATAGTGTATGCATGGTCTCTACCATTACTAGCGCAGGTCTATAGAGAGATGCATGGAGTAGTGAGGACAGAGTGGACAAGTGTCAACTTTAGTCCTATGCTATAGGTGTGGGCATGGGAGAATACTATGATATTACAACCGTTCTTGCTTCTGCATGATGCTCATATAATGGATGGTCGTGATGTGCCCTTCATGATGATATGAATGACTGATATGGAGAAGAAGATCAAGAGGGAGTGAGAGGGTGATTTTATGCACTACCACATTCAGTTGGGGTAGTTGAATATGATTGACATCAGATGGAGACCATGTCGAGGAGCATCGAGTTGGGAGGAGGATGTAGCATAACTCATCTACATTAGGTAGGGGCAATGGATTATGGGGAATTACCTATGGCAAGTTAATTATTTCACATAGTCACGGGTATCAAAGTAGTTTGAATTACAAAATGGGTGACCAGATCCACCCGTGGTGATTTATAGGTTGTCAGGTGATACATGGCCAGAGATAGTAGTGCCACCACTAGACTTGACATATGATGAGTTGATTGGTATCTCTGATATGTATAATATGGGGACCACTATAGAGTATGATATGTGGTGGTTGAGGTAATTATGGGAGCCTGTGGTGGGAGTGGTTGATAGATGGGGTGAGGTAGTAGGAGCACTTCTAGGTAGGGTGATAGTAGCATTGCCAAGGCATGTAGGAGGACATGCGATGGTTGGAATGTCCTAATATGAGGGGTCACCTGAGCTTGGTGAGGAGGAGGAGGTGGATATAGATTAGTTGATCAGGGGTGAAACCATGATAAGATGAGCATGACAGGTTGGTGAGCGGTAACAGCTTAGAACAATCGATAAATAATGAGGGGTTGGTGATTGAGGGTACAATAGTGATGGAGGATGTACCTATGATAGAGGTTTGTGGAGGGATTTCAAAGAATAAGGACACAGTGGTGATGGATGAGGCATCCATGATGGAGGAGGGAGGAGGTAGTGGTGGAACTGCATCAAAATCGTCTATCATTTATTTCATGCTAGGGTTATAGGAGATGATAGTAGCACAAGAGGAGACAAGGTGGGGATAGAGGCACCAGTAGTGCAGGAGATTACCAATGTGCAACTAAAGCTAGGTGTCACAGAGTAGGTGATAGTAGAGGAGGGGAGTGGAGAGACTCCCATAGAGTGGCATGCATGATGTAGCTATGGGGTGGTAGTCTATTGGCAATCCATGATTTTGTATGATACAAATATACAAGATATATATACATGTGGAGATGTACCCATAAGGGTACACACTTGATTGTAGTTGGATGGAAATTGTGATAGATATGTACATGGTATGGACATGTGGTGATGTACTCGCAAGGGTACACACTTTATTGTAGCAGATGGTTTTTTTGAGATATATAGATATATACATGACATTATGCGACGTTTAAATGATATTTCTTTTATTTGTGTTTATTTCTACTTTGATTATGTATATACATGGATAAGTAGATTGTATTGGGATAACATAGATGTGTGAATTGATAGATATGTGTAAATAGTAGTAGATGGTGTGGAATGAATGCACAATAATTACATGTGAAATAAATTTCTAATGCATTGGTTATGAGTGTGCAATACATGATAATATATGTGAAGGCTAACATTATTAGAGAAAATATTTGTATGGTTGCAAAAGAAGATATAGTGTAATCCATTCTATTATTTCGTAGATGTCAGATATGAAAATTTCTTTGAAGGGATTCAAACATAATAGTTGGAGCAACCAAACCCACTGAATAACTAAACAAAGTTTCTTGGATAAATCTTAGCTATCTTGGTAAACAAGTCCTCAAACATGGATCAGTGTGTGAAAATGAAGTTCATTTGACCATTTTTAAATAGGATGGTTTCAACTGAGTGTTAACTTAGCCTATAAGCTAGCTCATCCATAAGTGCACAGTGGTATGTACAAGAGAAGGTCACTAGTGTAACAAACAAGTCACCACTTATAAGGCATACTCCATTGTTAGTCAAGCATCCTTAGCTCTAATGGAGATCTACCTCGTAATTTTTAATATGGACCTAAGGACCTCAAGGATTCAAGATTTTAGAATGATAGTACTCTTTTAAATTTTGTTCCATTTGTAGTGCTCTTTTTGGGGCATTGAATTTTGTTTTCTACCCACTCTACTTCTCTTTTTTTTGTAGCTTTTCCTTTTGTCGATCCTCAAGGTTTAATTTATATCATGCAAATTATAGGATGAGCAAGGTGGATTTCTCTAGGTAGCCAGTATACCTACAGTGTTGCCAATCCTATTTGCAAAATTTTCTTAATGTGTAATATGTGCAGTTTGATCCATGAAAGAGATCAAGTCAAAACCTTGAAGTGCTTTTAGAAACTGCCAACTTTAGATGGTGGTTGATCAAAATAATTGTTGATGAGCGAAGCTCACATGTTCAATAATCCTATCTGATGAAAATAGGACTGGGCACAAAAACTGTTGTGCTAGCAAGTGTATTTTTAATTCTCCCACAATGGTATTTACAATGCATATGTACAAGTATGGATATGAACATAATCTATATGCATGTGAAAATGTGTGAATATGCAGCAAATGATGTAGTGAATGATATGATGTTGAAATGAATGAAGGATGTGAGATTTTGTATAAGGTTACCCTAGGATAATATCTGATGGATGAAGTGATGATATGTATGATGTAAATGATATGGGAATAAAAAATATATGGAGAGAAGAGAAAGAAGGAGAAAAAGAGAAGAGAGAGAAAAGAATAAAATAGAATTAATCAAAGGTATGTATCCACTCAAAGTGTGACTATAAAACATTGATAAGTAATAATAAGAAAGGGGGAAAGAAAGATAAGAAAGATATGAAATGTATAAAAGGTTTGTAGCCGCTCAAAACATGACCATACAAATTTTATACTTAACAAGAAGAAGGAATGAAAGGTATGTAGCCACTCGAAGTGTGATCCTACAACATGGGAAGAATAGAAGGAAATGATGTAAAGTAGATTTTTATTGAATGCAATTCGATGAAACACCTTAGAATATCGATAATGTGTGTGTTGTTTTTGATTTTTTTTGTTTTTTTTTTGTGTTTGGTAACCATGATGATATATACAAAGAATGATGAGCTTTAATTCTGGTGCTCAAGCATAAAATGCTCTAAGATGAATAATGTTAATAGGCTCAATTTCAACAATACCTTCCAAGGTGGCAAGGCGATATGCCCCAAAACCAAATTTATGAGTAACCATGTAAGGACCTAGCCAATTGGGTGTAAATTTATCGCAAAGATGGTGTGGTTGGCTAGTAATATGTTGGTTCTCCTTAAGGACCAAGTCTCCAACTTGAAATTCATGTTGGTGTACCTTAGAATTATAGGCACATTAGAGATGATCTTGATAAATGCACGTATGTTCAATGGCATGGATGCAGTGTTCATCTAGAAGGGTCAATTGGTCTAATCTAGCTTGACGAGCAGTGTCATCATCAATGAATTCTTGCATAGAGACCTATAATGATGTAATTTTGAGCTCCAAAGGCATGATGGCTTCACTGTCATAGATAAGAGAAAATTTATTTTCCCTAGTTAGATTCTGAATACTTGTGTGATAGACCCATAAGTCTAATGGCATTTGATTGTGCCAATAATGATGTGATTCTGCAACGGTCTTACCAAGAATGGCAAAAATGGTTTTTTTTGTAGCTTCAACTTGACAATTATCCTATGGGTAGTATGTGTAGACACCAAAACATCACCAATCCGATTATGTGACTACAAGAACTGACCTAATTGACATACATACCCCCTAGGGTAGCCTCCAGAGGTTAAACAGTGGTCCTAACCACTCCCAAATTAGTTTTAGAAGGTCAAAGGTCAATTTTACACCTTTTAAGAACTTTTCTCCCTATTCTTACCACCCTGGGATGATTAGAATCCTATTCATCCCACCCCAAGACAATTAGCAGCAATCGCTCCATGGTGGGACAATTAGCAGGTTTGACTGGAAAAAAGTCAAGCCTTGACAAATGGCAGCCCAAATCTTCCACCTAGCTCTGCCTTCAAGGCATTGGAGTGTGAGGGATGGTTTTAAAATCATAGAGGCTTCAGTCAAGCCTGCCCTCAATCAAGGAGGCCCTAAATTAGGGAGGAATATTCTCTCCCCCAAAAAGGCATAATGAGCCAAGTGGCACCCTTGCATGCACATTCAAAGGATACCCTTAGGTCTATAAAAAGGTGAGACTCCTCACACCAAAGGGAGAATAGAGCTGGAGCATTTGGAGCAATGAAGTGCTGCCAAATTATACCCCCATTCCTCTTTGTGCTTCCTACATCCCTAATCTCTCTCTTCTAGAAGAGAGGTTATCGGGTGAACACTAGGAATGCAATATAGATCCAAAGACCCAAGAAATTGGCCACAATCCCACCCAAAAATAGTTGACACAACCCCCTAGGAATTTTTGGACCCATCCCACTTGGATTGGTGTCAAAACTAGGCCCCAAACGGTGGGCGTCCCACCCCCGGGTGCCCCCCAAACTGCTGTAGTCCTAATCGTCCCACCCAGGAGTGATTAGAAATATGTGCATTGTTTTGTTATTGTTATTTTTGCATTCTCTTATATCTAATGTACTTATGCTGTTGTCTAAATTTCATTACTTTCTGACATGATTTGATCGGGTTTTTGTCATTTTATGCGTCTACTAACCTACAAGGAGTGCCTTCAAACACAGGATAACCTAGGAAGAATCTGCCAAACCTAACCTTATGGGTCATCTCAAAATGTTGTTTTTAGTCTAACCATAAATTTGCAGGAGTATTGGAGGTCTCTAGGTAGGACATTTGCAAGGTCACTTTTTGCAAGTTTTGTTGTAGTCCCCAACATCCCACCCTAGAGCGATTATAAATTTGTGCATGATTTCCTTACTTTTATTTTTGAAATATGTCCCAGATGACATCCTAGTGCCTCTGTTAAAGTTTTAACTCATTCTGACATGATTTGACCGTCGTTTTGTTATTTTACGTATTAACTAGCTCGCAGGGTGCCCCTATCACATACAAGATAATTTGGGTAGGATATGCAAATTCTAAGCATCTGGGTAGTCTTATAATTACATATAATGACCAACCCAAGAGTTTTAGGTTATTTGGATAAGCAAATGTGGGACATTGGAGCACTCACTTTGGAGAGGCCCTTGACTGGTAAACGAGCATAACGGGGCCGTTCGACGCTACTTCGATGCAAAATCGGGTGATACCAATCCTAGAAGTTGTACTTTACATTTATACATCATTATATAATCAATTTATCAATATTATCACTGATATCCCACAAGCGCCTGCTGGAGGCCTTGGGGATTTGCATGCATTTTCTAGATATGCATATGCTATTAATGATTTATTGTATTTATATGCGTAGGATATCAATGCCAAGAGTACTAGAGAGGCAGAAAGGAATGACGGGCACATGGACACAAGCGGTGGAAAATTTTAGCCCGCCCACTTCGAATGTGGGCACGTGAGAGAAATTGGAAGCGTACCGTCCGATCTCGGATGCGAGGTTTCTTTTGAGCATCCATGAATGTAACAAATTGTATCAAATTTTCTAAGCCCTAGATTGGGGGGAATGTATTGTAATCATATTAAAATCAATATCAATAAAAGAGGCCCCGCTTTGTTTGCTCATATCTCGTTTTTGCATCATTTCCTTCATGCATTGCTCATCGCATTCGTAGTACTTAGCATCTATATATCAATTTTTTTTTGCATCATATCGGTACACAATTTTTTTGCATGCTTTTAGTGGTGATCATGGTGGGACCCTATCCCCTGCTATTAGGATTAATTTTCTGATCCAAATTTTATGGTTTTTCTTTGCAGGTGTTACTCATTCGGGCACTGGACTGCTACTCGTGCCACACCGGGATGAATACTTATTCGTCCTACCCTGTGACGAATGTAGACCTGCTATTTGTCCCACCCCAAGATGATTAGGGCTCTGTGCATTTTTTGAGTAGAAACTCAGAGGCATCGGGTTTAGACAGAGAAGAGGTAGGCCTTCTGAACATCCTCTATGTTTTTCTACATTTTATTTCTGCATTATTTTGTTTTGTTTGCTTTATTTTTCAGACACTTGCATAGAAAGGTTAAGTAGTTTGTTTTCCTTTCTTGCAATAAAGAAAAAAATAAAAAAAATAAAAAATAAAAACATAGAGTAAATTAAATGGAAGGAACTTGATTAGGAATGCATTTTTCTTTGGTTTGCTTGCATGATACTTGCACAAATGGCAATTCCTCATTATAGGTTTCGGTTCTAGTTAGGTTTTGTGATTTCCTTTTTGCTACTAATTGTCTCTGAAAGATAAAATGTACTTTAAAGCATTGCATTAGTGAAAATCGTCTTTTGTTGTATGTTTTCTTTCTTTACACAATTAAAAGGAACCACACAAACCACCTAATAAGATTAACATCAGGGAGTGGGTCTTAATACCCCAACACTTGATCAAGACCAACGGTGGGTTTCATCACCACCTTGGCTTAGATTTTGCATACATATGCCCTGATAGTGACTGTTACTAGACGTAAATCCTGATGAAAGCTGACCAAGTGTAGCGGGGGTGATTCCCCGTGCATGAGGATAAGTCTTCTAAGGTAGGTGTCAAAAATAGAGCGATCCCCCTTCCATATCGCCTATGTTCCACTTATTGTTCTGCTCTCGCATACCAATAGTTTCCCTCACATAAGGGCGGGTATATTGAGAGGTTCGGTATAATGGCCTGACAATGGTATATTGAAGGGCCGACCATTTTGGAGATACAATAGCCCTCATTATGCATGTATAACAAAGTTTTTATTTACAAGATTTACATAACAAAAATCAAACACACTAAACCAGATCTAGGACACACATTTAATCTGTAAACAAGATAATCATTTTTTTGTTTGTGTGGTCCCATTTTTTTTGGTATAGCATAAAAATTGTAAAGGAGATAAAAATATACATATCTTTCAAAAAAACCACCACCATGGTGTATACCCATAGCCAAGCCCAATCACGGGTAGAAGCTATGGAAAGTATGCAAGGAGGCACTAGTCACCTCCGTTATAGCCCCAAGGACTTGGTTATACCACCTTGGTAGCCTAACCCACAACATAGTCCACACCATACCACTGCATAACAGGACTATAGAGGCACCCATTTGAGGGGCACTCCCATTCAACATAGACCCTATCAGGACAAGTACACACATGGGAAGGCCCCCTTAGACACTCATTATGAGTGGCCACTGTGCGATGAAGCGCTAGAGCAACATAGGGTTCATAAGGAGGGCCCACATGATTATGTCATTCCTCCTCCACCCCTCATTACTATTAGAACTAATAGGCCAAATCTAGAGTGCAAGGCTCTTCAGATAGGGCGAGCTAATTTTGCCCATCCCTTTCACATGTACGAAAGGGAGCATGAGGAAAACCAGTATATTCCTCTAGAGTAATACACCACAAGGGAGCAATGTGTCTCTGTACCTATTGATTATCAAGATCACCTATTGAGGCCAGAGCCTCGGTTGAATGCTGCTAACCTTGATAGAGGAAAGTGACCCTTAGAGATCTCGGATCACCACGATCGAGATAAATATGTAGGGGAGGCATATAGGCCTCCTATAACTAGAACGGCAAAAAAAATCGACTTGGAATTTTCCAAACATGCTGCCCGCCAAGCGCAAATAACATATCTTAGGCAAGATCAATAGTAGTTAGAACAATTATATCAACTTCACAAAGAGCACATTCAGCGCCAGACAGATGAGTTGTTCTAGAACACTATACATGAGAGGATTCCAACCCCTCACATGCATAAGACATAAATTTATGAGAGGCATAACCCCTTAGTACGATACAGGTCTCCACGACCTTATCAAGCATTGCCTCCAAGACCTCCTAGACCTGAGCGGGAGGCCACTCCTAGAACCAATGATGGGTGCCTTCCTCGGGCACCCGTCCATGTTTATAGGTCACGCCCAAAAACTCCTCAAGAGGCCTATGAGGAATTTGAGAGAGAAGAAAAGCGAGCTAAAATGCCCTACCAAGGCATAGGGGGCGCTATCCGGCTACCCATCCATAGGCCTCAAGTTCCTCATAATTCACAATGGGAACAAACCAAAGAAGAGGAAATCAAATCCTTTTATGCATACAAAGCACTTCTAGAGCGCCTAGAGTCTATGGAGACTAAGACTTCAGGGCCCCAAAAGCCCACCTTACAACAACTCCGTAGTCACCCTGTGCATCCTTTAGTTTCGGCACCCCCATACCCCGACCACTTCAAAGTGCCTCAATTGGAAATTTTTAGAGGGGATGAGGATGCCCAAGAGCACGTAACAAGGTTCTTGAGTCAATGCTTTGGAATTCAGGACAACGATGCATTACTTCTGAGAATGTTTATAACCACGTTCGCAGGCCCTACCTCGGATTGGTTTACCCAGTTTCCAAAGCATAGCATCAATAATCTAGACCAGCTAGTGGATGCATTCCTTGAATGTTTTACCTTCAACACCAAGAAGAAGGCATCCTTAAGTGACCTAGATGGCCTTAAGCAGTATGATGATGATACCATGACTGCTTATGGAAATCGGTGGAGGAAATTGCTTTCAAAGCTACCTTTCCTCCCTCACATGGCCGACATGACTCAAATGTTTTCAAAGAGTTGCTTAAGGTTGATCTTCATGCTATTGCAGCTGCAACAATATGCCACCTTCAAAGAAGCCCTTGCGCAAGATAGGATAATTGAGGAGATCAATATACAAGATGGCGAGATTGCCAAGCCGTGCAAGAAAGAGTGGCCTAAAAATGCTAAAATTGGGCCCACGCAATCGAAACCCATTGTGGTCAATCATATTGCCATAACTATACAAAATCCTGCACAAGAGACATAGCCCCCAAAGGCTAATTATCAGACAGTTCATCTTGATAACTATGAAAAGGAAAATCATAAATAAGAGCAAAATTAGCAGCGTCGCCCTAAGCGACAATTCACACATTTCATGGAGTCTAGAGACTCCTTGTTTGACCGCTTGTTCATGGTAAACTTGATAAACTTGCCAAAAAGTCGACCCATAGATCCCAACACGCCAAAAACCAAGGGCTATAGGGAAGAATTATATTGTAGATTTCATCGACAGAAAGGACATGAAATCTTCACTTGTTGGAAATTCAAATACTTAGTGCAAGACTTGATAGATAACAAAATGCTCGCGGTAGATAGTCCCGTAGCATTGAGCAACCAAAAAATGGAGGTCTTCAAAGACCCCCTACCTACCCATGATGTGCAAGCAAAGACTTTATAAGTGAATTAGGTAACACAAAATTGTCCCATGCAAGGATACGTAGGGATGATAAGCATCATGACATGAAACAAAAGGTACCCAAACACCGTTGTACCCGCTATAGTTATAGGAGATGTTTCGTAAACATCACAACCTCCACAACACCCTATGAAATCCCCCCGTGCCTAGACCAGTGGCCATGATTTAGACTAAGCTTACTCAAAGTTTAAGGACCACGTCAGCTAGGCTCTCCATTTTTGAGCTCATCCAACAATCACCACCCCATTGGGAGGCTCTGATGGAGATACTCAAAGCCATTGAGCTACAACCTCACAAAGCCAATTATTTCAACAATTTTGTGGGACATGTGAGACGATGCACAAAACCAGTCATAACCTTTAGGGAAGACAAACTAAAATGGATGACTGGTGATATGGTGGATCCACCCCTACACGTCGTTGCATGGGTGAATGAGATTCTATTCAAGAGGGTGTTGTTGGACACTAGCTCATCCAAAAACATAATCATGATAGCGGCATTAAAACACCTTAAGCTACCAGCATCCCACATTGTGGCATCCACTTACACTCTTCGAGCATTCAACAACGTGTTATGCTCGATGGTTGGCACAATTTTCCTACCCATCCAAGTAGGAAAAAAGACCATTCCTACGTTGTGTCACATCCTTGAGGGTGAGATGGCCTACAATATCTTGCTAGGCCGGCCTTGGATTAGGGACATGAAGTGTGTCCCTTCGATAGCCAATCAATACCTCAAGTACACATACGAAGGGCAAATACATGTAGTCCCAATGGACTTAGAGCCCTTTAAATTTTGCAATGCGGTGCAGCTAATGCCACAATCGACCCTCCCATCGAAACATTTGGACTTTCAATTGAATCCGTCCATGCGGGGTCTGATTCTGCCTACATCACCACTGGTGAGTCTCTCAACTCACCAACCTGGCCCTTCTTTGTCATTTGTTCCTTCACCAACACCGCCACCTATGGTGGCCACATCAAAGGACAATGAAAATAAGCCCCTAGAGGAGGTACCACCATTAGTCTCAACCATATCTACGAAGAGGTGCCCAACAGAATGGAAGTCAAGACACCTGGTTCACCCAACATGGAGTGGACTCGGGGAGGACTCCCATTCCCTCCCCCTCAACCGTTGATGATTTTCATTGAGATGGCCAATACGGTCCTGGGGGAGTACCTAGTATGGAACATTGTGGCAACACCCACCCTCGAATCCATGCAAGACATGTTGAGACCTCACCTCCCCATCGACACTATCGTCCCTTTAGGATACCCATAAAATTAGACCAATTTTGTATATGGGGGCCTCGAGAATGGCATTGAACCCTACCTACAAGAGGAAGAAGATGAAGAACCATTTATTGAGAATGTTGACTATCTGTCCAACCTGGACTTTGCCTTGAAATACCTAAACCAATGTAATTGGCATGGATATTTATTGGGCAAATATGAACAAGGAATGTGCATTCTTTTTCAACTGAGATACCAGATGCCATATGATAAATTAGGAGTAGGGTTCAACCACCCTTTGCCCCTCGACATCTTGGTAGAAACCATGCAAGGCCTAGGACTAGGCAATAGGGATGGGTTGGCATAAGCTCCATATGCCAATCCCAACATAACATACACATTGGGGGATTATCTCCCATTGTTAACAAAAAACCTTGTTGACCTCAACAACCCCTCCCCTTTGATCGAGGAAGGGGAAAGTTCAAGAAGTAACCTCCAATAGGGATATGAATAAGAACAAGGGGGGTCTTCTAAAGATCAGTCAGATTATGAGATAGCACCTTGGGACCCTTTTGAGTCTAATAGCAATCACTCGTAGGTGACACCCATTGACAACTATCAAGAGAACTTCGTGGCAATGTTCCCAATTAATGTTCCAATCAAGCAATTGCTACCTCTAGAGAATCCAACCCTCCCATAGAGAGTGAAACAACCTAGAAGGGACCAAATCAACTTGCTCGAACAAAACAAGCCTCCCATGCTGGCCATAAGGCCAAGTGATCCACCAGAGGAAGAAGATCCAAATATCTTCTTCAACATCAACTACCTACGTACCATATTTTCGGTTCTTGTAGAGAGTGAGGATAGTGATCAAGAAGTGCCTAGTGGGAGGCTATACCAGCTAGAGGGGCACATAGTTGTCGGAGCCAATGAAGGCCTATGGATCTCCAATAGCGACTATGAGGACGAGACTAAGATGATATATCTCAACCATATGAGGCAACAAGAATACCCCATAGACATTGATGATATGTTTGAACATCTAAATATGAGACCAAGGCATAGGTGGAATTTAAACCAAGTACAGTTAAATGAAGTGCTTCACCCACAACTTTAGGAATATAGGGAGCACCTCCCACCTAGAGAACCTATAGGGCCATCAGTGCTAAGGGTAGACCCTATCATTCTATCTGCACATAGGGCCGATCATTTTGTGCCAATACCCATAGATCCAGATCCAGGGTACAAGAATCACCAAGGATGTCTGAATCAACACCCACGTGGCAATGGAGACCAAATTCATTCCATCAAGATGATCTCCATTGATTTAACCACCCCCATTCACAATCTAGCCAATCAAACATGACCATTGTATCTAGACCTAGATGCCATAGACTGGGATCATGCTGACTCACCACCATCCTCATCAGAGCACTGGACTTGCGGTAAGATGTTTCATTTCACCCCAGGACAGACTCAAGATATCTTCCATGTTGAAGAGGAACCTGAAATTCCCAACGTAGATCTAAATTCAGTAAATGATATCCACCTGATCCCAACTCCACACCAGTTTGAGGACGGATCCCACATGTTAGTCGAAGATACGATTGACGTAGACATCGGTTCTGATCCAATGAATCCACAAATCATCAAGCTGGGGGTAAGTTTATCCCCCGAAGAGCAATACGATTACATTACCCTTCTTAAATAGAAGAAGGAGGTTTTTACATGGTCCTACAAAGACATACCGGGGCTAGACCCATAGCTAGTCACACATAATCTAACACTTGATCCGACAGTCAAGCCAGTCAAGCAAAATCTACGTAAGATGCACCCAATAGTGGCCTTAATGGTCACATACGAGCTACAAAAGCTGTTGGATGCACAGTTTGTCATCTTGCGTAGATTATCCACCATGGATGTCCAACATGGTACCCATCAAAAATCCTTATGGGAGGATTTGCATATGCACCAATTTTCAATATTTAAACAAAACGAGTCCCAAGGATGATTTTCCCTTGCCTAGAATCGACGCATTGGTATATGCTACAGTAGGCTATGAAATGCTTTTCCTCATGGATGGTTTCTCGGGATACAACCATATTTGTATCAACCCCGATGATCAACTAAAAATGGCATTCATGACACCTTGGGGAACATTTTGTGATAAGGTCATGCTCTTTGGCCTTAAAAACATTGGCACCACCTACCAACGTGCTATGAAATACATCTATGCATACAACTTTGGAAGATTATATGGATGATTTGTTGGCCAAATCTCTTTTGTGCCAAAATTATCTCGATGACTTACACAAGATCCTTCATCGCCTCATCGAACACAAGGTTAGGCTAAACCCCAAGAAGTGCGTATTTTGATTAACATCTGGAAAACTCTTGGGTTTTGTAGTCTCAAAATGAGGCATTGAGGTAGATCCAAATAAATTCAAGGCAATCCTTGAAATGCTTCCCCCAACCACCATCAGGCAGCTCAGAAGATTGCAGGGTAAGGTCACGTCGATCAAGCACTTCATAGCATAGTTATCTGACAAGTGCCAACCCATGAATAAATTATTACATAAGGGGGTAGCATTTCATTGGGATGACGAGTTCTAGTCAGCCTTCGACGACATCAAACAATACTTGGCTTTGCCACCAGTATTGGCACCACCTAGACCAGGAGTGTCGTTCTATTTATACATCTCAACTACTGAGGTGGCACTGGGAGTCGTGCTAGCCCAAAAAAATGAATTACATAAAGAACAGGCTAATTACTATCTTAGCTGTACCCTGGTCAGTTATGAACTTAACTATGTATATGTTGAGAAGCTATGCTTGGCTATGGTATTTGCCACCAAAAAGCTATGCCATTACATGCTGTGAAATACGATGTACGTTGTGTCTAAGGAGAATATTGTGGTACATGATGAGTCATACTTATCACAGTAGTCGCACAACAAAATGAATCATGTTGTTGACAAAGTTTGACATCGAGTTCATTGGAAAAAATTCCATCAAAGGTCAATTCATCACCGATTAACTAGAAGAGGCTCCTCTCGAAGGCAATCAACCTATGACCGTAGAGCTTCCCGATGATGGGGTCTTCCATGTCTTAGAATCGCCATATTCTGATGCGCCTGAGTCACAGACCGATATAACCTTATTTTTCAATGGTTCTAAATGTGAGCAAGGAGGTGGCACAAGAATCATGTTTTTCACATCGCAAGGGGCTCCAATGCCTTTATCATTTAAAATTTATTTTCCATGCACCAATAACAATGTTGAATACGAAGCCTTTCTCATAGGTCTTCAGACAGCTATCACCATGAACATAAAATGCGTGAATATCTTTGGTGATTCACTGTTAATTGTCAACCAAGTGAAAGGGGTATTTCAATGCAAATGCCTAGTTATGTAGGCCTACAAAGCCCTTGTGGATAAATTCCTAGGAAATCTTGAATAGTATGACATCGAGGCACTCCCTCGATCATCGAATCATTTTGTGAACACTATGGCCTCATTGGGGTCACTAATACTGCAAGACATTTTTGGTGATATGACAACCATTCAAGTCAAAATGTTATTGCAATCCGATATGGAGCGTGCAAGCTCTGACATAATGCCAAGAATCCACCTAATCCAGATTGAACCATCTCAGGATAGGCTCTCTCGAATCCATGATAGTATGAATCACGTAAACTGGGGTCTTTGTTCTCTCCAACCCCTCTTAATAGTGACACAACGCTATTTTTACAAGTTCTTTCCCGCTCATATTTTTCTAGGGATGAACTTCAAGAGGGATCAACCATTCATACCATCGAGGTTTCTGATCAGCAAGATTGGTACACACCCATAAGAGACTATCTCAAGTTAGGTAGCCTCCCACTTGGATTGTCGCACACCACAAAAAGATCATTCAAACAGAAAGTGACAAAACATGTCTTGCTAGGAGACATTTTATACCGTCAAAGCTATGAAGGAATCCTCCTTCGTTGCTTGGACCAACAAGAGTCCACTTGGGCGATCACCCAAGCACACGATGGTACATGCGATGGCCACTTCAGCGGTATGGCCATCGCAAAGTGCATCCTTCGCATGGGCTATTATTGGCCATCTTTAGAGCGAGATTGTTGTGCATATGTGTGGAAGTGCGTGAAATGTCAACACCATGCTAACTTGACACACGTAACTTCTCAAGCCTTGCAACCGATCCAATTGGCTTGGTCATTTTTGTAGTGGGGCTTAGATCTCATCGGAAATATCACCCGTGTGTCGTCAGGTTATCACACATTTATCATAACAGTCACAGAGTACTTCACTAAGTGGGTGGAAGCAATTCCGCTTACCTCTACGATTGGGCCCCGCATTGTGGAGTTTATTTTACATAACATCATATGTCATTTTGGTATTCCATCTAAGATCATCTCAGATAATAGGACGTCATTTAAGAACAAATATGTGTGTTCTTTGACAACAAAGTACAAAATTCAGCACAATTTTTTGACACCTTATTATCCACAAGCAAATGGTTGCAGATAGTCATAAGGATTGGCACATCCAAATACCACTTTCCCTATGGGCTTATCACACTAGAATTCAGATTCCCACTGGGGCAACTCCATTTTCTCTAGTGTATGGCTCCGAGGTAGTCATGCCTCTCGAGTTGGAAATACCCTCCCCATGCATATCAATGCAAGAGTTCATTGATGATGAAACTGCACAACATGCCCGGTTAGACCAACTTATGTTTCTCGATGAACGATGCATCAATGCTCTTGAGCATTTACATATCTATCAAGAGCGACTTAAGAAAGCAGACAACATGAAAGTTCACCTGAGGTACTTTCAGGTCGGTGACCTGGTCTTAAAAGAGAAACAATAAAATTCTAACTTGCCGTCCCATTTAAGAGACAAGTTCATGACAAATTGGTTAGGTCCTTATGTAATCGATAGTAAAATAAGACCTGGAACATACTGGCTCACCTCTCTTGAAGGACTCAAGGAACTAGAACCCTTGAACATCAGTCATTTGAGGCCATTCAAAATTTAGAGATCCATGGCCCACTCCAAAAGCCCCAAGGGTTCTCGCAATCGCTTAGTCAACCAAAAATGCCCCAAAGGTATCTATAATCCCTTTGGTCAAACCAAATGCCCCAAGGGTTCTTGTAATCGCTTGGTCAACCCAAAACGTCCCAAAGGTATTTATAATCTCTTTGGTCAAACCAAAAGCTCCAAGGATTCCCACAATCGCTTGGTCAACCTAAAATGCCCCAAAGGTATCTATAATCCCTTTGGTCAAACCAAAAGCTCCAAGGATTCTCGCAATCGCTTGGTCAACCTAAAATGCCCCAAAGGTATCTATAATCCCTTTGGTCAAACCAAAAGCTCTAAGGATTCCTACAATTGCTTGGTCAACCTAAAATGCCCCAAAGGTATCTATAATCCCTTTGGTGAAACCAAAAGCTCCAAGGATTCCCGCAATTGCTTGGTCAACCTAAATTGCCCCAAAGGTATCTATAATCCCTTTGGTCAAACCAAAAGCTCCAAGGGTTCCCACAATCACTTGGTCAACCTAAAATGCCCCAAAGGTATCTATAATCCCTTTGGTCAAACCAAAAGCTCCAAGGGTTCTCACAATCACTTGGTCAACACAAAACGCCCCAAAGGTATCTATAATCTCTTTGGTCAAACCAAAAGCTCCAAGGATTCCCGTAATTGCTTGGTCAACCTAAAATGCCCCAAAGGTATCTATAATCCCTTTGGTCAAACCAAAAGCTCCAAGGGTTCCCACAATCGCTTGGTCAACCTAAAACACCCCAAAGGTATCTATAATACCTTTGGTCAAACCAAAAGCTCCAAGGATTCCCGCAATCACTTGGTCAACCTAAAACATCCCAAAGGCATCTATAATCCCTTTGGTCTAACCAAAAGCTCCAAGGATTCCACAATCACTTGGCCAACCTAAAACACCCCAAAGGTATATATAATCCCTTTGGTCAAACCAAAAGCTCCAAGGATTCCCGCAATCACTTGGTCAACCTAAAATGCCCCAAAGGTATCTATAATCCCTTTGGTCAAACCAAAAGCTCCAAGGATTCTTGCAATCGCTTGGTCAACCTAAAATGCCCCAAAGGTATCTATAATCCCTTTGGTCAAACCAAAAGCTCCAAGGGTTCCCACAATCGCTTGGTCAACCTAAAATGCCCCAAAGGTATCTATAATCCCTTTGGTCAAACCAAAAGCTCCAAGGGTTCCCACAATCGCTTGGTCAACCTAAAATTCCCCAAAGGTATCCATAATCTCTTTAGTTAAACCAAAATCCCCAAGGATTCCTGCAATCGCTTGGTCAACCTAAAACGCCCCAAAGGTATCTATAATCCCTTTGGTCAAACCAAAAGCTCCAAGGATTCTTGCCATCGCTTGGTCACCCAAAATCCAAAGGTGTTTATAATCCCTTTGGTCAAAACCTCCAAGGATACGTAAGAATCACTTGGTCCGTACCCATTCGGGTTAAACCACCATAACGAATATTCAAAAACAACAAATAATCAAAAATAACAAAAAAATTGCATCTCACTTTCATGCATAATCTTAAAAATCAAAACACAAAAAGTTGCATTAGGCATCACATACATCCATTGCATATTTGTTGGTCATACATGTTAAACGCACCATAGACTGTAATTACTCGACAATTCCATCATTTTCCACATTTGTCCATTTTGTAAATGATCCAACAAGAATAACGCCATGTGCATTTTTTCCATATCATAGTCAGTTGTCTTCTAATGTCTTTAGGGTTTTTGTCATTCAGCTATCTTTAGATTTATAGCCAAATTCTATACAAATTCAGACCAATTTTTACAAGGTAGAGTTCTACTTGGATCACGCCTTGTTAAATAGCATCCCAACACAAGCTTAAAAAACATAAAAATTCCCAATTTGTGTGAACGAAAGATGAAACCTACAAAGTGGTCTAGGGTACCTTAAGAATTTTTTTTATCCTGCTCATCCCCCTGTGCGAATGGTTCAAGAATGCTAAGAATTGACAAAAGGACAAGCTATTCCCCATCTAATTCCTCACAATAAATAGTGGTTTTCACCACTATCAACAATCCCAAACACCTTTGATCCCCAAAGTCATAAGGATTCATACTACACGTCCTTGAGAAGGATGGGTGGTCATCTCCAAGGCCTAAAGGATCAATACCATTCCAAAGAAAAATCTCAAAAGTTCACCATCAAAATTCCTAAACACCTTTGATCCCCAAAGTCATAAGGATTCATACTACACGTCCCTGAGAAGGATGGGTAGTCATCCCCAAGGCCTAAAGGATCAATACCATTCCAAAGCAAAATCCCAAAAGTTCACCATCAAAATTCCCAAACACCTTTGATCCCCAAAGTCATAAGGATTCGTACTACACGCCCCTGAGAAGGATGGGTAGTCATCCCCAAGGCCTAAAGGATCGATGCCATTCATAATCCAAAAATCCCACAAGCTCAACTTTGAAATATAACAGTGGTTATCACCACTACTCAAACCCCTTGCTCAAGAAAAGAAGAAAAACTCAAAATAAATAGTGATTTTCATCACTACAATGAGAGCAAGAATCCCAACAAATTGAAAAATTGAAAGATGTTCGAGCTTGAATCCCTGGAATCCTCAGCATTTGAAAAACCATTTAGGTGATCCTCATTACGGGTTTGGTGGATAGCCTACCTAGAAATGGCGGTATCCTAAACGCATGATGATATGTCTATCACATTAGCTTTGCATGTGTGTAGACCAATTTTTGCATGTGGATGAGCTAGCTTATGGTATCCTAGATTGCATCATAGATTAATCCTACTAAATACAACAAAGGAGTTAGTAGAGCTAATTAGGTGATCCTCAGTACAGGTTTTGTGGATAGCCTACCTAGAACTGGTGGTATCCTTACGAATACCACATAAACAAACTCAATCGCACACACAGGGATGTGAAATAACTTGGTCAAACTCAAGTCTGATTTGTACCTTGTTCGAAAGTCTTGTAAGATAATGTACAATATTGACTAGTTAGTTAAAGCATTTGAGTCTCAGAAAAACCTTAACTACATTCTAAAACAATTTTTGTACATTTCATTACTGACATCACCATCAGAAAATACAAAACAAAAATTACAAATGCCAAGTTATTCCATAAAGCAATCACATAGTACAGAAAACTTGTACATCCTGTACAGTCTATGGTGCCACCGCCTGCATACCAACAAATGATTCCATCTATTCCATATGCATACATCTATATCATATAGTTAAAATAATTCATAGTCATAATAGCATATGCATACATCAACATAAATAAATGTGCATAAAGAACAATAAACCATGACAAGTGTTTAATCAAACCAAAAAGAGTCATGTATATATATCAATTCAAGATGCCCTTAGGCTACAAAAATAAGGTTCTCTGACCTCACAAAAAACCAAAAACTCAAAAATCCCAAAGCCTAGGGAGTCGGCCACCATGATCACGTAGGATCGATGCGACTGGAACTACCCCCAGTAGTATGGGTCCTATGGGACCTTTCAGGGTGGCTGCTGCCAGCCCTTGCACCCTGACCACCAACACTACCATCACCTATCCGCCTACGATGAGATGATGTAGACTGCTCAGTCTCACTGCCTCTCATACGATGCAACAAACCACCTCCATCAAGCATAGGCAAATGTCCATCAAGGTGTACGACCTTTATATCTAACTCTATTTGGTATCAAACCCACTCCATATCTCATTGATGATACACAGCCAATGCACTATCTCGCTATGCCAATTGAGTCCGCAAGAGATCCCTCTCCTGCGTTACCTCCACCAAAGCATATTTATGCTCCTCCTCTCGTTTCCATAGGAGACCCTTCGATCATGCTATCTCAACATGAAGCCCAACCTCCACATCCCCTGAGACAGCCTGAGGCATAGGAACCTCCGGGACGGCCTACTACTCTGGCACCCACTGCTTCGAGACATATTATACATCTGGCTGCTCTGGAATCCCCAAATCATCTCCCTCACCAGTGGAGTCATCAACCTCCACCATGTCAACATCATCAAGCAGAGCCCCCCAACCCTCCATCGATGCCTCTACACCCCCACCTCCTGCTACTGTAGTATCCATACCTCCTAGAGGCCCCTCACCCCGTCATCACCGCATAATCCACCATCGGTCATACTCTGTAGTCACCCCGACATCGTCCATGTCGGGTACATCAATAACTACATCGGACCCCTCGCCTAGTAGCTCAATGGTAGGCCAGACTAGAGTCTTCTCATCACCATGATGTCGATAGATCAAAGGATCACTAGGTAATCCCTAGTGCACCCCAAACTACCATGTCACCCAGATATATGGGAAGTATTCCTGCTCTGTCCCATGCCGCCCAATCAACCATCTACCCCTGTGCACATGCTGAAGCCACTCTACAGCCTTAGGCTAGGCTGGACAGTCCCAATACGGCTGCCAGAACACCTGCATTGGCACTAGACGAGAGAAGGCATCATTATAGTGACCTACGTCACCTGCCCGTCATTGACTCTGTCCATGCTCCTCTGACCTCTACCATAAATCAACATATCCAATCTCCTAATCCACCATCTCACCTAGGGTGGTCCAAGGCAAACCCTGTGGTTGCTCCATAGCTATGTGCTACCACCCCCAACACTATGGACCTCATACAGCTCTTCGTACAACTGTGCCAATAAAATTTGACCCCATCTCATAATAAGTGGAACTGATGTAGGACACTCCACCAATGTGAAAACCAACTCAAGCAGGTTCCAATGGAACCTCACACTTGAGGAGTCAAGAAGTAGCATATTGGAAATGAGGGTCATGATCAAAGCATGCCTCACCCCTAATACACCCTTCTCCAGCCACCATCGCACCAAAATACCGCCTATCTGGAAATCAACCTCTATCCTCTCCACAACCCTCTCCAACCCCCTCTCCAATTTTGGACCAAAACACCATGTCAATACCGCTATCCGCTGGTCACGGTGGGTCATCCGGATAGGTAGTCCATCTATCAAAATTCATAGAACCTGATACACATCCTCCAGAGTAATAGTCATCTCCCCTGTTGGGAGATGAAAAGTGTTGGTGCGAGGATCCCATAGATTGATCAGGGTAGTCAAATATGCCCGATCCCCCACCACAGGCTCTAGATGTGTCACATGCTTGAGCCCAAGGGCATCAAGCCACTCCCAATCCATAACTGTCAGGGCATCCTGGGCAAAAAAGAAAATAGTCGACTACCGGTATCGACTCTTCACAACCTGAAACAAAAAATAAAACAAAAAAAAAGATATTAAGTACATACTTAATATAAATAAAAACATCAAAATAAAACTTTACAAAAAATCATATTAGGGTTTCTACATTAATGTGAACACAAAAAAAAAACAAAAAAAAACATATTAGGGTTTCAACCTCAATATGACAAAAAAAAAGAAAAACAAAATAAAACATATTAGGGTTTCAACCATAATATGAACAAAAACAACAAAATAAAGAGAAGGAACATCATACCGGTCTCACCTCGGCTCCTCCACTCGAAGATTCAGTTCTTGTACTCATGATGTCCATGAAATTTTGGTAGCGCTCCACTACGCACACTCGCACTTCTCCTCACTGCTCCAAATTGCCAAGAAAAAAATATTGCAAATGAGCCCAAAACCTAGTTTTGGTCCTTATATAGGCTTTTATGCTTGTAATCGTTCCACCCTAGGATGACTGCTCTAGTTATCACTCGTCCCACCCTGGGACGATTACAAAATGGGTATTCGTTCCACCCTGGGACGATTACAGAGCAAAAAATAAAGCAACAAAAATTGCATCCAAAAAATGCACCAAAAATAGCAATAAATCTGCCAAACAAAGGTGCCTTTGCACCTAAAATTCATGGCATGAAAAACCACCGTCGGGGTCACAAATACTCACTATCCTACTCCCTAAGAAGGCTAGCATAGTCCGACCACTCCACAGGAAGCAGGATTTTTGATAATTTCTACCCTAATAGGCGTAAACAAAAAAGGGGTCAAAACCCACTAAAAATAGGTCCGATGGTTGGAAAACTGCAACAAGCGTCCAATGAAAAATACTGAAGGCACCCTTACAAACATCATCTTGGGTCAAGAGACTCATCACTTTTTTCATTTTTGGTCATTCCCTCATCAATTCGTCACTTTAGGGGGTAGTCACACTTAGTCACCAATCAACAAACACACCCAATCAAGGAAATGGCATGCATTCAAAGAATCATTGACAAAGACAATCATGCTCCCTCTTGGGGAAGCAAACAAGCAATAATCACAAGATAAACAAACACTTGGCATTCTGGAAGCATGAAGAAAAGGTTCCTTGAACAAAAGGTTGCGCTCTTTGCCTATTCATGACTGAACAATGTCCAAGATCAAGTACACCTCACTAAAAAATTTTACACTTGAGTTAAGCTCCTTAGCTCATCAGAAGCAAGGATTCAAGAATGCATGCCCTTTCCATACTTGGGGCATCAAAATTTGGTTAGGTTATTGATAAAACCTAATCATTAAGTGTTTTGGTCATCTATTTTTGCTAAGCACTGCGCCACACACAACACATCCCAAAAAGGGACATCTGTAGACACCAAAACAACACCAATCTGATTATGTGACTACAAGCACTGACTAAATTGGCATACATACCCCCTAGGGCAGCCTCTAGAGGTTAAAAAGTGGTCATAACCACTTCCAAATTAGTTTTGGAAGGTCAGAGGTCAGTTTTGCACCTTTTAAGCACTTTGCTCCCTATTTATCCCACCCTGGGACAATTAGAATCCTATTTGTCCCACCCCAAGATGATTAGCAAAAATTGCTCTAGGATGGGACGATTAGCAGGTTTGACTGAAAAAATTTCAAGCCTTGAAAAATGGCAGCCCAAATCCATCACCTAGCTCTGCCTTCAAGGCATGGGAGTGCGAGGGATGGTTTCAAAATCAGATGGGCTTCAGTCAAGCCTGCCCTCAATCAAGGAGGCCCTAAATTAGGGAGGAATCTTCTCTCCTCCAAAAAGGCATAATGAGCCAAGTGGTGCCCTCGCATGCACATTCAAAGGATAACCTTAGGTCTATAAAGAGGTGAGCCTCCTCATCCCAAAGGGAGAACAGAGCTGGAGCATTTGGAGCAATGAAATGCTGCCAAATTATACCCCCATTCCTCTTTATGCTTCCTACATCCCTAATCTCTCTCTTCTAGAAGAGAGGTTATCGGGTGAACACTAGGAATGCAATCCAGATCCAAAGACCCAAGCAATCAGACATAATCCCACCCCAAACTTTTTGACACAACCCCCTAGGAATTTTTGGACCCATCCCACTTGGATTGGTGTCAAAACTAGGCCCTAAACGGTGGGCATCCCACCCTCGGGTGCCCCCCAAATTGCTGCAGTCCTAATCGCCCCACCCCGGAGTGATTAGAAATTTATGCATGGTTTTGTTACTTTTCTTTTTGCATTCTTTTATATCTGATGTACTTATGCTGTTGTCCAAATTTTAGTGCTTTATGACATGATTTGATCAGGTTTTTGTCATTTTATGCGTCTACTAACCTACAGGGAACGCCTTCAGATACAAGATAACCTGGGTGGAATCTACTAAATATGACATTTTGGGTCATCTCAAAATGTTGTTTTTAGTCTAACCACAAATTTGCAGGAGTTTTGGAGGCCTCTGGGCAGGACATTTGCAAGGTCACTTTTTGTAAGTTTTGCTGCAGTCCCCAACGTCCCACCCCAGAGTGATTAGAAATATATGCATGATTTTCTTACTGTTCTTTTTGTAATATGTCCCAGATGACATCCTAATGCCTCTGTTAAAGTTTGAACTTATTTTGACATGATTTGACTGTCGTTTCATTATTTTACGTATTAACTAGATTGTAGGGCACCCCTATCATATACAAGAAAATTTGGGTAGGATATGCAAATTCTGAGCATCTAGGTAGTCTTAGAATTATATATAATGCCTAACCCGTGAGTTTCAGGTGATTTGGATAACTAGAGGCAGGACATTGGAGTGCTCACTTTGGAGAGGCCCTCGATGGATAAACGAGCATAACGGGGTCGTCTGACGCTACTTCGATACAAAATCAGGTGATACAAATCCTAGAAGTTGTCCTTTATATTTATACATCATTCTGTAATCGATTTATCAATATTATCACAAATATCCCATAAGCGCTCACTGGAGGCCTTGGGGATTTGCATGCTTTTTCTAGATACGCATATGCTATTAACGATTTGTTGTATTTTTGTGCGTAGGATCTCACCTCCAAGAGTACTAGAGGGGCAGCAAGGAACAACAGACACACAGACACAAGCAACAACAACTTTTAGACCACCCACTTCGAATGTGGGCACATGGGAGACGTTGGAAGTGTATCGTCTGATCTCGAAAGCGAGGCTTATTTTGGGCATCCATGAATGTAAAAAATTGTATCAAATGTTTTGAGACCTATAGGGGGGGGGATGTATTGTAATCAGATTAAAAGCAATATCAATAAAAGAGGCCCTGCTTTGTTTGCTCATATCTCGTTTCTGCGTCATTTCCTTCATGCATTTCTCATCGTATTCGTAGGACTTAGCATCTATATATCCATTTTTGTTTACATCATATCGGTACACCATTTTTTTGCATGCTTTCAGTATGGAGTGGAAAAGCTATGTTGAATATTAAATTTCTCACACAATACATAAATATTCTTGTTCTTGAATGGTGTACCATTATCAGAGATGATCTTGGACAGAATTCTAAAGCAATAAATGATGTGTTGAGTGATGAAATCAACAATATTAGGACATATCCGAAGTATTATATCACCATGATGATGAAATTGTGATTTATAGATGAGGTAGGGGTAATTTTACCAATAATATCCAAATCCCATTGTGAAAAGGGCCACATTGATTGAATAGGCTGAAGATCATGAGAAGGCAAATGCATAATATTGGCATGGTGTTGGCATTTGATATAGTTTTTGACATATTCACAGCAATCATGCTCCATTGTGGTCCAATAATATCCCATTCATATAATGACCTTGGTAATATCCATGCCAATAAAGTGGCCACCACAAGTGCCATCATGAGCCTCTTGGATAACGCATTGGGCCTCATGTGGTTCAAGACAATGTAGTAGGATGTCATCATAACTACATTTGTAGAGGATATCTCCTAACAATGTGTAATGAATATATCACTATTTGAAAGCTTATTTGTGAGTGTTATTTATATTTAATGAGAGGATACCAATCTTGAGGTAATATTTGACCTGGTAGAACCACGGGTCATGGGGTTCAGCTTCAACAATATTGATGCCATCATCATGAGAAGATGGGGTGGTAGAAATGGTAGAATGGAAGAGGGTGTGAATGGACACATGAGTTGTGTCAGAATGGGAATTTTGTAGGATGAGTGAACCGAGAGAAGCCATAGTGTCTACAAAATGATTGGTAGAACATGGAGTAGAAGTGATGTCATACCACATGAATTGAGCAAGTAAGTATTTGATGACTTGCTTATACTACTGAAGGACGGGATAACGACATTGCCATTCTTCCTTAATTTTATTCATAATGAAAATGGAGTCACCAAAAATATCCAAATTTTGAATGTGCATGGAAATTGCTTGCATAAGGCTAAGGATAAGAGATTCATATTTGGTATTTTTGCTGGTGCAAGCAAAGCCTAACTTGAAGGAAAAGGGGAGGGGCTCCCCTGTGGTGTAAAGAAGACTATACCTGCACCCTGTCCATGCTCTCAATGAGAGCCATCAAAAAGAGGATTAAATAAATGGTTGACTCAATTTCTACAAGTTCCTTAGGCTCAATAGTATGAAATACAAAATCATTAGGAAGCTGAATTAGTAGTGGTACATCACTTTGTAAAGGTGCTTCAGCAAAATAATCCACAATGACTTGGCCTTTGATGGATTTTTTACTAATGAAATCTAGGTCAAATTCCATGAGAAGCATAATTCATTTGATTGTTTGACTGTTATGGTAGCTCTTACCCATCATGTAGCAAAGTGGATTGTCATGGGAGACTATGTAAGTAGTGTGATTGATCATGTAATATCGCAACTTCTGTGTGGCAATGACGATGATGAGATAAAAATTTTCCATGTAAGCATATCGTGTCTCATAAATAACCAATGTGCGAATGATATAGTATATGGTATGTTCCTGGTTCATTTCTCTTTTGGGAAAGAAGTTTACCCAATGCAAAATATGTAGTGAATATGTACAAATGAAAAGAGTGGTCGATATGGGGCAATAATAGAATTGGTGGTCGATATGATTTGATTCTATCGAAAGAAATTTGATACTGATTGTCCCATTTGAAAGGGATCCCATTTTGAAGAAGATGGTTGAACAACTAACACTTTTTGAAAATTTGGATGATAAATCACCAAATGGATTGGATTTTTCCCTACAAGCTGCATAACTATTTGAGATTCATAGGGAAAGGCTAATCAATGATAGCCT
The DNA here is from genome assembly GCA_028583015.1 of Wollemia nobilis. Classification (NCBI taxonomy): domain Eukaryota; kingdom Viridiplantae; phylum Streptophyta; class Pinopsida; order Araucariales; family Araucariaceae; genus Wollemia; species Wollemia nobilis. The sequence goes on along the minus strand of JAQPPZ010002384.1, from coordinate 3,772,547 downwards.
TGAATTTTTAAGGATCAACCTTGATGTCACATTGTGAGACAATAAAACCCAATATTTTACCTGAGGTAACACCAAAGACACATTTTTTTGGATTTAATTGTACATTATGTTCCAGGAGGCTATTGAATATTTGGTGAAGGTAATCGAGATGTTGACCACATGTTTTGAATTTCGAAATAAGATCATCAACATAGTTCTTGATAGTTTTGTGCATGAAATCATGAAAAATGTAGGTCATTGCACATTGATAGGTTACCTCAATATTTTTGAGATCGAAGGGCATGACATTGTAACAAAATGTCCCCCAAGGGGTCATGAAATATTTTTTATGTTGATCATCTGGATTAACACAAATTTGATTGTAACCATAAAAATCATCCATGAGGGATAGTATTTCATGCCCTGTTGCGGTATCGACCAATGTGTCAATATTAGGTAGTGGAAAATTATCCTTAGGATAATATTTGTTAAAATCCCTAAAATCAATGCAAATGCAGATACCCCCTTGGATTTTATGATGGGAACCATGTTTGAAACCCACTCAGGGTAATCGATTGGCTGTATGAACTCAACATTGATAAGTTTTTGTAACTCCTATTTAACCATTAAGGCATTGGTGGAGTGCATTCGGTACAAATTTTATCTGACAGGTTTGTCGTTATCATCCAAGACCAAGTTGTGTATGACTAATGATGGATCAAGGTCAAACATGTCTGTTTAGGATCATGCAAATACCTTTATGTACTTTTGAATGAAATCGATGAAAATAGTTTATTCATAAGCAAAAATATTGGTTGCAAGGTGGACAATGTGGGGCTGATCAATATTGTCACCGATGTCAACATCAATAGTGTCCTCGACAAGCATGTGAGAACCATAATGAAGTTGAGCAAGTATTTTAATGAGGTGAAGCTTATCAATAACATCAATAATTTGGAATTCATCATATAGATAAAAATCTACATGATTAATCCAAGGTAGATGGGGTGGAATAGAAGACAAAGTTGCATTAGTGGACAACAGTAACTGAGGCGATGGGAGGAACTCAACAGAGGATGGTGTGGATGAAATGTTATCAAAATCAACAAAATTAGTAATAGGTGGGAGATGTAATCAAGATGATTTGGATAGCGAAGTGGGGTGTATAAGTCAACAGATATCATGTTAACAGATACATTGGATATAGTAGATGTTGGAGATGATGGTGGCAAAGAATCATAAGAGGACAGTAATGAGTGGAGAACGAGAATGAGAGTGGAAGCGATGGATAGGTGGTCTTACATAAAAAGGGATGAAAGGAATATCTAGCAGAGGTGAAGAAGACATATCAACCGATAAGGGTAGATTGAGTGATAAATCAGTAAATTAATTGGTGAGAGTTTCAACCTCATATGAAGGAGGGGTATCCTCATGCGATGGAGAGGAATGAAAGAAATATGATAGAATATCAACTGTAGAATGAGGGGACGAATAATCCATGGGAAAATTAAGCTCAAATTTATCATAAAAAAGGACCTCAAGGGGGTTAATATTGATATGATGTAGATCATCCTTGAGGGTATTGATTGTTGCAAGATGGTAACCAATTTCAGATTGGTTTGTAGGCTTCCATAAATGAGGATGGATAAGGGTGCAACACCCTTGTTCATATCTCCCTAGTCCGTAACCATGCTAGTTGTACATACAAAGATAGTGCCAGGCAAAAGTAGGATTTGACATATGATCAAGATTACTGGAAAATTCAGTTCATGGTGGTGGAGACATTGAAGGCTCCAAATATGAGTCAAGTCCCCCATATATGAAAATTGTGCAATTTTTAGGCAGACCAAGAGGAAAAACTACCCAAAAATCATGGGTACATCATAGGATCAACTAAAATCATGGGTGGATTGAATGGTGGGTGAGATAACCTAAGTATTGTGTATGTCATACTCACTAGGACCAGGTGTGGTCATGAGTATAGAGATGTGAGGAGGTACCTGATTCTCGGGATGGGGAGAGGACCCCCTAGGTGGTGAGGATGGAAATGGTATGGATGCAGATGGAGAGGGAGGTGAAGTGGATGAATCAGGAGGATCTAATTGAGCCAATTGGTCATCAAACCGAGTGACACACTGTGTCCACTCATAGCATTCAGTAGGTGTTTTGATGATGGGATGATTTACATGTGTGAATTGAGAGTTTGGAATAGAATATGTGATTGGGTAGGGATGACTTGTGACCATGAAAAATAGGGTACAAAGTAGTGGGAATATGTAGATGGGGTAGGAAGAATAGGAGGTGTGGTCGAAGATGAAGCTAGGGATAACATAGCTGAAAAGGTGAATGGAGGAAATAACGCACGATAAGAAGATGACGTAGAAGAATATGAAGGATGGTGTACGAAGGATGGTGTAAAAATGTGGGGGTAATGGAAGCACTAGTAACAAGAGGTGAATGTCATGAATATGAGGGTATGATGCTCAAATTGAGTGTGGGATATGAATATGAGGATGATGGATAGTTGGTATCAAGGGAATGATGTAAAGTGGGAGTGAACTGTGTGGATGATAGGGGTGGAACTGGTGGAAGAGCGATAATGTTACAAAATTCGAGGGGGTCATCGTCAACAGGTATGTAGTGGACCAATCTATTGTGAACGTATTTGATACAATTATGTAGCATAGAAGGGATGTTGGAAATTTTGATCTTATTTAGTTATCATTGATGTCAAGGTGAAAAGTTGTCATTAATGTCATGGAGCACACCATCAATAGCACCAGGAACAATGCAAAGAGTTGAAGAAAAAGTTGGCAAAATAATGTTTTATGAGGGTTTATGGTAAAATCATGGTGGAAGATTAAATGGTTTTATTAAAATCATTATGAGGATATAAAAGTCTCCTCACACATTGATATGGTAGTTAATATTTTAAAAATACCCATGGTGGAAGAATTATTTACAAATTTAAAGGTTTAAGTTTAAACCCAAGGAAGGCTTTAATCTCCTTAAATCTAAATTTAAAAAATATAATTTAAAAATTTTAAATTCCTTAGAATTTAAATAATTTATAAATTATAAAGGTTGAAAAGCATCGAAATAATCAAACAAGTGGGAGTTTCAACGTCTACACAACAAAGGGAGTTCATGTATAAATTAATTCCAAAGAGGTATTCAAAACTTACCCCTCAACATTATTAATGCATGCAACAAGTTTGAAACATTTTTGGTGAAATCATGATTGTTGAGGAAGAAGACAAGGATTCACTTGTCTTTAGCACTAGGTAAAAGTCAAAAGGGAAAGAGCTTTTTGGTTAAATCACAAAGGACATGATGGTACATTGGCAGTGGATTTTTTACAAAGGCATTGGGAGTTGAGGAGTCCACAATCGATTCACATGGAAAATTGGCATGGTTGACTTGAGCACTAAGGAAAAGTTTTGATCATGTTCGGTTTTGAGTGCTAGGTGTGGTAGAAGGAGCACGAGGTGCTCATGGAGTGTTAAGCGTGCGTCTAGCGCATGCGATGGCTAAGCCTATGGCTAGAGCGCTCACAGGGGCAAAGATTGTGGGTTCGAATCCCACTAAGTGGAAAAGGTAATTTTTGATTAAATTTTTATACTGCCCAAATTTTTTGCTAAGGTATTGTTAGGAGTTATAAGGGTTTATGGAGAATTATTTTTTTGTGTTGTTTGGATTTATAATATTTTGGTGAAGAATTAATTTTGGTAATTAATTTGTGTTGTTAGGAGTTATAAGGGTTTGTGAAGAATTATTTTATTGGAAATTGTTTTGTTCCATTTGGAGTTAAGAGGTTTTTGAAAGAGTATTTTATTGAGAAGTGATTTGTGTTTTTTTAAGAAAAAAGGATTTGATTCTTGCCAAATTTCTTTTTTCCATTAAAACTGATTAAAGAGGTTTTGATTTATTTTTGTGGAAGTTGAAATTATTTTAGTTGGGAGTTTATAAGTTGTTACTCGATAAATATTTTATGTATGTTGTTGGTTGTTTTTGAAAGGTTGAGTGATAAGGTGTAATTGAGTTTTTGCATTATATTGTGAGAAATATTTATCTTCTAGCCTCTTTGAGTTTAGCATAGAAGTGTTTGTGGTTGTGACAGATTTATGAGATCCCTTCATATTCAATAAAAATGTATGAGCACATTCTTCCATAAGTTGAGTTGATTGATTGGTTTTCTAAAAATAAGTTTGGAGTGAAAAGGACTTGATTAGGGTTTCCTTTTGAGAGTGTTTAAGTTAATGCTTCAAGATTTTTTGGAATAAAGAGTTGTGATTAAAACCTTGTTTGATAAGCATTGTTGTTGAAACTATTGGTTGTATGAAGAACTTGAGTTAGAGTTTTGAAAAGAACATGAGTATCATTGTTATGTGAGATTTGTTGTTGAGCATTGTTGGAAATATTTTGAGTTGGTGGTTATATGATTCATATAGGGTTTGTGAGAAATGGGTGTTTCATTGAGTGATTGGTTGAGTAGAGTTGATTGAGCCTAGTCAAGTGGATGTGTGAAGTGATTGTTCAAGTTCCATGAAAAAAAATATTCTATATTCTGATTTGAGTTAAGAAAGTGATTGAGCATTGAATATAGAACATATTGAGTCTCTAAAAATTATATTTATGTTTCTATGAGATTTGTACAAGTTCTATGTGGAATTTTTGAGCAGATTTGAGCAAGTTCTGTGTGGACTTGTTGAGCATATTTGAGCAAGTTTTGTGTGGAATTTTTTAGCATATTTGAGCAAGTTCTGTGTGGACTTAATGAACAAATTTGTGCTAGACCGAAGGACCATGTTCAGTGCAGATTTGAAATAAATTCTTGGAGGTGATAGATCAGAGAGGACAGTAGTATCCAATGGATAGAGATCCAATAGACAGGGTAGTGAGGATAGGTCTTCTGAGTGGGGAAAAGAGTCTTCAGTGGAGAGAGATCCACAAGCCAATACAGTGGAGGTAGTAGTATTCTAGAGGTTCACTAGCTAGATTAGATAAGGAATTCTCCTATGGATAGAGATACATAAGCTTGATTTAGGGGATTAACATCTCCATTGGACAGAGGCCCATAAATATTGTATGGAAAGGATTCCCAAGAGAATTTATTTGAGAAAAATTTATAAGAAATTTTTTGTCCATGGAGTAGCCCGCATTGGGTGAACCACGTAAAATAATGTCTCTCATATGTGTGATGCTTTGTGTGATGTTTATTGCATTAATATTTATGATGCTATTATTTGTATTAAAAAGCAAAAAAGTTTTATCTTATACTATCACCCCCCCTCTTAGTATAAACACATGTTATTCAATTGGTATCAGAATGGGTCTCTCTGTAAAAAGACTAACAACTTGGAGGAGGATCCATAAATAGCACACATGACTTCTAAAAATGAATAAGAGACTATGTTTGACATAAAAGAAGAATTATTTGTTGCTCTCAAAAAATTGAAAACACTTAGAGAGAAGAATTCAAGCTTGAAGGAACAAGTTCAAGAAGATTAAGAAGCAAGGATGGAAATTATACAAAATCTCATAGAAATCAATATTAGGGTGGAAGAAGGAAAGAATATTGAGCAAGACATGATAGATCTATTGAGAACCAAGGAAATAGAATATGAAATATTGGAAGCAAATAATGTCCACCTAAGGAATGAAGTTGAAAGGACCAAGGTTCTAAAAGATGTAGAATATGAGAAACAAAAATAGAAATCAAGTCATCAGAAAGTAGAAATATCAAACAAGGATAAGAAAGTAAAGGATATCAGAAAGGAAGAAAGCAAAGGAGAACCCTAGATAAGAGTTAATCATAAGAGGAGTATGACTCCTCTACAAATTCCAAGACATCCAAACAAGTTACATAATTTCTTCCTTGGTCATTGCTTTTCTTGTAATAAATATGGTCATAGAGCTATACATTGTATTCATCATGCAAAATACAATAGAAATTTTAATTCATTTACACCTCTCATGGATGATGATGTTACATATTACAAATGTAATAATTTTCAGCACAAGGCTAGATGGTGTAAAATGATACTTCTTGAGTCTATTAAAAAAATTTCAGCAACTAGGAAAGATGAAAAATAAAATGTTAAGGGTAGATCAATGTTAGTACAAACAACCCTTCATGCTTAGGATAAAGAAGAACATTGGTATCTTGATAGTGGTTGCTCTATTCACATGACAAGATACAAAGACAAATTCATTGTACTAAAAGAAACAAATAGAGGATCAATAAGTTTTGGTGATAATGGATCATCAATGATTTGTGGAAGAGAAACTCTAAGTTTGGATAATTGGAAAACAAAAACTAAGAATGTTTTGTATGTTAAAGGGTTAAAACACAATATTATGAGTATAAGCCAACTTTGTGATCAAGGATACATGGTTACTTTCCATCCAGATAGATGTGAGATAAGAAAATCAGAAACTGGAAAAATCATTGCCAATGCAAGAAGAACTCCAAACAACTTATACATGCTCAATGATATCAAAGGGGAAAAGTGATTTCTATCACAAGAATATGAGATTTGGTTATGGCATAGAAGATTGGGTCACTTGAATTTTGACAACATAGTCAACATAAGCAATAAATAGGAAGTTATATATTTATCCAAAATAAGAATACCTCAAAACACAATCTGTGCACCCTGTCAACATGGAAAGTAAACTAGGAAATTATTCAAGTCAAAAGGATATATGTCATTTGAGACATTGAGCCTAATACATACTGATCTATGTGGTCCTACTAGGACACAAAGAATTTAGAGTGAGATCTAATTTATATTGTTTATAGATGATTATTCCAGTAGCCTTCCTAAAAGAGAAGTTAGAGGCCTTTGGAAAATTCAAAGCATTTAAGGAATTTGTTGAAAATGAAACTGGAAAAATGATTAAGTGTCTAAGATCTGATAGAGGAGGAGAATTTACTTCAAATGAATTTGTAGAGTTTTGTGAACAACATGGAATCCAGAGAGAGTACTCAACATCAAGAACTCCTCAACAAAATGGGGTAGTTAAAAGGAAAAACAGGATAGTTGAAAACATGGCTAGAGCTATGTTAAATGAATCTAAGCTATCAGATGGTTTTTGGAGAGAATCTATAAAAATAGAAGTATACATAATAACTAGGGCTCAAATGAGGGTAAATCATCACAAGAATCCATATGAGCTTTGGAAGGGAAGACATGCAACTATAAAATATTTTATAATTTTTGGAAGAAAATGTTACATAAGGCGAGAAGACCAAAACTTAGGCAATTTTGATCCAGATGTGATGAGGGAATTTTTCTTGGTTATTCTACAAGGAATAAAGCCTACAAATTCTTAAACAAATGAACATGCACTATGGTGGAAATTATAAATGTAACAATTGATGAAAAGATAGATTCAAGGGAATCAGTTTAGCAAATTGTGTATCAAGAAGAATTTTTTTAGGAATCAGATAAAGAAGAAGAAGAAACACGAAGATTTCTTCCTAAAACTCCATCTAGGTATGTATAGAAACATCATCCAAAAGAGTAGATCATTGGGGATCCAGATGAAAGACAGACAAGGAGAAGAATAATAAAACCATATCAATAAGAAAATTTTTCTTTGCTATCTAAGATTGAGCCAAAAGACTTCACTCAGGCAAGTGAGGATGAATTTTGGATTAAGGAAATGAATGAGGAATTGGATCAGATAGAGAAGATCAAAACTTGGGAACTTGTTCCACGACCAAAGGAAAAAAATGTGACTGACACAAAATGGATTTTCAAAAATAAATTAAATGAATATGGACAAGTTGTCAGAAATAAAGCAAGGTTAGTATGCAAAGGTTATGCACAAGTATAAGGAATTGACTTTGATGAGACTTTTGCTCCAGTTGCACGACTTGAAGCTATAAGGATTTTTTTAGCCTTCTCAAGTTTCAAGAACTTCAAGGTATATCAGATGGATGTCAAGTCAACATTTCTAAATGGGGTTCTAGAAGAAGAAGTTTATATTGAACAACGAGAGGGATTCATACTAGCAGATAAAACATATAAGGTATGCAGATTAAAAAATATATTGTATGGTTTAAAACAGGCACCAAGAGCATGGTACTCAAGATTGAATAAGTATCTTTAGAAAAAAGGCTTCAGAAAAGGAATAGCAGACAGTAGTTTATATATCAAAATTTATGGGAGTGATCTATTAATAGTGGTTGTTTATGTTGATGATATAATATTTTGGGAAAACAATGATAAGATGTGTAAAGAGTTTTCTAAGAACATGCAAAATTAATTTGAGATGTCTATGCTTGGTGAATTGTCCTTCTTTCTTGGACTTCAGATTTCACAATCATTAAGAGGAGTGTTTATCTCATAATCCAAGTATATAAAAGAAATGTTAAATAAATTCAGTTTACAATATTGTAAACCAGTAAGTACTCCCATGGTTATGGGATGCAAGTTGAGTAAGGATGATGAATCTCCAAAGGTAGATTAGAGACTATACAGATCTATTATTGGTAGCTTATTTTATGTTACAACTACAAGGCTAGACATAGTACAGTCAATAGGATTAGTGGCAAGATTTTAGGTGGCACCTAAGGAAACACATGTGGCAGCAGTAAAAATAATTTTCAGGTATCTAAAAGGGACTATGGACTTTGGGATTTGGTATCCCAAAAGTGATAGTTTTACACTAACATCATATATAGATGCAAATTGGGCCAACAACATTGATGATAGAAAAATCACAAGTGGAGGATCATTCTTTCTTGGAGAATGTTTAGTCTCTTGGTTAAGCAAGAAGTAAGTTTCAGTATATTTATCTACAACATAAGTAGAATACATTGTAGCAGTAGACAGTTGTACACAGGTGTTATGGATGAAGTAACTCTAGAATATTTTAAGATAAATCATGATCATGATATTCTCACAATGACACTGAGAGGGGGGGGTGAATCAGTGTAGCTATTTAAATTCAAATCTACAACTCTTAAAGCTGAAGCAAAGAGAACTTAAAAGCAGATAAAGCAATTATCACAAGAGAGCACACCACAACACACAATGTAACGAGGTTCACCAATTTGGCTACTCCTCAAGAATGACTGCTTGGACTACGGTCCAAATCCAGCCTTTGCAAAACACCAATTTTACAATCCGTTTACTAGCACCCACTGGAAGGAGCACCAACCCCTGATTTATCTGCACCAACAGAAAGGAGCACCAACCCCTATCCAAGCACCAACTTGGATTACAGTTTTGAATCTAGATGAATGACATAAAAATGCCTTCACTTTTCCAAGACCCTGACTGGTCTATAATTTATCAAAACATAGTAAACACTTATGGCTCTTCTTGTCGCTCTCTTACAACACTCTTCTAACCCTCTTTCGGTAGCACTTTCACACATTCAGTAGCAACCTAATTCTCCATGCAACTGCCCTTTTATAACAATATTTTCATCTTGAAACACCTGTTCTTCTGTGACTTCCATAATCCTGCATGCACCCTATTAATAGACACTTATGAAAGTAACTCCTTTATCACACAGTAATTTGTACATGCATTCTATTAATAGCTCTGTTTCTTGTGTGGGACTTTCAGTATAACTGTCGCTCGATGGTTACACTGCTTTACGGGCCCTGTAACTATCATTCTGTCTTTAATGCACTGTGCTTATTTTAGCTTGCATGATTTCTATCTATAACTGCCCCTGTAACTGTCACACTAACTTCAGTTGACTCTTCTTATATTGGCTGCATGATTTTCCTCTACAACTGCCCTTGTAACTGTCGTTCTACTTCAGTTAACTGTCCGTAATCGTGTTGTTGCGACCTGTCGCGAAATCGTGACACTTCTATCTCTTTGTACTCTTCTCGCCTTTTACCCGTGAAAACATGACATGTCGCGATATCGTGACATTTTTGCCCCTTTGACCTTTTCTCAGCTTGCACCCGTGAAAACATGACATGTCACGAAATCGTGACACTTTCCGCCTCTTTGTCCTCTTCTCGGCTTGCACCCGTGAAAACATGACATGTCGCGAAATCGTGACACTTTCCGCCTCTTTGTCCTTTTCTTGGCTTGCACCCGTGAAAACATGACATGTCACAAAATCGTGACACTTTTTGCCTCTTTGTACTTTTCTCAGCTTGCACTCACGAAAACAGAACATGTCATGAAATCATGACACTTTCGCTTTCGTACTCTCCTTCTTTCCTTTTGTCGCGATATCGCGACACTTTTTCTCCTTGGCGCTTTTCTTCTCATCGGGTCATGAAAACTCGACATGTCGCGATATCGTGACACTTTTTCTTGCAAGCTCTTTCTCTTCGAACCTGTCATGAAATCGCAACACTTTTTCATCCGTACTATCTCTCTTGCAAATTGTCGCAAAATCGTGACACTTTTCTTTGCGAGCTCTTTCTCTTGAACCTGTCGCGAAATCGTGACACTTTTTCGTCCGTACAATCCTTCTTGCAAATTGTCACGAAATCATGACACTTTTTCTTTCTCTGCCTTCCTCTTCGCTTCGGACCGCGAAAATGAAACATGTCACGAAATCGTGACATCTTTTTCTCTCTCCTCTTTTCTTCGCTTTGAATCATGAAAATGAAACATGTCACAAAATCGTGACATCTTTTTCTCTCTCCTCTTTTCTTCGCTTTGGATCACGAAAATGAAACATGTCACAAAATCGCGACATCTTTTTCTCTCTCCTCTTTTCTTCGCTTTGGATCACGAAAATGAAACATGTCACGAAATCGTGACATCTTTTTCTCTCTCCTCTTCCTCTTCCAATATGTCATAAAATCGTGACACTTTTTCTACTTGTCTTTTTCTCTTCCAACATGTCACGAAATCATGACAGTTTTCCTTGTGCTTTCTTTCTCTTTGAACATGTCACGAAATCATGACAGTTTTCCTTGCGCTTTCTCTCTCTTCGAACATGTCATGAAATCGTGATAGTTTTCCTTGTGCTTTCTCTCTCTTCGAACATGTCATGAAATCACGATAGTTTTCCTTGTGCTTTCTCTCTCTTCGAACATGTCACGAAATCATGACAGTTTTCCTTGCATTTTCTCTCTCTTTGAACATGTCATGATATCGTGACAGTTTTCTTACTTGTCTTTTTCTTTGATCTTTTGAATGTTGGCCTCTTCTGTCTTCTTGGAAATTCATTGTACATGCTTTGACTGACCTCTGAACTCCTGTCCACTGCATCAATTGATCTATCTATCTGTGTTGACAACAATGACAATACTTTTTCTGCACCTTGCTCAACAATCTCCCCCTTTGGAATTGTTGGCAACACATGTGCAATTTCCTGTAATTCTTCTCCCCCTTTGACAATAATACCAAAGGGCTGCTGTAGACTCCTCCTGAGTCTATGCACAACATTCTCAGACAAATAGTGTTATAGTTAGCAAAAATCATGAATATGAGCAAAACTATAAACATAGGCATAAATGCTCCCCCTAAGAATGTGGTCCCGATTGCTAGTCAATTCTTGGGAAACGTGACCACTCCCAACTTACTCCGTAGGTACTCAAAAACTTCTTTGGGCAACGGTTTTGTGAAGATATCCACTACTTGCTCTGTAGTTGGAACAAAATCCAATTTAACCTCACCTTCCGCAACTTTATCCTTCAAAAAGTGATACCGGATTGCAATATGTTTGGTTCGAGAATGCATAACCGGATTCTTTGAGATGTTAATAGCACTAGTGTTATCACATTTAACTGAAATTGGCTCTTTGAAGTGAATACCAAGATCTTTCAGGGTTTGTCTCATCCATAATATCTGCGTACAGCACGTTGTCGCTGCAATGTATTCTGCCTCTGCTGTGGATAGAGAGACTGATTCTTGTTTCTTGCTGTGCCATGCTACCAGCCTGTCTCCAAGATAAAATGCTCCTCCACTGGTACTCTTTCGTCATCTATACATCCTCGCCCAATCTGCATCTGAATATGCAATAAGAGTGAAGTCCTTACCTTTTGGATACCATAACCCATACTCCATAGTACCCTTGAGGTACCGAAGAATCCTCTTCACATTGTCACATGAGTCTCTTTGGGACTAGCTTGAAATCGTGCTACCAAGCATACTGCCTGTAAGATATCTAGTCTTGTAGTCGTTAAATACAGCAGGCTCCCAATCATAGATCTCGTACATGGTTTGATCAACATCTCGGAGATTTGTCATCCTTGCTCAACTTGCAACCTGTTGTCATGGGAGTGCTAACAGGTTTACAATCCTCCATTGTGAATTTTTTCAGCATTTCCTTCACATATTTAACTTGAGAGATAAAAATGCCCTTTTCATTTTGATTAACTTGCAATCCGAGGAAATACGAAAGTTCACCAATCATAGACATCTCAAATTCTTTCTTCATTTTATTTGCTATGTCTCTACAAGACTCATCCATGCTGCTGCCAAATATGATATCATCTACATAAACAACAAGTACAATAAGATGGCCATTCTCTGTTTTGACATACAAATTGCTATCCACCATACCTTTCTTGAACCCCTGTTGAATAAGATAGTTATCCAGCCTTGCATACCATGCTCTAGGTGCCTGTTTCAGACCATACAAAGCTTTCTTTAACTTGCAAACAAAATTGGGATTGTCACCGAGTTGGAAACCATCTGGCTGCTCAATATAAACTTCTTCTTCAAGTTTGCCATTCAAAAATGCTGATTTCACGTCCATCTGATAAACTTTGAAATTCTTGTGTATAGCTAAAGCCAGAAACATTCTGATTGCCTCGAGTCTAGCCACTGGTGCAAAGGTTTCCTCAAAATCAATACCTTCAACTTGAGCATAGCCTTTATAGACCAATCTTGCCTTATTTCTGACAACCTGTCCGTCTTCGTTCAATTTGTTTCGAAAAATCCATTTAGTACCGATTATGTTTTTATTTGTAGGCCTTGGTACTAACTCCCAGGTTTTGTTTTTCTCAATCTGATCTAGTTCTTCGTTTATTGCCTTCATCCAACTTTCATCTGTGCTTGCTTCAGCAACATTTTTGGGCTCAATGTTGGATAATAGAGAGTAGTTCCTTACTACTATTCTCCTTGTCTGAATACCAACCGTGGGGTCCCCAATAATTTGCTCTCTGGGATGATTTTTCTGCCAGCTTGCCTGTTTTGAATTTCTTGTTTTCTTCTACTTCTGAGTCAATCTCCTTATTCTCTTCTGTTTCCTTTTCTTCATCTCCTTCAATAACTTCTTCATAAATAGGGTAGTTTTCTTCATAGCTAATTTCTCGTTCCCTACCTTCATCAACCTTAACATCGACACTCTCCACAATTTTCTTTAGCCTTTTGTTATAGCATGTGTAGGCTTTGCTTTTTGTCGAATAGCCAAGAAAAATTCCTTCATCAGCTCTATCTTCAAACTTACCAAGATTATCTTCAGTTCTTTTGATGTAGCACTTGCTGCCAAAGACTTTGAAGTATCTTGCTGTTGCCTTTTTGCCAAACCATAGCTCATAAGGAGTTTTGCTTTCATGTGTCCTCAACATGCACCTGTTTTGGATGTAAACCGCAGTATGAACTGCCTCTTTCCAGAATCTGTCTGCTATTTTGTTCTCTATCAACATTGTCCGTGCCATTTCCTGCACTGTCCTGTTCTTTCTTTCAACAACACCATTCTGCTGAGGTGTCCTTGCTGCTAAAAACAGTCTTCTGATCCCATATTTTTGACAGTACTCTACAAACTCCTCTGAGATAAACTCTCCTCCTCTATCTGATCTTAAGCATTTAATTCTTTTTTCTGTTTGATTCTCAACCAATTTTTTGAAAGTCTTGAACATTTCAAAGGCATCTGATTTAAGCTTTAAAAATAGTACCCATGTCATCCTGGAATAGTCATCTATGCACAACATAAAGTATTTGTCACCATTTATGCTTTGTGTTCTCATGGGTCCACATAAATCAGTATGTATTAGCTCTAAAGGTTTGCTGGTGAAGTATTCCTTTGATTTAAATGTGGATCTAGTTTGCTTCCCTTTTTGGCATGAAGCACAGATGCTATTTAATGGTTTGCCAATGGTGGGTATATCTCTTACTGCCCTTTTTGAACTTATTTTTACCAGATTGTCAAAGCTAATATGACCGAGCCTCTTGTGCCACAACCAATTTTCATCTACCTATCCAATCAAACATGCTCCTTCTAAAGTCTCTGAGAGAGTATACAGGTTTCCAGAAGTCCTCGATCCAATAGCTATCAGCTTTCCACTATGTGCTTTTCTGACTTCACAGCCCTGCTTCTTAAAAATGACTTCATGACCTCTGTCACAGATTTGGCTTACGCTCAGTAGGTTGTGCTTCAAACCAATCACAAACAAGACTTCTTTGGAATTGATTTTTCCATCACTTATCTTGACTGATCCTTTGCCAACTATCTTGGCTCCATCATTATTTCCAAATTTAACTGAGCCACCTTCATAGTTCTGTAACTTTTCAAACTTTTGTTTATCGCCTGTCATGTGACTGGAGCATCCACTATCCAGTATCCATGGTGCAGATTTGTTCTGTGCTTTGAATGTTGTCTGTACAATCAAGGATTCCTTTTCTTCCTTGGGTCGCTCCTTTTCTTTCCACTCTGGTTTGACTACAGTTTTGGTCACTTGTTTAGACTTTTCTTTGTCAGTGGCCTGTGCATGTTTTTCTGGGAATTTTTTGTTTTGTCTTAAACCATTTGGTTGAGATTTTCTTCCCTGATATTTATTTGCTGCATATGTACTTCTACAATTTCTTGCAATGTGTCCAAAGTTATGACAGTTATAGCATTCTACTGCATAATCCATCAAGGGTGAAAAGACATTTCTATCGGTGAAATTTCTTTGTCCTATATTATAAATGCAGTCTCAAATCTTATGACCGTAAGCATTGCATTTAAAACAATAACCAAAAAAGGATTGATTGAACCTAGGAGTTGGTTTTTGCCATTTTGTAGTAGGAGCCACAAATCTTCTTCTCCTTTGATGTGAGACGTTAGTGAATCCATCATTGTCAGCGCTCTTTTCTTGCCTGGCATTATTGCTTTCTTTTGCATGACTTGTTTTTCCTTGATCAACCCTGATCTTATCTTCTTTCTTTATGGGTTCTATAGTTAAGGCCTTTGATCCATTTGACGATTCTCCTTCGATGAAGCCCAAGCCAAATTTGATGCCTGTACTCCTTTGGCTATTGATAATATTTTCCAGCTTCATAGAGCTTCCTTCAAGTTTGTGATAACAACTCAATTTTTGATTCATCTCTTCTAGCTGAATCCTTAAACCAACAATTTCTTCTTCCAGTTTGTTGCATTCATCTATTTTCATGGTTAATTGTACTTTGAGTTCTTCAGACATTTTCTTAAATTCGTCTGTCTATACTTTCAAACTATTTATTATGTCATTGGCATCCTCTAGCTTTCTTGAAACCTTTTTATTCTTTTTCCTTTCTGTACTCAACTCTTTAAGTGCAGCAACCAACTCACCTTCCAGATATACTTCAGCCTCATCCTTAAGGTCTTTATCACCTTCCTATTTTTCTTCTATTTTTTCTTCTTCAAATGCCATGAATAGAGCTTCACTTGTTTCTTCTTCGTAATCCTCACCCGAGCTTTCTTCGTAAGAGCCGACATTCTTGGATATGAAACTTTTCTTCTTGAAGTTGTTTTTTCTAAAATTTGGTTTCTTCTTCCAGTCACATTTTTCTTGGTGTGACCCTTCATCATTTTTGGTTTTCTCATTCATTGGACATTTAGCTGCAAAGTTCCCGATGCCTCCATAGTTGAAGCACTTAAACGGTAACTTTCCTCTGTATTTTCCTTTTCCCTTTATAAGTTTTCGAACAAAGTTAGCTTCCATTTCATCCGATGTCTCTTCATCCTCAGATTCTTGTTTAGTTTTTATATTTTTGTGTGCTTTAAAAGCAGCTTCTCTGTCTATGGGCTTAGCTTGTCCTATTCTCATTTCGTATGCAGTCAAAGAACCATGCATCTCATCCATGCTAAAAGTATTGAGATCTTTAGCTTCTTCTATAGCAAAAACTTTAGAATTAAATCTTTTGTGAAGAGTTCTTAGTACCTTTTTCATGATGACCGCATCTTCCATTTCCTCGTCGAGTCCTCTAATCGTAGTAATGATTCCATTGACTCTCAAAGATATAGGCCTCTATGTTCTCATCTTCATTCATTCTTAATGCTTCGAACCGAGCTCGATGCGTTTGTAGCTTGGCTTCCTTGATCTTGTCGTCTCCTTCATGAATGCTCTTCAGTTTGTCCCACATGTCTTTTGTAGTTTTATAGCTCATGATCCTTATTAGTTCACTGTCCACTAAACCACACATTATAGCATTCTATGCTTTAGAGTTATTCTCAAATGGTTTCTTACCGGCAGCATCGGTTGGAGGTATGGCGGGTATTGTGTATCCACTTTCTACTGACTCCCAGATGTCGTATCCCAGAGCACAAAGATATGTCTACATCCTGATTTTCCAAAATGAATAATTAGTTCCATCGAACAATGGAGCTTTATTTGATGAGAATCCTTCACCACCTGCCATTGTGTTCCTTCCCAGATCACCTTAGCCGATTAAGCTTGTTCAGGAACCTTGCTCTGATACCAATTGATATTCTCACAATGACACCGAGAGGGGGGGTGAATCAGTGTAGCTATTTAAATTCAAATCTACAACTCTTAAAGCTGAAGCAAAGAGAACTTAAAAGCAGATAAAGCAATTATCACAAGAGAGCACACCACAACACACAATGTAACGAGGTTCACCAATTTGGCTACTCCTCAAGAATGACTGCTTGGACTACGGTCCAAATCTAGCCTTTGCAAAACACCAATTTTACAATCCGTTTACCAGCACCCACTGGAAGGAGCACCAACCCCTGATTTATCTGCACCAACAGAAAGGAGCACCAACCCCTATCCAAGCACCAACTTGGATTACAGTTTTGAATCTAGATGAATGACATAAAAATGCCTTCACTTTTCCAAGACCCTGACTGGTCTATAATTTATCAAAACACAGTAAACACTTACGGCTCTTCTTGTCGCTCTCTTACAACACTCTTCTAACCCTCTTTCGACAGCACTTTCACACATTCAGCGACAACCTAATTCTCCACGCAACTGCCCTTTTATAACAATATTTTCATCTTGAAACACCTGTTCTTCTGTGACTTCCATAATCCTGCATGCACCCTATTAATAGACACTTCTGAAAGTAACTCCTTTATCACACAGTAATTTGTACATGCATTCTATTAATAGCTCTATTTCTTGTGTGGGACTTTTAGTATAACTGCCGCTCGATGGTTACACTGCTTTACGGGCCCTGTAACTATCGTTTTGTCTTTAATGCACTGTGCTTATTTTAGCTTGCATGATTTCTATCTGATAATCGCCTCGTAACCGTCGCACTAACTTCAGTTGACTCTTCTTATATTGGCTGCATGATTTTCCTTTGCAACTGGCCCTCGTAACTATCGTTCTACTTCAGTTAACTATCCGTAATCGTGCTGTTGCGACTTGTCATGAAATCGTGACACTTCTGTCTCTTTGTACTCTTCTCGCCTTTTACCCGTGAAAACATGACATGTCGCGATATCATGACATTTTTGCCCCTTTGACCTTTTCTTGGCTTGCACCTGCGAAAACATGACATGTCATGAAATCGTGACACTTTTCGCCTTCTTGTCCTCTTCTCAGCTTGCACCCGCAAAAACATGACATGTCACGAAATCGTGACACTTTTCGTCTCTTTGTCCTTTTCTCAAATTGCACCCATGAAAACATGACATGTCATGAAATCGTGACACATTTTGCCTCTTTGTCCTTTTCTTGCCTTGACCTACGAAATAGAACATGTCATGAAATCGTGACACTTTCGCTTCCGTACTCTCCTTCTTTCCTTTTGTCACGATATCGCGACACTTTTTCTCCTTGGCGCTTTTCTTCTCATCGGGTCACGAAAACCCGACATGTCGTGATATCGTGACACTTTTTCTTGCAAGCTCTTTCTCTTCGAACCTGTCATGAAATCGTGACACTTTTTCGTCCATACTATCTCTCTTGCAAATTGTCACGAAATCGTGACACTTTTCTTTGCGAGCTCTTTCTCTCGAACCTGTCACGAAATCGTGACACTTTTTTGTCCGTACAATCCTTCTTGCAAATTGTTGCAAAATCGTGACACTTCTCCTTTCTCTGCCTTCCTCTTCGCTTCGGACCGTGAAAATGAAACATGTCATGAAATCGTGACACCTTTTTCTCTCTCCTCTTTTCTTCGCTTTGGATCGCGAAAATGAAACATGTCACGAAATCGTGACATCTTTTTCTCTCTCCTCTTTTCTTCGCTTTGGATCGCGAAAATGAAACATGTCACGAAATCGTGACACCTTTTTCTCTCTCCTCTTTTCTTCGCTTTGGATCGCGAAAATGAAACATGTCACGAAATCGCGACATCTTTTTCTCTCTCCTCTTTCTCTTCCAACATGTCACGAAATCATGACACTTTTTCTACTTGTCTTTTTCTCTTCCAACATGTCACGAAATCGTGACAGTTTTCCTTGTGCTTTCTCTCTCTTCCAACATGTCACGAAATCGTGACAGTTTTCCTTGCGCTTTCTTTCTCTTCGAACATGTCATGAAATCGCGATAGTTTTCCTTGCTCTTTCTCTCTCTTCGAACATGTCATGAAATCGTGATAGTTTTCCTTGCGCTTTCTCTCTCTTCGAACATGTCGCGAAATCGTGACAATTTTCCTTGCACTTTCTCTCTCTTCGAACATGTCGCGATATCGTGACAGTTTTCTTACTTGTCTTTTTCTTTGATCTTTTGAATGTTGGCCTCTTCTATCTTCTTGGAAATTCACTGTACATGCTTTGACTGACCTCTGAACTCCTATCCACTACATCAATCGATCTATCTGTCTGTGTTGACAACAATGACAATACTTTTTCTGCACCTTGCTCAACAGATCATCCCATTCCTATACTATGTGATAATATTAATGCCATAAGTATCTCAAAAAATACAACAATGCACTCCAGTACAAAGCACATTCCGATTAAGTACCATTTTTTGAGAGAACAAGTGACAAATAAATAGGTCGTATTGGAATATGTCACTACAAAGGAATAGATAGCAAATATTTTCACTAAGCCACTTTCAAAGGAAAATTTTGAGTATCTTGAACAAAAATTGGGAGTGAGACTTCCACCCCATAATTAACCACCTCATGAGGAGGTGGGGGAGGGGCTAAGCCAAGAGGCTCATTCTTAGCCTCGAGCCTCAAAGGTAACCCTTTGCCATTGATGTCAAAGAGGGAGAGATTTGAGTAAGAGGGAGATATTTGATATTTGAGAGAGCATTGATCCAGGGGGAGCAATGTCTTTGGTGGAGCATAACAAAATAAATATCAAGTTTTCAATTAAAATAATTTGGGTTGCCATAAATGACAAAGGGGGAGATTGTTGGACATTTTGAACTTATTTAGCTGTCATTAATGTCAAGGTAAAAAGTTGTCATTAATGTTGGACATTTTGAGTCCCTAAGCTAAGAGTTTTCATTGATGTCAAAAGGATCTATGTAAGTAAGCACTATGTTTGTGTTTCACAAAGAGATTCATGAGAAGCAAATGTTTTTGATCAAAGGTTCAAGAAGAGATGCATGGCATGTGGTTCAAAAATGAACTTCAAGGGAATATTAGCAAAAGGTTTTTATTTAAAACCATGGATGGCATATTTGAAATGGGTTTTTCTTAAAACCCAAGTTGGCTTTTTGTTTCATCAAAAAAGGTGCCCCAGTGATTGAGATATTTAATTTTAAAGATTTAGTTTAATTCATTCATCCTTGCTTGTTGATATTTGTGCTTGTTATTTGCGAAGAAAAAGAACTTGTGTTTTTTGTTTAAGTGACACAACAAAAATTAAAGGGAGACATCGACCACTTCCCAAAACACATTGGGCAGTGTGGCCTAGTGGCAGCCTGGATTGTGCAAAGGTGTTGGTGACAATGAGGTTGTGCATTCGATTCTCGCAAGCATCATTTTTGGCTTTGTTCTGTTGAGGTGCCCAAGGCGCATACTTTTTGCTTGGCGAAAGAGGGTGAAGGATAAGAAGTGGGTGGCGCTTATTTTTCACCAATGATCTCATAGCTCATGCGGTATCTTGGTCACGGTTAGGGCGTTTGCATTAGGGAAAGACGAGGGTTCGATACCCCTCGAGGCAGGTATTAATGTTTTTATTAACCTTTTGTTTGGATTGCCTAAGGTAGAGTGATAAGGGGTAAAGGTGCTTCATTAGTTGATTTGTTCAGTAACCTTAGAGAATAAGGTCATGGTGGCTGTTTGAGTTGTAAATTATTTTTAATTGTGATTTTCTAAATTGTTAGGAGTAATAAGGGTTTTTGATAAAGTTCTTTTTAGTGAAAGTTATCTTGAGTAAGGGTTTTCTTTTAAAAATAACTTTGGTGGATGTTAAAATAAAGTAGGATTAATAAGATGTTATTTGGATATTATTGTTGTGTTATTACTCAAGATCTCTAAACCTTGTTGAGATTTGAAAAAGAAATTGTGTTGAGTGTGATAGATTTAGTGGACAACTCATAAAGCATCAAAAGGTATGAGAAATATTCTCCATTGATTTTATTTGGGTGGTTGATTTCTAAAATATCATTGGAGTGAAAAGGATTGATTGTGGTTTACTTTTTGAAAGTGATTGGTTTAATGCTTCAAGGTTTTCTAGTTTGAGAATTGTGATTAAAACATTGTTTTATAAGCATTGTTGTTGAAGTGAGTTGTTGTACAAAGAACTTGAACTTGAGTTGGAAAAGAACATGAGTATCATTTTTATGTGAGAGTTGTTGTTGAGTATTTTTGGAAATATTTTGAGTTGATTGATTAATGCTTGTACTAGGGTTTGTGAGAAAGAGTTGTTCCTTGTGGTGATTGGATGAGTAGAATTATTTGAGCCTAGTCAAGTGAATGTGTGAAGTGGTTATTCAAGTTTCATAAAACAAAATATTATATATTTTGATTTAATTGATATTGAGTTGAGAAATAGATTGAGTTTGAGAATAGAACATATTGAGTCTCTAACAATTCTCTTTATGCTTCTATGAGATTGCTTTGAATTGAGATTGGGATTTAAGTATAGAACATATTGAGTCTCTAAAAATTCTCTTTATGCTTCTATGAGATTGATTTGAATTAAGATTGGGATTTGAGTATAGAATATATTGAGTCTAACAATTCTCTTTATGCTTCTATGAGATTGAATGAGCCTATTGAGCAGATTTTAGTAGGTTTTGAGTGAGCCTATTGAGCAAATTTGAGCAGGTTCTGAGTGAGCCTATTGAGAAGATTTGAGGAGGTTCTGAATGAACCTATTGATAGAGCTTTGGAGGTGATAGAGTATAGAGGACAGAGTCTTAGTGGATAGAGATCTAGCAACTAGGAAAATTGAATATGGATCTGAGTGAGGAGTCTTCAAGTGGAGAGAGATCCACCAGTCAGTGAAAAAGAGATACAGAGTCTTCTAGAAGATCATTAGTCAGAGCATAAGGGGAAAGAGTTCTCCTATGGAAGAGATCCACGAAATTGAGATTTAGGGGATAAACATATCCTTTGGATAGAGGTCCATAAATATTGTAATTGGGAAGGATTCCCGAGAGATTATTTGAGAAATATTTAGAATAAATATTTTCTGTGGAGGTAGCCCACATTGGGTGAACCACATTAAAAATAATGTCTCTCATGTGTGTGATGATTTATGTGATTTTTACTGCTTTATTAATGTTGATGCTACTTTTTGGAGAAAAGTTTTATATTATACTGTTCACCCCATATCTCAGTATAAGCACATGTTCTTAAATTGGTATCAGAGTGGGTCTCTCTATGAAGAGTCTAATAGCTCGAAAGAAGATCCTTAAGTAGCACACATGAACTCAGAAAGTGAAGAAGAAATTGGGTTTGATATAAAAGAAGAATTTTTTGCTAATCTCAAAAAACTAGAAAGACTTAGAGAGAAAAATTCAAACTTGAAGGAACAAATTCAGGAATATGAAGAAGCAAGAGTGGAACTCATACAAAATCTTAAAAAAATCAATATTAAGGTAGAATAAGGAAAGAATATTGAGCAATATATGATAGATCTATTGAGATCCAAGGAAACAAAATGTGGAATATTGGAAGAAGAAATTGTTCTCCTAAGGAATAAACTAGAAGGGATCAAGATACTACAAAATACAGAATATGTGAAACAAAAAGAGGAATCAAGCTTCCAAAAGGTAGAAAATTCAAACAAATAAAAGCAAGCAAAGGACATTAGAAAGTAAGAGAGCTAAGAGGAACCCTGGATAAGATTTAATTACAATAAGATGATGACTTCTTAATAATATCCAAGATCTCCAAATAGGTTACATAATATCTTTCATCGTAATTGTTTTTCTTACAATAAATATGGTCATATAGCTGCACATTGTACTCATAATGCAATATATGATAGAGATTTCAATTCCTTTGCACCTCTCATGGATGATGATGTTATATGTTACAAATTCAATAACTTTGGGCACAATTCTAGATGGTGTAAAATGATATTTCCTGATTCTAGAAAAACAATTCCAACAATTAAGAAGGATGAAAGAAATAATGATAAGGCTAGATCTATGTTAGTTCAAACAACCCTACATGCTCAAAATAAAGAAGAACAATGGTATCTATATAGTGGTTGTTCTAGTCACATGACAAGAGACAAAGAAAAATTAATTGTTCTAAAGAAAACAAATAGAGGATTAGTAAGTTTTGGTGATAATGGATCAGCTAGGATTGTTGGGAAAGGTACTCTAAGTCTAGACAATGGAAAAAAAAATGGAGAATATTTTGTATGTCAAAGGGTTAAAGAACAATCTACTGAGTATAAGTCAACTTTGTGATCAAGGATATATTGTTACCTTCCGTCCTTATAGATGTGAGATAAGGAAAATTGAAACATGAATAATTATTGCAAATGCAAGAAGGAATCCAAACAACTTATACATGCTCAATGAGATCAAAGGAGAAAGGTATTTTCTATCATAAGAACATGAGAGTCGGTTATGGCATAGAAGATTAGGTCATTTGAAATTTGACAACATAGTCAGCATAAGAAATAAATAGGCAGTCAGAGATTTACCCAAAATAAGGAGACCTCAAAACACAATTTGTGCACCTTGTCAACATGGAAAGTAAACTAGCACAACTTACAAACCAAAAGGCTATATGTATTTTGAGCCTTTAAGTTTAATACATACTGATTTGTGTGGTCCTACTAGAACACAAAGTATTCAAGGTGAGAGTTACTGCATGTTGTTTGTAGATGATTATTCCAGAAAGGTTTGGGTAACTTTCCTAAAATACAAGTCATAAGCCTTCAAAAAATTCAAAGCATTCAAGAATTTGGTTGAAAATGAAACAAGCAAAAGGATTAAGTGTCTAAGATCTGATAGATGAGGAGAATTATTCAAATGAGTTTGTAGAATATTGTGAACAACATGGAATCAAGAGAGAGTACTCAGTAGTAAGAACTCCCCAACAAGATGGAGTAGTTGAATGGAAGAACAAAACTGTTGAAAATATGGATAGAGCTATGTTAAATGAATCTAAGTTGTCAGATGGTTTTTGGAAAGACGCAGTATCCAAAACTATGTACATAATCACTAGGGATCAATTAAGGGTAAATCATCATAATACTCCTTATGATCTTTGGAAAGGAATACCTGCTACTATAAAACATTTTAAGATTTTTGGAGGCAAATGTTACATAAGATGGGAAGATCAAAATTTGAGAAAATTTGATCCAAGATGTTATGAGGGAATTTTTCTTGGATATTCCACTAAAATCAAGGCTTACAGATGTTACAAAAAAATAAAATGCACTATGGTGGAAAGTATGAATGTGATAGTTGATGAAAATATAGATTCCATAGATCCAATTTAGCAAACGGTATACCAAGAAGATGGATGTTGTCAAGAGGAATTTTGAGAGGAATCAAAAAATTATGAAGAAGAAACACAAAGGATTCTTCCTAAGACTCCTTCCAGATATGTATAGAAACATCACCCAAAATATCATATCATTGGGAATCCATATGAAAGACAGATAAGGAGAAGAATAATAAAACCATCTCAATAAGCAAATTTTTCTTTGCTATCTAAGATTGAGCTAAAAGATTTTTCTCAGGCTTGTGAAGATGAATTTTGGGTTAAAGCAATGAATGAGGAATTAGATCAGATTGATAAGAGCAAAACTTGGAAAATTGTTCCATGACCAAAGGACAAAAATGTGATTGGCACAAAATGGGTCTTCAAAAATAAGTTGAATGAAGATGGACAAGTTGTCAGAAATAAAGTAAGGTTAGTTTGCAAAGGTTATGCACAAGTAGAAGGAACTAATTTTGATGAAACCTTTGCTCCAATTGCACAACTTGAAGCTATAAGGATGTTTTTAGCTTTTTCAAATTTCAATAACTTCAAGGTATATCAAATGGATGTTAAGTCAGCTTTTCTAAATGGGATTCTAGAAGAAGATGTCTACATTGAACAACAAGAGGGATTTATACTATTTGATACACCAGATCAGGTATGTAGATTGAAAAAGGTATTGTATGGCTTAAAGCAGGCTCCCAAAGCATGGTATTCAATATTGGATAGGTATCTACAACAATAGGGATTTAGGAAAGGAATAGCAGACAGTAATTTGTATATCAGAAATGAAGAAAATGATATTTTAATAGTGGTTGTTTATGTTGATGACATAATTTTTGGAGGAAATAATGACAATATGTGCAAAGAGTTTGCTAAGAATATTCAGAGTGAATTTGAGATGTCTATGCTTGGTGAATTATCTTTCTTTCTTGGTCTTCATATTTCACAATCAGAAAAGGGAGAGTTTCTTTCTCAAACCAAATACATCAAGGAGATGTTAAATAAATTTAGATTAGAATATTGCAAATTAGTAAGTACTCCTATGGTTACAACGTGCAAGTTATGTAAGGATGATGAATCTCCAGAGGTAGATCAAAGACTATATGGATCCATGATTGGCAGCTTATTTTATGTCACAGTTACAAGACCATACATAGTACAGTCAGTGGGATTAGTGTCAAGATTTCAAGCAGCACCAAAGGAAACATGATGCATTGTCATTAAGAACATCATTAAATCTCAAAGATATTATCAATCTGGGGTGGTGTCCAAGGTTGCATACGATAGAAGGCTAGGGCTGAGTATAATTCAGGCATTCAGATTTCAAGTATTTATTGGGTGAGATAGATTTGGTTTAGCCTTTTGGTGTCACACTAAAACCTAATCTACAAAATAGAAACTTGCAAGAACTAAAAATTAATTCTAAGTTGCAGGAATTGAAATCTAACTACAATTGTAGGAATTTGAATTGCTGAATTGAAAGTCTAATCTACTTTTGCAGAATTAAAATAACAGAATTTAAATTGCTAAATTTAAATGTTGCTAAAATGAAATCCTAAGTTACATTTGTAAAATTGAAACCTAGTTACTCTTACATAATTGAAATGATTCTTGTAAATGAAACTTATGCTAAAAACGCCTATCAATGTCCTGCCACAAAATGTCGTCAAGCTTCTGCTATAGGAATTGACAGCAAAATGAAATATGCTGAAAATGGAAAGTTGCTAAAATAGAAAACCAAGGAAAACGTGGAAAGCAAAGGAAAAATTCTTAATATAATTTATCAGTTGACACACACACACAAATGTTGTACACTAACATAATAGAAAATATAAAGAACATTATACAAACTTAAAACAATAAAAGTAAACTTAACAAGTAATTTGTTAATTCTACTGTAGCAAAATTACAGATTAAAACCTGCCATAAAAATCCTCTTTCTAGATCTGAAAGTGGGCCCATACTTCCTAATATAGAAGGAGGTGAAAAACACTCCTTAACTAATTAACACTCAGAACAAAAAATGATAAAATAACTGCACTTTTATTGATGATAAAACATGCTGAAAATGTTTACAAAAAATTACTATACAGTCCTAATTATTGAAAAATCTTCTCTATTCTAATTCCTAACTAGCTCAACCAAATAGGGAGTTGTGTTATTTATATAAATATTTACAACATATCCCATGCTCAAATCAGCGTATGTGCTACTTTATAGTGATTTGCCAATAATTTTAGATCTGAAATAAATGCAAATCTGGATAGTTTGTGTTGTAGTAGTAGTCATTGGCCCTTAGAAAGCATCTTCAGTGGTGGGAGTACATGGGAGGAGCCTATAAATATCTCACACATGTTTCTCCACTTCATAATATGTCATTTCTATCTTGCAAACAACTTCCTATTATGTTGCAATTATTTCTGGGTTTATCCTAGAAGAGGATCAATTGATATTTTTTCATGAATGGTGGCTTTGGGCGACAAGGACGATAAATACAGCTAGGAGATATTTTCCCTTAACCTTATCAACCTTATTTCCATTTTTCCACCATCAAAAAATAGTCAAAAAATCAAAAAGCACTTTTTGTTCTCAATCCAGAGCTAAGTGGCTCAATTCGAAGAGACTGTATTTCTCAATCCGAAGAGACTGTATTTCTCAATCTGAAGATACCTATTCAATCCAAATATCTTTGAAATGACTAACTATGTGATATTTATTTTATCTGCATTTATCAGGTGTATTAGCCCTTAGGATCAGATTTCAATAGCCTTCATTCCTCTCCATGTGTGAATTCCATGCCTTGTCATTCATTGGTAGCTTGCTAGAATTTACATGGTAAATTACTACATCTTTCAAATCTGCTGCACAGTTGTAAAATATTCACATTTCTTGCAAATTCAAACAAATTAGAACATGAAAAAATTATCCAAATACCAACATGAAGGAGTACATCAAGTTGCTATTGAATTTATACACTTCATTCACCAAGTAACCATGTTGAAATAGTGCAACAGTGCTGCACAATTGTCCCTGCTTTTTTATACCCTGTTGCTACCTATTTAGACCATATGGGAATGCTTCTAAATAGGTCATATGTCCTTTGTAATCCTTATGAACTCACTCCATCCATATCCTCATGCTTTTATTGACAACTTCAAGGTGTTCCTA
Source organism: Wollemia nobilis (assembly GCA_028583015.1). Classification (NCBI taxonomy): domain Eukaryota; kingdom Viridiplantae; phylum Streptophyta; class Pinopsida; order Araucariales; family Araucariaceae; genus Wollemia; species Wollemia nobilis. The sequence goes on along the minus strand of JAQPPZ010002384.1, from coordinate 3,745,440 downwards.
TAAAGTGACAACTTGCTGATTTTTATATGGCTATTTTTTTCAGATTTTCAAACTTATGGCAGTCCTAAAATTTTTGCTTCAATGTGGATTTGAAACAAGTTTAAGGGTAGGAAAATATTCAAAAACCATTGAGAATTTAATGGATATCAGCATACCACATTTGGTTAAATGTTTTTATTTGCTACTTAATCAAGCAAACGCAGTCACAAAATGTTGAAAATAGTCAAAAACAGAGATATAATGATCTTAACATAAAATCATGCTAACACTTAACAAATATATATTCTAATCAACTATTTGGCATTTAACTTAATAATATGACAATTTTTATATGTCAAACATAGTGTAAAAATGAGGCATTTTCGGGCCTCATCAAAACACATGTGGCAGTAGTAAAAAGAATTTTTAGGTATCTAAAAGGGACTATGGATTTTGGAATTTGGTATCCTAGAAGTGACAGTTTCACACTCACAACATATACAGATGCAGATTGGGCCGGAAACATTGATGATAGAAAAAGCACAAGTGGAGGACCTTTCTTTCTTGGAGAAAGACTAGTCTCCTAGTTAAGTAAGAAGCAGGTTTTAGTATCACTATCTATATCAGAGGCAAAATATATTGCAACAGTAGCTAGTTGTACACATGTATTATGGATGAAGAGGAATTTAAAAGACTTCAAGATAAAGCATGATCAGCTTATTCCTATAATATGTGATAATACCAGTGCCATATGTATGTCAAAAATCTTAGTAATACAATCCAGGATGAAGCACATTCCAATTAAGTATCTTTTTCTAAGAGACCAGGTGTCATATAAATAGGTCAAATTGGAGTATGTCACTACAAAGGAATAGATAGTAGATATTTTCACTAAGCCACTCTCAAAATAAAATTTTGAGTATCTTCGAAGAAAATTGTGAGTGATACTCCCACCCAAGAATTAACCACCTCATGTGGAGGTGGGGAGGGGCTAAGCTAAGAGGCTCATTCTTAGCCCCAAGCCCTAAAGATGACCCTTTGCCATTGATGACATAGGGGGAGAGATTTGTGTATATTGAGGAGAGTTTTTGATATGGGGAGAGATTTGATATTTGAGAAAGTTTTGAGCTAGGGGGATCAAAGTCCCGGGGAGTAGAAAAGAAGGTCAGATTTTAGTAAAAGGATATGGGTTGCCATCAATGACAAAGGGGGAGATTGTTGGAAATTTTGAGTCCCTAAGCTAAGAGTTGTCATTGATGTCAAAAGGATCTATGTAAGTAAGCACTATGTTTGTGTTTCACAAAGAGATTCATGAGAAGCAAATTTTTTTGATCAAAGGTTCAAGAAGGGATGCATGGCATGTGGTTCCAAAAGGAGCTTCAAGGGAAGATTTGAAAAAGGTTTTATTTAAAAACATGGATGGTAGATTTGAAATGGATTTTTCTTAAAATCCAAGTTGGCTTTTCGTTTCATCGAAAAAGGTGCCCCGGTGATGGAGATATTTAATTTTAAATATTTAGTTTAAATTTTAATTTATTTAAAATTTTAATTTTAATTTTAAAATTAAAATTAAAAGTTTATCCGTCGACATCATGAAGGAATTTTCAAAAAGGCCGACGTTTCCAAATCAAATGGAAGGCATATACATATGCCATTGAATTTTTTAATTCATTCATCCTTGCTCATTGATATTTGTGCTTGGTATTTGTGAAGAAAGAGAGCTCATGTTTTTTATTTAAGTGACGCAGCGAACATTAAATGGAGACATCGACCACTTCCTAAAATGCATTGGGCAATGTGGCCTAGTGGTAGCTTGGATTGTGCAAAGGTTTTGGTGACAAGGAGGTTGTGCGTTCGATTCCCGCAAGCATAATTTTTGGCTTTGTTCTATTGAGGTGCCCAAGGCGCATACTTTTCACTTGGCAGAAGAGGGTAAAGGATAAGAACTGGGTGGCACTTCTTTTTCACTAATGAGCCCGCAGCTCGTATGGCAACTTGGTCCTGGCTAGGGCATTCACATTGGGGCAAGACGAGGGTTTGATTCCCCTCGAGGCAGGTATTAAGGTTTTTATTAATCTTTTGTTTGGATTGCCTAAGGTGGAGTGATAAGGGGTAAATGTGCCTTGTTAGTTGATTTGTTGAGTAACCTTAGGGAATAATGTCATGGTGGCTGTTTGAGTTGTGAATTATTTTTAATTGTGATTTTTGAAATTGCTAGGAGCAATAAGGGTTTTTGATAAAGTTCTTTTTAGTGAAATTTTTTTTTAGTAAGGTTTTTATTTTAAAAATAAATTTGGTGGATGTTAAAATAAAGTAGGAGTAATGAGGTGTTATTTGGATATTATTGTTGTGTTATTACTCAAGATCTCTAACCCTTGTTGAGTGTTGAAAAAGAAAGTGTGTTGAGTGTGACGAATTTAGTGGACAACTCATAAAGCATAAAAAAGGTATGAGAAATATTCTCCATTGATTTTATTTGGGTGGTTGATTTATGAAATATCATTGGAGTGAAAAGGATTGATTGTGGTTTCATTTTCAAAAGTGATTGGTTTAATGCTTCAAGGTTTTCTAGTTTGAGAATTTTGATTAAAACCTTGTTTTATAAGAATTTTTGTTGAAGTGAGTTGTTGTGCAAAGAACTTGAACTTGAGTTGGAAAAGAACATGAGTATCATTGTTATGTGAGAGTTGTTTTTGAGTATTGTTGGAAACATTTTGAGTTGATTGATTCATGCTTGGACTAGGGTTTGTGATAAAGAGTTGGTCCTTGTGGTGATTGGATGAGTAGAATTATTTGAGCCTAGTCAAGTGAATGTGTGGAGTGGTTGTTCAAGTTCCATAAAATAAACTATTCTATATTCTGATTTAATTGAGATTGAGTTTGAGAATAGAACATATTGAGTCTCTAACAATTCTCTTTATGCTTCTATGAGATTGCTTTGAATTGAGATTGAGATTTAAGTATAGAACATATTGAGTCTCTAACAATTCTCTTTATGCTTATATGATATTGCTTTGAATTAAGATTGGGATTTGAGTATAGAACATATTGAGTCTCTAACAATTCTCTTTATGCTTCTATGAGATTGAGTGAGCCTATTGAGAAAATTTGAGCAAGTTCTAAGCGAGCCTATTGAGCAAATTTGAGCATGTTCTGAGTGAGCCTATTGAGCAGATTTGAGGAGGTTTTGAGTGAAACTATTGATAGATCTTTGGAGGTGACAGAGTATAGAGGACAAAGTCTCAGTGGATAGAGATCTAGTAGCTAGGATAATTGAATACAGATCTGAGTGAGGAGTCTTCAAGTGGAGAGAGATCCACCAGTCGGTGCAGTAGAGATACAGAGTCTTCTAGAAGATTACTAGCCAAAGTAGAAAGGGAAAGAGTTCTCTATGGAAGATATCCACAAACCTGAGATTTAGGGGATCAAAATCTCCTTTGGACAGAGGTCCATAAATATTGTAATTGGGAAGGATTCCCAAGATATTATTTGAGAAATATTTAGAATAAATATTTTTTGTGGAGGTAGCCCACATTGGGTGAACCATGTTAAAAATGATGTCTCTCATGTGTGTGATGCTTTGTGTGATGTTTACTACTTTATTAATGTTGATTCTACTATTTGGGGAAAAGTTTTATATTATATTGTTCACCCCCCTTCTCAGTATAAGCACATTTTCTTCAATTAATATCATGGAGCACACCATCAATAGTACTAGGAACAATGCAAAGAGTTGAAGAAAAATTTGGCAAAATAATGTTTTATGAGGGTTTATGGTAAAATATTGGTGGAAGATTAAATGGTTTTATTAAAATCATTATGAGGATATAAAAGTCTCCTCACACATTGATATGGCAGTTAAGATTTTAAAAAGACCCATGGTGGAAGAATTATTTACAAATTTAAAGGTTTAAGTTTAAACCCAAGGAAGGCTTTAATATCCTTAAACAACAAAGAGATTTTGTGTATAAATTAATGCCAAAGAGGCATTCAAAACTTACCCCTTGACATTATTAATGCATGTGACAAGTTTGAAACGTTTTTGGTGAAATCGTGATTGTTGAGGAAGAAGACAAGGATTCACTTGTCTTTAGCGCTAGGTAAAAGATAAAAGGGAAAGATCCTTTTGGTTAAATAATAAAATACATGGTGGTCCATTGGCAGCACACATTTTGCAAAGGCATTGGGAGTTGAGGAGTCCATGATCGATTTGCATGGATGATTGGCATGGTTGACTTGAGCACCAAGGAAAAGTTTTGATTGTGTTCGATTTTGAGCACCAGGTTTGGTATAAGGAGCACGAGGTGCTCATAGAGTGTTAAGCGTGCGTCTAGCGCATGCGGTGGCTAAGTTCGTGGCTAGAGTGCTCACAGTGGTAGATATTGTGGGTTCAAATCCCACTAAGTTACAAAGGTAATTTTTGATAAATTTTTTATACCGCCCAAATTTTTTTCTAAGGTATTATTAGGAGTTATAAGGGTTTGTGGATAATTATTTTTTTGTGTTGTTTGGAGTTATAAGGGTTTGGTGAAGAATTAATTTTGGTAATTAATTTGTGTTGTTAGGATTTATAAGGGTTTGTGAAGAATTATTTTATTAGAAATTGTTTTTTGCCATTTGGAGTTAAAAGGTTTTTGAAAGAGTATTTTATTGAGAAGTGATTTATGTTATTTTAAGGAAAATGGATTTGATTCTTGCCAAAGTTCTTTTTTCCATTAAAATTGATAAAAGATGTTTTGAGTTATTTTGCTAGAAGTTGAAATTATTTTATTTTGGAGTTTATAAGGTGTTATTGGATAAATATTTTATGTATGTTGTTGGTTGTTTTTGAAAGGTGGAGTGATAAGGTGTAATTGAGTTTTTGAAATATATTGTGAGAAATATTTATCTTCTAACCTCTTTAAGTTTGACATAGAAGTGTGAAGAACACAAGCTTATACTGAGATGGGGGGGTGAACAATATAAGACCACTTTTAATTTTTTCTTTTAAAGCAGCTTTCAATTCAATAACATGCAGCATAAAGATAGCAGAAATCAAAACAATGCACAAAATACAATCCACAAAGTGACACAACAATTTACGTGGTTCACCCAAGGTGGGCTACTCCACGGATAAAACTTTCCTCTAAAAGTTATATCAAAGTCCTCTAGGAATCCTTCCCGATTACAATGTTTATGAGCCTCAGCTCAAAGGAGATACCTTCCCCTAATTCTGCTTTGGCTGGTGATCCTCTAAAAGACCTCTACCTCCTCTACCCTTAGCAAGTGGAACTCTATCCTTAGAAGACACCTGTCTTCCCTGCTCTGGCTGGAGATCTCTGTCCTCAACTCTATCACTGCAAAGCTAGTCCTCGAATTTGCACCAAAACACAGTCCTTCGATCTGGCACAAATGCCCTCTTCCTCTTCCTCTGATCTGCACCAAACACAATCCTTCGATCTGGCAAAGGTTTGTCCTCTTCCTCTGTTCTGTATAAAATACAGTCCTTCGTTATTTTCTTGCCGTCACAACTGCACTCGATCGAACAACGACCTTTGCACTTCTACACATTCATAGCAGTATCATCTTCGTTTCCTTACAGTCTCCTACACTTAGAAGATTCGACGAAATGCACTCTTATACTACTATCAATCTTCGCACTCTACTTTTTTCATGAACTTCACTATTGCACTAAATCTGTGAACATCACTCTTCGAACGCACACTTCGATCGATGATCAAAATTCTTCAAACAACCCTCCTTTTATACCCACTATCTCAAGATTAGAACCTTGATCTTAGTCGGCTATTTACCCTTTAATTATGTTGGCTGCAAAACCCTGCGCTGTGTCTGCCTAGATTTAACTCTATCGGCTTCATTGCCTCCTTGTAGCTTCTAGCGCGAAACTTCAACATGTCATGATATCGTGACATCTTTGCCTGTCGTACACCTTCTATGCTTGCTATCGTGAAATCACAACACTACTACCTTTGTCAACTTCCTATGTGCTTTTGTCATGAAATCATGACACCTTTGCCTCTTGCTGACGTCATCACACTTCTGTAGAGAAATCATGACACTTTAGCTTTCATGGCCTTCCTTTCAGCTTCTATCGTGAAATCATGACACTTATGAATTTTGCTGACGTCATCTTCACTCTGTCACGAAATCACGACACTTTCATCTTCATGGCCTTCCTCTCAGCTTTTGTCATGAAATCGCGACACTTATGAATTTTGCTGACGTCATCTTCACTCTGTCATGAAATTGTGACACTTTCTGCATCCATACAACTTCTTTGTAGCCTGTCACAAAATCGTGACGCTTCTCCTTTCAGGCTCGTCTCTTTGCTGCAAGTCACGAAATCATGACAGTTCTCACTTCGAGCTTTTCAGCATGTCACGAAATCATGACAGTCCTCAACTTGAAACTTTGCATCATGTCACAAAATCGTGACAGTTCCTAAATCACTTTCTCTCTCTTCAATCTTGTCACGAAATTGCAACAGTTCACACTGCAGACTTTCTCTTCTGCAACATGTCACGAAATCGTGACATTTTCTTGTCCGTATAGCCTCCTTTGTAGAATGTCGCGAAATCGTGACACTTTTCTTTCTCTGCCTTCCTGCACTGTTCAAGTCGCGAAAATGCGACATGTCGCAAAATCGTGACAGCTTTGCCTGCTACATCTCTACCTTCCTGAATGTCACGAGATCGCGATAGTTTTGCCCAAACTTTCTCTCTCCTCAAACATGTCACAAAATCATGACAGTTTTGCCAGTGCTTTCTCTCTCCTAAAACATGTCACGAAATCATGACAGTTTTGCTAGCGCTTTCTCTCTCCTAAAACATGTCACGAAATCATGATAGTTTTTCTAGCCGCCTGCAAACTTTTTCTAACTTATCTTTTTCTTGATATTTTGCAACTGGGCTACTCTGATTTTCTTGGAGACTTACTGACCAGCTGAAACCTTCATCAAAACACATTCTTAGACATAAAAACAAATTGCTTCAAGAACTCCTTGACATCAATGACAACAACTATACTTGAGCAAAGGCAATGTACTCAAGGTACCCAAAATTGCCAACAATCTCCCCCTTTGTCATTAATGGCAAACCTTTACTAACAACACATCTTCAAGAGCCAAAAATAAAATTAATCTGAGCTGACAACTGAGAATCTTTCTTTGAAGTTTTGCTCCCCCTAACTTGAAGCTTTCCTCTTCACTTGAAGCTCTCCCCCTTTGTCATCAATGGCAAAGGGTCACCTTTGGGGCTTGGGACTAAGAATGAGCCTCTTAGCTTAGTCCCTCCCCCACCTCCTGATGAGGTGATTAATTTTGGGGTGGGAGTACAACTCCCAATTTCTCCCTTAGATACTCAAATGTAACTCTCAGAAGAGGTTTTGTGAAGGTATCTGCAATCTGCTCTTTAGTAGACACATATTCTACCTTGACCTATTTATCTTGCACTTTCTCCCTTAGAAAGTGATACTTGATGGAAATATGCTTTTTCCTTGAGTGCATTACCGGATTTTTGGAAATACTTATGGCACTAGTATTATCACAAAATATGGAGATGGGTTGTTCATTCTTGACTTTGAAATCCTCCAAGGTGGTTTTCATCCATAGAAATTGTGTACACCCAGCCACTGCTGCTATATATTCAGCTTCTGCTGTAGATAAAGAAACTGAAGGTTGTTTCTTACTTAGCCAAGAAACCAAAATCTTTCCTAGAAAGAATGCTTCACCACTGGTGCTTTTCCTATCATCATTACTGCTTGCCCAATCTACATCTGTATAGGCTGTGAGAGTGAAATCATCACCTTTGGGATACCAAATCCCAAAGTCCATAGTTCCCTTTAGATATCTGAATATCCTTTTAACTGCTATAACATGAGAATATTTCGGAGCAGCTTGAAATATGGCTACTAACCCAACCGCCTACATGATATCTGGTCTGGTAGCTGTAACATATAATAAAATGCTAATCATGGATCTGTACAATTTTTGATCTGTCGCTAGAGATTCATCATATTTACTCATCTTGCACCCCGTAGTCATTGGAGTACATACAGGTTTGTTGTCCATCATCCTAATTTTTTTTAACATTTCTTTGATATACTTTCCTTGAGAGAGAAATATACCGTCTTTTGATTGAGCAATCTAAACACCCAAAAAAAATGACAACTCTCCAATCATAGACATCTCAAATTCCTTTTGCATGGTGTTAGAAAAATCTTTGCACATCTGGGTATTATTTCCCCCAAAAATGATATCATCAACATAGACAACTACAATCAGCATATCATTACCTTTATCTTTTATATACAAATTGCTATCTGCCACACCTTTCCTGAAACCTTGCTCATGAAGGTACCTGTCAAGTCTTGAATACCAAGCCCTAGGTGCTTGCTTTAACCCATACAAGGCATTTTTCAGTTTGCACACATAGTCTGATTGATCTGAGAGAGACAAGCCTTCTGGCTGTTCTACGTAGACTTCTTCATCCAAAACTCCATTTAAAAACGCTGATTTCACATCCATTTGATACACCTTGAATGCTTTGAAGCTTGAAAGGGCCAAAAACATTCTGATGGCTTTGAGACGAGCAACAGGAGCAAATGTCTCTTCGAAGTCAACACCTTCTACTTGAGCATAACCTTTGCAAACCAACCTGGCTTTGTTTCTGACAATCTTTCCATCCTCATTGAGTTTATTTCTAAAAATCCATTTTGTGCCAATGAAATTCTTGTTCTTAGGTCTTGGAACTAAATCCCAAGTTTCACTTTTCTCTATTTGATTTAGCTATTCATCCATTGCTTTTACCCAAAATTTATCTGCACATGCTTCACTGAAATCTCTTGGCTCAATCTGAGATAATAAAGAAATATTTGTAGAATCGTGTGTCGAAATGACTCTTCTTCTAGTTTGTCTGTTGTTTGGATCACCAATGATCAAATATTTGGGATGATGTTTCTGAACATATCGTGATGGAGTTTTGGGAAGTAGCTGCTATTTTTCTTCTTCTTCATCTGAGACCTCTCTGAATTCTTCTTGAAAGATTTCATCACTGATTTCCTTGATAGGTTCTCTTATCCCTGTCTTTTCATCAACTGTTACATTTATGCTCTCTACGACTATATGCATTCTTTTTTTGAAGCATCTGTAAGCCTTGCTTCTACTGGAATAACCAAGATAAATTCCCTCATCACACCTAGGATCAAACTTACCCAAATTTTGATCTTCCCTTCTGATGAAGCACTTACTCCCAAACACTTTGAAATGTTTTACTATAGCTGGTCTTCCTTTCCACAACTCATAAGGAGTTTTATGATGATTTACTCTAAGTTGGGCCCTGGTGATAATGTAGACTACTGTACTGACTGCCTCTTTCCAGAAACCATCCGAAAGTTTTGAATCATTTAACATAGCTCTAGCCATATTTTCAATAGTTCTATTTTTTCTTTCAACTACTCCATTTTGTTGAGGAGTTTTTGCTGCTGAATATTCTCTTTTAATTCCCTGTTTCTCACAGTATTCCACAAATTCATTAGATGTGAACTCTCCTCCTCTGTCCGATCTCAAGAATTTGATTCTCTTTTCAGTCTCATTCTCAATCATTTCTTTGAAAGCTTTGAATTTTTCAAAAGCTTCAATTTTTTCTTTGAGAAAGGTCACCCAAGTCATTCTAGAATAATCATCTATAAACAACATGAAGTAGCTTTCTCCCTAAATGCTCTGAGTTTTGGTGGGGCCACATAAATCAGTGTGAATGAGATCTAATGGTTTTGAAGAAGTATACCCTTTTGATTTAAAACTGGTTCTGGTCTGTTTTCCATGTTGACAAGGACCGCAAATGGTGTTATGGGGCCTTTTTATTTTTGGCAAGTCTCTAACTGCTTCCTTGTTACTAATGTTGACAAGATTATCAAAGCTCAAATGCCCCAATATTTTATGCCATAACCAACTCTCATCTTCTTGAGTTAGAAAACACTTTTCCTTTTTTATCTCACTTAGTATGTAAAGATTGTTTGGAGTCCTTGTCGCACTAGCAATGAGTTTTCCATTTTTTTCTTTACGAATCTCACATCTATCTGAAAAGAAAGATACTATGTGTCCTTGATCACAAAGTTGACTCACACTTAGAATATTATGTCTTAAACCTTCTACATAAAGCACATTTTTAGTTTTAGATTTCCCATCCAAGCTAAGAGTCCCTTTACCACAGATTTTAGCAGACCTGTTATCTCCAAAACTAACTGTTCCTCTATTTGTATTTTTTAAGACCATAAACTTATCTTTTTCACCAGTCATATGTTTTGAACAACCACTATCAAGATACCATTTCTCTGCTTTGTATTGAGCATGAAAAGCAGTTTGAACTATCATTGACTTAGACTTGATCTCATTTCTCTTTTTAGCAGACTTTAGGCTAGGTCTATTCAAACTACACATCCTTGCTATATGCCCAACATTCTTGCAATTGTAACATATGACATTTTTATCCAAAAGAGGTGCAAAAGAGTTAACATTTTCCTTACTATGGCTATTCACGGATTTAATGCAATGTATAGCTTTGTGACCAAATTTCTTGCAAGAAAAATAGTAACCATGGAAAGTATTATGTAACCTGTTTTGATGCCTAGGATGATTGTTCTTTTTATGACCAACTGGAATCCATCGATCTTCAGGCTGAAGATTGATCTTGCTATCTCTTATTCCTGTCATGATTCTTGAGAACAGAACTCTCTTCCCTGAAATTCTCAAAGCCCAGAAGAATTCACTTTAGAGATTGAACTTAACCTCTTCATCCTTTTCTGAAACTGTTTGTTCTTTCGAAAGATCCTTCTCCAAGTTGTTATGCTTTTTTTGGAGAGACCTGCTCTGATACCAATTGAAGAACACAAGCTTATACTGAGAGGGGGGGTGAATAGTATAATACCACTTTTAAATTTTTCTTTCAAAGTAGCTTTCAATTCAATAACATGCAGCATAAAGATAGCAAAAATCAAAACAATGCACAAAATACAATCCACAAAGTGACACAACAATTTACGTGGTTCACCCAAGGTGGGCTACTCCATGGATAAAACTTTCCTCTAAAAGTTATATCAAAGTCCTCTGGGAATCCTTACCGATTACAATGTTTATGAGACTCAGCTCAAAGGAGATACCTTCCCCTAATTCTGATTTGGCTGGTGATCCTCTAGAAGACCTCTACCTCCTCTACCCTTAGCAAGTGGAACTCTATCCACAGAAGACACCTGTCTTCCCTGCTCTGGCTGGAGATCTCTGTCCTCAACTCTGTCATCGCAAAGCTGGTCCTTGAATTTGCACCAAAACATAGTCCTTCGATCTGGCCCAAATGCCCTCTTCCTCTTCCTGTGATCTGCACCAAACATAATCCTTCGGTCTGGCAGAGGTCTGTCCTCTTCCTCTGTTCTGCATAAAATATAGTCCTTTTCTATTTTATTGTCGTCACAGTTGCACTCGATCAAACAACGACATTTGCACTTCTACACATTCACAGTAGTATCGTCTTCGTGCACTCTGTTTCCTTACAGTCTCCTACACTTAGAAGATTCGATGAAATGCACTCTTATATTGCTATCGATCTTCGCACTCTGATTTTTCGATGAACTTCACTGTCGCACTAAATCTGCGAACATCACTCTTCGAACGCACACTTCGATCGATCATCAAAATTCTTCAAACAACCCTCCTTTTATACCCACTATCTCAAGATTAGAACCTTGATCTTAGTTAGCTGTTTACCCTTTAATTACGTCAACTACAAAACCCTGTGCTGCATCGACCCAGATTTAACTCTGTCGGCTTCACTGCCTCCCTGTAGCTTCTGGAACATGTCGTGATATCACGACATCTTTGCCTGCCATACACCTTCTATGCTTGCTATCGCAAAATCATGACACTACTGCCTTTGTCGACCTCCTTTGTGCTTTTGTCATGAAATCGCGACACCTTTGCCTCTTGCTGACGTCATCACACTTCTATAGCAAAATCGTGACACTTTAGCTTTCATGGCCTTCCTCTTAGCTTTTGTCGCAAAATCGTGACACTTATGAATTTTGCTGACGTCATCTTCACTCTGTCGTGAAATCACGACGATTTCGTATTCATGGCCTTCCTCTCAGCTTTTGTCATGAAATCATGACACTTATGAATTTTGCTGACGCCATCTTCACTTTGTCACAAAATCGTAACACTTTCTGCATCCGTACAACTTCTTTGTAGCCTGTCGCAAAATCGTGATGCTTCTCTTTTCAGGCTCGTCTCTTTGCTGCAAGTCATGAAATCACGACAGTTCTCACTTTGAGCTTTTTAGCATGTCACAAAATCATGACAGTCCTCAACTTGAAACTTTGCATCATGTCACAAAATTGTGACAGTTCCTGAATCACTTTCTCTCTCTTCAATCTTGTCACGAAATCACGACAGTTCACACTGCAGACTTTCTCTTCTGCAACATGTCGCAAAATCGTGACATTTTATTGTCCATACAGCCTCCTTTGCAGAATGTTGCAAAATCGTGACACTTTTCTTTCTCTGCCTTCCTACACTATTCAAGTCGCAAAAATGTGACATGTCGCGAAATCGCGACAGTTTTGCCTGCTACGTCTCTGCCTTCCTGCATGTTGCGAAATCGTGATAGTTTTGCCCAAACTTTCTCTCTCCTCAAACATGTCACAAAATCATGACAGTTTTGCTAGCGCTTTCTCTCTCTTGAAACATGTCGCGAAATTGCGACAGTTTTGCCAGCGCTTTCTCTCTCCTAAAACATGTCGCGAAATCGCAACAGTTTTTCCAGCCGCCTGCAAACTTTTTCTAACTTATCTTTTTCTTGATCTTTTGCAACTGGGCTACTTTGATTTTCTTGGAGACTTACTGACCAGTTGAAACCTTCATCAAAAAACGTTCTTAGACATAAAAAAAATTGCTTCAAGAACTCCTTGACATCAATGGCAACAACTATACTTGAGCAAATGCAATGTACTCAAGGTACCCAAAATTGCCAACAAAGTGATTGTGGTTGTGGCAGATTTACAAGATCCCTTCACCATCAAGAAAAAGGTATGAGCACATTCTTCCATAGTTGAGTTGATTGGTTGGTTTTCTAAAAATAAGCTTGGAGTGAAAAGGACTTGATTAGGGTTTCCTTTTGAGAGTGTTTGAGTTAATGCATCAAGGTTTTTTGGAATAAAGAGTTGTGATTAAAACCTTGTTTGATAAGCATTGTTGTTGAAACTATTGGTTGTATGAAGAACTTGAGTTAGAGTTTTGAAAATAACATGAGTATCATTGTTATGTGAGATTTTTTGTTGAGAATTATTAGAAATATTTTGAGTTGGTGGTTATATGCTTGATCTAGGATTTGTGAGAAAGGGATGTTTCATTGAGTGATTGGTTGAGTAGAGTTGATTGAGCCTAGTCAAGTGGATGTGTGAAGTGATTTTTCAAGTTCCATAAAAAAAATTATTCTATATTATGATTTGAGTTAAGAAAGTGATTGAGCATTGAATATAGAACATATTGAGTCTCTAACAATTCTCTTTATGTTTCTATGAGATTTGGACAAGTTCTATGTGGACTTGTTGAGCATATTTGAGAAAGTTCTATGTGGAATTATTGAGTAAATTTGTGCTAGACCAAAGGTCTGTGTTCAGTGCAAATTTGAGATAGAGCCTTGGAGGTGATAGAGCAAAGATGATAGTAGTATCCAGTGGATATAGATCCATCACCTAGGGCAGTGAGGATAGGTCTTTTGAGTGGGGATAAGAGTCTTCAGTGGAGAGAGATCCACAATCTAGTGTAGTGGAGGTAGTAGTCTTCTAGAGGTTCACAAACTAGAGTAGAGGAGAAGGAGTTATCTTGTGGATAGATATCCACAAGCTTGATTTAGGGGATCAATATCTCCATTGGATAGAGGTCCATAAACATTGTAGGGAAATAATTCCCAAGAGAATTGAGAAAAAAATATAAGAACTATTTTCTCCATGGAGTAGATTGCATTGGGTGAACCATGTGAAATCATGTCTCTCATATGTGTGATGCTTTGTGTGATGTTTACTACTTAATATTGTTGATCCTATTATTTGGATTAAAAAGCAAAAAGTTTTATCTTATACTGTTCACCCCCCCTTTGAGTATAAGCACATGTTCTTCAAGGTCCACATTGCATATCTCAAATCCACGGGCATCCCAAGAGGATATTGTACCGCATATCTCCTTCAATAACATGTAAGAGGGTGGAAATGGTTTTGAAACCATCCTAATAATGGTGTTGACAATAAAGCACATAGAGCCATAAAAGACTTGAAGGTCCATAGAAGGAGTAGGAATATGAGTAGGAGGAAGGTGAATATGGCCAAGGGTAGTGGTAGAAATGATGCTGATGGATGAACCAATATTGATGAGAATGCTCTTGTAAGTGATGGAATTGATGGAATCCTAGATATGCAAGGGTGGATCCACCCCTTTGCCTATAAATTTTGTGATCTCATGGTCATGGAAGCTAATATAAGGTTACAAGAATCTTTGAACATTGCCAATAAATTTGACAAAGGTATTAGTATCATGGGTCTCAAGATCAAGAGAATAAAAAATGGAATTGAAGGCCTCACAATGAGTTTGGGATTGCTAAAAAAGGTCAAATATGTATAACATTGCGGGGGTAGTGCAGAGCTAATGAGAAATACTACTATGAATAGTGATGATATTCCACGGTATAGCGGTAGGAGTTGGTGGAGGAATTGGGGGATTCAAAGAAGGTGGTGGAAGATAAGTAGAAGGGTGTTGAGATTCAGTAGGAAGTGGGTAGCATTGGTTACGAGTAGCAAGGTTGATCATACCCATAATCCCCTATTACAAGGGTCATTATTAAAATTATTGACTTGTTAGGATTGTATTGAGCATTAGGACCCCCATGTTCGGGCAATGGATTTTGCTTAAATCCTCAAGTTTTGATTCTATGATGAAAGAGGGTTAGAAACCTAAATAGTGCCATAGTCGATAAGATATTGAATGGTATGCTGAAAGACACAGTAATAATCAAGAGAATGGTAATGTTGGCAATGAAAATCACAAAATGCCTACAAATTTTGGTCCTGAGGGAGAGGACAATTTGGATCATTATGCTAGATGTTATGCAAGGTGATGAGGCCTTCATAAAATAACCTATGGAATAAAGTGGGCATGGGCTCAAAAAAAAGTTTCCAATTATGTGGTGGATGAGGGGGTGAGGATTACAATCCTGGTATAGATTAGAAGGTGATCGAGGGTTGAATTGGTATGCAATTTGTGGAGGTTAGGGTGGTGCTGATTGTGGAGGTTGGGATGGTGTAGATTGGGGCGATGGAGATGGAGAAGTGAGGAGCACTTGATTGGTCTGAGGTGGTTTGGAAGTGGAAGGGATGTATAAATTGTGATTGTAGCGGTAGTTGGATGGATAAGGTTGTTTGGAATGGATCTTGATCTTACCCATATGGACCTTGATGTCCTCGATAATATTGGATTGAGCAATAGTCTATTTGAATGTGCAACTCTAATGGATTTGTAAAGTTTGAAATTTTTTCTTGAGATAACTTTTGGTGAATGGTTTGATAAGCTCTATAGGTGGAAGGGTAAAAGCAATATCGTGAATGACCATCCTCCATAAAGAGACAAAATATGTAATGGGATCATCGTCAAACTGGTGTAAAGCATAGAAATATGATAATCTCATCTTGGTTTTGATGTTGGTGGAAAAATATTTGAGAAGGAGATTGGCCAACTATTCAAACTTATAGAGACTATGACGAGGCAAATGGTTGTACCAATATAATTCTTGTCCCCCAAGAGAAAGTGCAAATGTGCAAAGCATGAGGGGATCACTACCATGAAGTTGGTAAAAAATGTGTAGAAGGGATTAAAGAACATCACTAATTGCAACATGGTAAACAAAATCGAAATTAAGAACATGTAAACCAAATTTATAATAAAGAATACCTCCTTTGTAGTAATCAATGAAATCCAATTACATATCCATCCCTCTTAGGGATACCAATGTTTGATACAATGAATACAATTGTGTTGATGCCCCTAAATGAGATTGATATACTATAAATGTTCTTTAGGTCTTCATCAAATTTGGATGAGGGCTTACTAGGATACCTCCTTCTCCATCATCAAGAGGAATGATGTTGAATAGTTCTTTGAATCCTTAGAAAAATTTGTCACCTACGTACAAGAGACAACAAAATGCATTAAAAGCATATGAAGCCTCTCATGATGAGGCTATTATCTAATAAATGCAAGAGATGAAGTAAACATGTAAATAAAAAATGAATATGTGTAAATATGCTTATAATATTGACAAATAAGCACAAAGCATGGCTTGAAACATGTATAGAAAGCTAATATTGCATGTAATATGAAGTATTAAGCATAAAATAAGCTAATATATGAAATCTTATGAAAGAAAGCATGTATGACATAAATGAAGGTAAATCTACCTATGATGCTACTAATTAACCATAGAAATATCTGCAATATGACTGATCTATGCTAGATTAACCTACATACATGTTAAGAAAAGTGAATCTACAACTAAAACAGAGAAATGAGGGTGTCAAACCCTAGTTGTGGTGCTTAGAGTAGCTGTATCTATTAGCCATGATTGACAACTATAGCTAATCTTGTGGGCCACTATTGAAAACAAAAACCATGGTCAAAGCATATTTTCTCTTAAACCATGGCTAGGAATGCTCAAATCCTCTGTATGATTAATGGTGAAGGGTTGCCTTCATATCTGAACACTGATTTGTGATTGATTTCAATTGAATTGTTGTTGGATTGGTGTCAAATGGTATGGTTTTATTATCAATCCTTTGGAAGCTCCATTGTTGCAAAGGCAAGTGCCAAACTAGAATTGGGTAGCATATTCATATTCTTTAAAGGTTGCAATTGGCTCTCTAGTTTGGTAGGGCTTTGCTACAATAAAATTGGGATCATAATTGACTCTTTGAGGGATCTATAAATAGATAACTCAAATCCCAATCTTGGCTTCTCAAGGAAGCCAAGATCAAGAATTTGTTGGCCTGGACAGTTGGGAGAAAACATACAAAAACTTCCTCATCCGAAACCACTCGAGATCAGTTGCAACTTGGCTGTTACAACCAATTTTACTTGACTTTGATAGCCTAAGTTTGTTACAAGGCTAGCCACTGTTGCTCAGCATGGCTAGGATCCTAGCCACTATTTTCAACCATGGCTGAGATCTTATATGCTGATGTCATCAATGACTAAGGTTGAATAGGCCTAAGATACCTAAAATGAGTGATTAGAATCACTACTTAGCCTTGGGAGGATCCAAGGTCATTCATATGGTTTGCAAAGGTGCCCATATGAGTAGTCTCCTAAACATGATGTGTTTTAGGTGTCTACAAATACCCCTTTTGGGATGCATTATGGGAAAACACAATGTTGAGAAAAAATAGATCACCTAAAGCCATGTTGTAGGTTGATTTATGATCATTGATCTAATCAACGTTAGATGCCCCAATCTTGCAAAGGATGTACATCCTAGAATAATTGCTTCCAATGGGATGGAAGGCTTAAATTTTGTAAAGCTTTTGCGTGTCCAGATATAATTGGTAGCATTAGGGATATAATTGGTTCGATAGATGGATCACTAAAGGCTTTAAAATAGAATATTTTATTTTTCCCCAATAAAATGGTAAGCTTATGCTAGTTGTTAGCAATGATTCGCAAGACAAACACAATTTGCATGATTGAGTGATCCTTTGTTGATTTTGATTATGAATGTTTATATTATGAATACCCCCTCAAGTGAAGATCGATGAGGAAAGGACAAGTGATTAAAGTGATGAGTCACTTGACCAAGATGAATAATTTGGATGATTTAAGACTTTTGCATTTTGTTATATGACAAGTCCTATTATAGTCATGATTTCAATCGTTAATAGTAATTGTACATCTCTATCCTGTGGAGTAGTATGACCATAATGGCCTTCTTAGGGAATCAAGATGATAGCAATTCCATTTAGGATTGTATTGAATCACTATGTTTGATGATATAATAAAAATATCATAGAAGAAATAAAATGAATGCTTCATTCCCATGTGGTATTTCGACCGTAATGGCCTTCTTCAAGATTGAAGTGAATAAATTTCAATTCAATGATGACTAATTTACCCCAAATGGCCTTATGGTAATTTAATCATCTTGCTAGATTGCATAGAGTGCTAGTCCCTACAACCACCAAGTGTATAGAGTAAATAACTAGATACGAGGCACATTTGAAATTTTTATTGTTTATTTTAGTGTTTTTATGATTTTATGATTTATGATGCACGTTCATAAAAGAAAGGAAATGAATACCTTATTCCTGTGGAGCAGCCTAGCTGCAATGGCCTTCTTCGATATTGAAATGAAGAAATTTCAATTCATAAATGAATAATTTGTTTCAAATGGCCTTATGGTAATTTACTCATCCTGTCAGATTACATGGAGCGCAAGTCGCTACAACTTCCAAGTGTATAGAGTAAATAACTAGGTATGAGGCATATTTGAAATTTTATTTTTTTGTTATTTTTGAAATGTTTAAGAATTCTAGAGTGGTAGATATGCTTAATTATCCATTATGAATCTCCTTGTGGTGAGATTTTAGGAGCATTTATTGTAACTTTCTAGTCGTGGTTGACAATCACAACTAGTTTTTGCAAGTTTCTTAGCCACGAATGACAACAACGTTTGAGGTTGTCCTACTCTATTCTTATGGATGACAATAGAAGCTGAAGCTCAAGTGAAAAATATAAAAGGAAAATTAGGGTTTTTATTGTTCATTATTTCCATCTGGCATAAAGTGAGAGTGAGAGCTCAAATGTGAGAGAGAGTTATTGATATGGAATGTTGACTGATTTACTACCTACCACCATGGTAGACTGGACTAAAGCATCGAATAGTGGTGGAGCTAGTGCTCCTAAGGTAGAATATTCATCTCTCCTTTGTGATTTGAAAGTTTAAAATGAACCTCATTAATTAATGGCTTTTAAATGAACCTCACTAAACTGCAGTAATGAACCTCACCTTAGGCTAGATGTAGCTGTAGGATAGCTTAGGGTTGGGTTTACTTTTTTTGAGGCAATTTTGATATGGGAAATGACCTTGAAAGGGGTCATTCCTATAGTCACGGTTGGCAGCTATAGCTCCAAATTTTCCAATTGGAGGCTACGGTTGCCTGAAACGGCTAGGTTCAAACATCAACGGTCAGAAAATTGATCATTGATGCTAGCCATAGTTGATAACTGTGGTTACGATGATAGCTACTATTGTTAAAAGGGGCTAAGGAACTTTAGCCCAATTTGATTAATTTTTTTATTTTTTTCTATTTTGAACTTGGTTTTTTATTTATTTTTATTTTGCACTTGGTTTTTTGAATTTTTTTTTTTTTAAGGTTGAGTTTTGATTTTTTTTAAATTTTGAAGGTTGAGTTTTGAAATTTTTTGAATTTTGAATTTTTTTTTGAGTTTTTATTTTTGATTTATTGCATTTGGTTCTCTTCCTTTTATATTTTGACTATGCAGGTGTGGGAGCTTGACTTGTTGCACAAGCTGCTGCCTGACTTGACCCATGCTGACCTAGATTGGTTTGGGGTCGTGGGCCTAGGATACGTTATGAGATTGACCACCATTAAGGCAGACCAGACCTACATGACTAGGTTAGCCCATCGTTAGGATATGAGGACTAACACTTTTCATCTTCCTATTGGGGAGATAGCAGTTACATTGGAGGATGTCAACCGTATATATATGATTCCTATAGATGGACAGGCAATCACCTCTTTGGCTACCACAGTGAATACTACAGTGTTTCAGATGGTATTTGTTGATAGGCATGAGGAGGTGCTAGGAGACATAGATCATGGCAGAGTGCCAATGGATCATTGGTATAAGGCCAATGTATTCTCACAATGCCAGGTCGTCTTGATGCACATCATCTATAATGTGCTTCTTCTAGACACATCAGGAGTGAGGTTCCCCTAAAATATCTTGTTGATAGTGCAAGACTTACTTAGGATCACCACAACTGAGCCACTTATCTTAGCATGGGGAGTACACTTTTGGTGTAGCTATATGATGATCTCTATCACATCACACAATTGGGGTGAGTGGGAGTAGGATGTAGCATGCTACTTTAGATATGGTCTTGGGAGCACATTAGCATAGACTACCTAGGATTATTTCCCCTAAGGATCACCTCATTAGTACCCGTTACTCAGTATTATGGGGCTTGCTAGCCACAGGAGTCAGAGACCTATAGGAGCAGATGTCATGTGGGAGATTTACAACATTACATGGACTGGTTGATAGGGCTACAGGCTAGCTAGATCTTATGGTTCCCTTACTTGTACTGCCCAACATAGGGGAGACCAAATTCTATCTAAGATGGGCTAGGCATGACTGCTAGGTGATTGGGTGTAAGACCAAGGTGTAGGAGTTATTCCACTTATCTTGTGTGACCAAGTAGTTTAGGATTCAATAGAATATACCAAAGGAGCCAGTCCTCTACCACTGTCTTAAGGTGGAGACACAAATCACGTGGCCACAGGTCATGGATTTGATCAAGGAGGATGATGCCCTAAAGGATACAGGGGTAGTTTATGCCAAGAAAACTCCATACTATGATGCATAGTGGACTACCAGGCTATGGTAGGATGGTGGTCCTATAGGCACAGGGATGGCAATGCTACTGAGGCAACATTTGATGATCCACATGGGTTATGAGTGCACTAGAGGATATAGGGGGAGTGGGTTTAGGTAGCCACATAATAGGAGGAGCCACATGAGGGAGGAGGGTAAGGAGAAGCCTGATGATGAGGTGTCACAGCTACAAGCCCAGGTGCACAGTCTATAGACAACTTAGTGATAGATCCTATAGAGGGATACCTATCTAGCTATAGTGCAGGCTCAATGTAGTGTACTATAGGCTAATATAAGTACAAGATAAACTCAATGGTAGGTATATGAGGAGGAGAGTACCACCCTTTAGGCACATGTTGACTCAACCACAATGAAGATAGAGAAGATCACCAAAAAGTGGGATATACTATAGGTATAGCTAGATCTCAAACTGTTGAGAGAGACACTCTTAGAGTTATGATTGAGGTTTCTTCTACTCCATAGGCTACACCCTTTGCTCTAGCCACTCAGGGACAACCATTTTTAGGTACACTTTCTATAGGAGATGTAGCAACATTATAGGCATAGGTTTTTAGGTTATAGAGTTTGATCAACCAATACAATACTGGGTGCCAATCTAATGGCACATACATTAGGCAACTAGAGGAACAGTTGGCTTTCTATGGTGGCAATCTGCCTATATGGTAAAATATAGGAGGATCTCATAGGAGTTGATGGAGCGAGTCTAGAAATTCCTCATTGCGACCCAATCATAGGTTAGGTGCTCGATTTGAGATATCGACGGGCACTAGCTTTTAGCAACCTTGTAGAGAGGGAGCTGAGGGAGGAGGCGACTCAGGCGGTGTAGGCCACTCATGATATGATGAGATATCATTGTATAATTTTTGTGTGTAATATCTGAGAATCTACACTATTTTATCCTATGGGTATATTTCTATCTCTATGTATTTATGACACTTTACACACATGTATATGATATTTCAGTTTTATTATGGCTTATTATGTGTACCATTTTATTATTTTATGTTTATGTGATGCACATGGATGGAATGTGTGACCACCAAGGAAGCTCACACCCGATCTAACTATCGCAATCGAAGGGAAACACACAAATAGGCATGCATAATTTGATAACAAGAAATAAAGTGAATATAAGGAATTCTTTATTATTTTTGATGAAATCAAATTACAGATTCGTCCCTCTTAGGGATACCCATTTGATACATTAATTACAATAGTGTTTAATCCCTATCAAGGGTAGGTGTGATCAAAATGCCCCTCAGGGTGACACGAACTGCTCTAGGGTGTCGATGACCCTCTTCTTCGCAATGGGGAAGGGGTTGGATGCTTTATCTCTCCTTTAGAACTATTCCCTATGGTCAAGAAACAACAAGAATGTCAAAAATATAGGCAGCCTCTCGTGATGAGGCCCTTTTAGGTAAAATGTATAATGACACCATTAACATGCATAATCAAGAAAGCATAAAGAAAGTTGCTAAACTATGCAAAGCGAATCAAGATTCATGTAATAGCATAAAGTAAAATAGCATCTACACTATGCATGGATCAAATATAGAAAATGAAGCATAAACATGCATAAAGAAAGCATTCTAGTCCTAATTGAAACATAAGCATAAAATGTGAATCTAGCCTAGTTCTACGGTCAGAAGTCTTCTAAAATGCTATTAAATCAACAAAATGGCTAATCTAACCTAACTAGCTGGACAAAAAAGAAAAGAGTAAGGTGATCTATCACCTATTGCAAACCGTAGCTCTGGTGAGCGGTCTACATTGTGAACCATGGTTGACAACCATGGTTTGACCTCTGATGAGTTTACCCTCAAAATCAGGGGTAGTGGGCTCAATCTCCTTGTCCAAATTGATGTTCAAGGGTCACCTTCATTGTCCTCAGACTGATTTGGTGGTCAATTCGATGTGAAGGGCCTTCGTTTGCCTATATTTGCATTTCTTGATCCTCCTAAGCACCTAGGGCATCCATAATGCAATTCATCATGAATGGTGGCAAAAGGGTCAAGGATTAAGTGCAATAGCTCTATCTCTTAGTATACTCAGTTTGAGTATACAATTCGCCAGGGCTTCATTGCTCAAATCTCCAATGCTTGCTCTCTTTTTCTCCCCATTTGGAGGGGGTATTTATAGCATGCCCCTAGGGCTAGGGGTGGCTTCATGGAGAAGCCAAGACCAAGAAGGTTGGTTAGGATAGTTGGGATGGAAGCCTCTGGAATATTTCATCCTTCAACTACCTCCTTCTAGATCTCTTGGCCGTTCCAACCGATTTGGCTCGGATGGAAGGCCTAACTGAACTTCAGTTAAGACCGTAGGTCACAGTTGTGGTCCAGACTATAGACCGTAGGTGTCAACCATGGTTTAGACTGGAGACCGTAGGTCTGGGCTACGGTTCAGACTGCTTAGGCCAAAATGCCTAAATTGAGTGGTTAGAACCACTGCTCTATCTTGGAGTCTATCCAAGATCCTCCATATGGTCTTGTAGCATGTCCATATGAGTAGTCACCCTCGACATGACGTATTTTAGGTGTCTACAGATGCCCCTTTTGAGATGCATTGTGAGATTGAACAATGCTGAGCAAAAATATACATCCTAAAATGATGTCTAAGGTTCTATGATGATCATTAGTCAGATCAACATTAGATGCCCCAGGTCCAGCAAAAGGATGTGCATCTTGGAATCATTGCTTCCAGCTTGTGAAAGGCTTACATTTTGACAAGTCTACCCTCGTCATCAGACGTTCGGATAGCACCAATGCCAAGTATGGGTATCTTCTGACCCATAAATCCGAAGGATGAGAGTTGCAAACCAATTATCATATTTGTTGTTTACCCCAAGCAAAGGGGGAAGCTTATGATAGTTGTTGACAATGATTCGCAAGAACGAACACAATTTTGACAAGATCAAGGGATCTACGATCTCAGGGATCTTCTACTGACTTTGATTATGATTATGAAATTATGACTACCCCCTCAAGCGATGAGTCGATGAGGGTAATGACAATGTATGAAGCGATGAAATCGCTTGACCATAATGAATGATCCTGAACAAATTAAGATTCGAGCCTTTTAATGCCTTGGCTAGGCCTAGTTCAGCTTATGATTGCAACTCTTAGTAGTATTGGCACATTTCTATCCCCTGGAGCAGTCAGGCTACAATAGCCATCTTAAGGAATCAAAATGATACAAATGCAATTAGACTTGTGTTGAATCATATTTGTCGATGATTTGCTGAAAGATGTCATAAAAGAAATGACAATTTTACCCCAAATGTCCTTATGGTGATTTACTCATCTTGTCGGATTGCATGGATCGCAACTCGCTGCAACCGCCAAGTGTATAGGATAATTCACTGAATACGAGGCACATTTGGTTTTTAATTATTTGATTTTTTTTGTTTTAATTTTGCATTTATTTGATTGATCCTGGTGCTTTTAACATCACCAAATTTGCAATTTTAATCATTGATTTTGAATTTTTGTCCAGTGGAAGTCATTAATTTGCTCTTTTAAACCTTCCCACGATGGGTTTTGAGTGCATTTAATGCTAGTTGCGGACCGTAGGTATGGTCTATGATTTATATTTCCAAATTTTGGGAACCGCGGGTCAGACCTACGGGCGAAAAACCCTAGTTTCAAAACCGCAGGTGTCAGCTGCGGTTCATCGAGACTAGGAAAACCTATAAATTGAATTCTCATTTGAAATTTTTCATTATTTCCTAGCAAACACTAGCAATCTGAGAGCTCTAAGAGTGAGAAGACCCTTCCTGATCAAAAATGCTACCACACTCTACCTTGATTACACTCCTCGACCTCGATGGTGGATCCTGATCAGCCATCTACTAGTCGAGGACAGGGTGCGGGCAAGGTAACTCAAAATCGAGACCACGCACTCAATACCAGTAAAATGAACTACATTAAGTAATGTAGAAAATGAACCTCACTAAACTACTGGTAATGAACCCCACTAGTTTAGGCTAGCTTTAGGATTTTAATTTTATGACTTAGTGGTCTAGGAGGGTACCCAAAATGGGTGTCACTCCTAAACCATAGTTGGTAGCTACGGTTCCCAGTTGGAAAATTGGGGACCATAGGTTTCAGCTATGGTTTGTTGTTGCTATTTTTTTTTAAGCTCTAGTTAGCTAGATTTTGTCTTAAATTGTACTTGTTATTCTAGAGATTGACTTCTAGAGCCCGAGAGCTAGATATTCTGAAGACTCTCTATGAGGCTTTATCCGATGTCGATCGAGATTGGTTTTGAGTTGTCGGGTTTGGATACATCATGGATCTACCCACTATTAGGGTAGATCAAGCCTACCTAACTGCGTTGGCCCAACATTGGAATGCGTGGACCAACACATTTCACCTACCTATAGGTGAAATGACTATTACTCTAGAGGACATTTATAGGATCTTCAGGATCCCTATTGATGGTGAGGCCATCGTCTCCTCTACCTCTAGGGTAAAGGAGGTTATTTTTGACACTATCTTCGGTGACCAGAGCGAGGATGCTCAGGATGCGATAGACCACAATGGGGTACACATTGGTGAGTGGTACCATGAGGATGTCTTCTCTGCATGGGAAGCCCTCTTTATGCACCTCATAGTTTAGATTGTGCTTCCAGACTCCTCGGGCATGAGGATTCCTTGGAACCTCCTATCCACCACCTGGAGGGTGTTGTAGAGCTCTATAGAGGCACCTCTACTTCTAGCTTGGGGGAGCACCCTACTATGTCAGCTCTATAGGGAGCTGTACTAGATTATAGAGCATAGCTGTAAGGGCCTCAGTTGTAGTCTTCTATTATAGATCTGGGGGTGGCAGCACATTCGGATCGAGCATCCTTCAGATCTGCCCCTATGGATTACTGCTATTATTGATGATCGTTAGTGCTATGCCACCTACTGGCCTCATGAGGAGGAGGGTACCCATAGTAGGATCCATGCTGGTGATATCCAACACTATATTACTCAGTTCATGGCACTTGGCCTGAATGATGTTTAGTGGTGGCCCTATATGGATTGCCCAACATGGCTAGAGGAGGGCTAGTGGTTGAGATAGGCATGCCATGATAGATGGTTGATCGGTCGTAAGGCCAAGATTTGAGAGTACCAGTTCTACTCTTGGGTCCTATGGTAGTTTGGGCTCATGTAGGATATTCTAGATATCCCCCTTAGGTATCGATGCTTGGTTGTAGAGCATGATCTATAGTGGATCATTTTGGAGCCTCTAGGAGATGTTGTTGATGACTACCAAGAGACTAGAGTCGAGACTACTGGGACCACTCCAGAGTATGATGGGTGGTGGTCCATGTTTAGATGGTATGACATAGGGTCTCTAGGCTAGGAGCCAGATTAGGCAGAGGCAGAGGTGGATCTTGATGGGCGTAGGGTGCACCAATGGATAGAGGGTGGTTGGGGCAGCGACCATCATCGAGGAGGCTCTTGAGGTTGACCTTGATGAGGAGGCTCTAGAGGAGGGTGAGGTCCCTTTCGATAGTGTAGAGGGTCAGCTCTTAGCTTAGGTGGCTGACTTGTAGAGTCAGCTAGGGTGATTCCACATGTAGTAGCTAGAGCGAGACACTACTATCACCACTCTAGAGGTGAGAGTAGTTGATAGGGATAGGCACCTTACTGAGGTGCAAGATCAGATATAGGGTCTGACTATGTGGGCCATAGATGTAGAGGCCTAGGCTCAGAGATTGTAGACTACTCTAGAGTTAGCGTAGGCACAATGGACTATAGTAGAGGTAGAGAGGGATCTCCTCCGGGTATCGAGGGGGCTATGCCACCTCCTCAGGCTACTATGGGGCCTTCGATAGCACCAATGGTAGCACCAATAGCTGCACAAGATTCGATGATTGAGGTAGAGTGACTATGCGGTATGGTCATGAGGACCAATGAGATGCATGTAGCTCGACTTGCTCATATTGATCAGCTAGTCGGTTATATAGAGATGCATGGGCTATAGGTTCTTGAGGATCCTTTCTCCTCAGAGTCATAGTGTACTAGGTCTAGGACCTCAGGGTAGTCTATGGTGAGCTCAGGTCATAGGACTCATAGGACTGAGAGGACACATAGGTCCTCTAGCACACATGGGGTGACATCATGTGCCAGGCCTAGGGATGTAGGGTAGACTTTAGGGACCGCTAGTTAGGGGACTAGCCTATTGTAGTTACCAGTTTCTCATGTGTTGGGTGCCTTAGGATTTGGAGGCAGGACCCATAGTAGGACCCACCATAGGTGCCAGCGTAGATAGGAGAGCAGGCTCTAGAGCACACTATTGAGGGAGGCGATGAGAGCTTTGGTATAGGGGAGCAGACTAGACCTAGGCTCTGCTAGATGCAGACTATACTTTTGCTATGTTGTACTCATTTTGAGTGTAAGGTCGAGGACCTACACGCTTTGTAGCCTATGGGCATATTGATGCACTACCTATGTACTCTGTTGGACACACACACACACACACACATATATATATATATGACTTGATCATTTTGGCTCATTATGCGTATCTGATGTTTAATTTTTGATTTTATGTTTATTTGATGCACATGGATGCAATGCTTATGTGATGCTATGTTGATATGATGCAATGTATGGATGACATGCACTAGATAGCTATCTGTTTTATGATGATGATGTTATGCAATGATCTATATGATTAGATGTGCTATATATAATGGATGCAAATGGATGTAGTATTTATTTTGAATGCATATTTATTTTTGCTTTGTGGGCATGCATTTATTTTTATGAAGTTATGGCATGCTATGCAATGTATGGTAATGCATTATGTACATAATCGTAATCTAATGGGAATGAACCTGTATGCTTTAATCACTTAAAACATAAAGAATGAATGTAACTATGTATATCAATTTTAAACTGCGACACCACAGAATGTATGACAATCATGCAAGATAATTGATAATTCTCATTACAAGAACTTAATCAATTAATCACCCATATATGAAATGTAGTGAAATGGATTGGTATAATGCTAATGAATGAATATGCCATTATGTATATTTCTTTGCTGCACTATATAGTCAGTGGTCGTCTAAACATCATTTCTGATATTCATGCGGTATCTATCCTATATGTTTGATTGTGCTTTGTAAAATGCATTCTGATGAATGAATGACTAGTATTTTTTATGTTTAATGATATTTGGTATCTTGTTGCTATTGGAGAATTTTTTTTTTAGGGTTTTCCATGAGACTCAAACACCCTAGTAGACTTCTCCAAAAATCACATACTAACTGTACAAGGCTTTTATTGGACAAGGCTTTTGTCGTGATAGACCCAACTATTCATTATCCCTGTGTGTGCATGTGAGTATTTTTAGATAGATCATAAGCATACCCCGTATGTCAGTCGGGACTCTTTCAACCCATATGTGAGATAGGGTTCCTCATACGATCGTACCATCCTTGTTTCAGCTTTGATTAGACTTATACAACTAGACAATCCTAGGTACCTAGAGCTAGCTCATCTTGCAAATTGATCAGGGCTACCCCTCCAAATGCAGGCGGGACTCTTTCAACCCATTGCTACGTTTGGGGATCACCCAATAGAACTACCCCTCCGATTGTAGGCGGGACTCTTCCAACCCATTGCTGCGATCGGGGATCACTCTATGGCTTTCAAAAGGTGGACAATCCAGGGATTCAAGTTCTCACCCTTCTTACTTGCTCATATGTAGTGATGAAAATCATTGTTAGTCCACGTGTTACCATTTTCTTTGAGCAAGGGATTTTTATAGTGCTTTTGATTCACTATGTCACTTTACATTTTGAACTTGAAATTTGTACTTTTGCACTTTGTAACTTGGGATTTAAACTTTGTGACTTTGGGATTTATAGGGGAAATTCTTGTCCTTTTGCCAAAGTACACCTTTCTAAACCGACTATTTGCAAGATAAGCAGGTCGTGAAACCCATCTCTCTAAATACTTAAGATTGCTTTCGTAGCTTTCATCATCTCTTGTCTTAGCAGGATTTTATATTGTTTTGCTTAGTGACGGGATTCTGATATGTTGAAGCACTATCCCAACTAATGACCTTGTCTATAACATCAAAGCAAGCTTTCTACAATATCTGAAGAACCCACTAGGTATGGTTGAGTGACTGGAAAACTTAATATACATACATGTTTCTCTGCAATTATGTATGTTTATGAATTATATAAATAGGGTGCAATGCAATGAATTATGATAAATGCAAGGGTGCATGATTGAAACACAAACGTGTGATCATTTGTAAGATTTTGATAGACACACTACACTCTACTATGGAATGCAATGGATGACAAATGCCTAAATGCAATATGATGATGTGAATGCATATATGAAAATGCAAACTGCAAAAGCAAATGTTTTTGGATTTTATGCTTTACCAATTTTTTTGGAATTTTATATATTTTCAAATTTTTATACATTTTTGAGCTTTCATATTTGACCAAACGATGAGTATATATGCCTTTGGAGCTTTTTAGGGTTGACCAAGTGATTTTTAGAAATCCTTGGAGCTTTTTGAATTGACCAAAGGTCTTACAGACGCCTTTGGAACCTTTTAGTTGACCAAACTCTCAGCAAGAGGGCGTGGAGCCTTTTAGGATGACCGAGAAGCTATAGGAACTCTCGGAGCCTTTGGGTTGACCAAGCAATTTTTAGAAATCCTTGGTGCCTTTTGGGATGACCGAGTGGCTTTAAGCAACCCTCGAAGCCTTTGGGTTGACCAAGCAATTTTTAGAAATCCTTGGTGCCTTTTTGGGATGACCGAGTGGCTTTAAGCAACCCTTGAGCCTTTGGGTTGACCAAGCAATTTTTAGAAATCCTTGGTGCCTTTTTGGGATGATCGAGTGGCTTTAAGGACCCTCGAAGCCTTTGGGTTGACCAAGCAATTTTTAGAAATCCTTGGTGCCTTTTGATTGACCAAAGGGCTTACAGATGCCTTTGGAGATTTTTTTGCTATGCTCTCTAAGCATAGAATGCCTTAATATGGATGATGTTGAGAGGCTCAGGCTCTTCAACACCCCCTAGCGACGTCAAGCGATAGGTACCTGGACCAATATTTTTAGATATGATATAGGGTCCTAACCAATTAGCCATAAATTTGTCTCGCATATCGAGTGATAAATTTGAGTTCTG
Source organism: Wollemia nobilis (assembly GCA_028583015.1). NCBI lineage: Eukaryota > Viridiplantae > Streptophyta > Pinopsida > Araucariales > Araucariaceae > Wollemia > Wollemia nobilis. The sequence continues at coordinate 3,715,584 of JAQPPZ010002384.1, read as the reverse complement.
TTGGTTTTATTTTAGCACAAGATCCCCAAATTCAAAGTCTCTCTGGTGGAATTTGATATTGTAAGCTCATTTGAGTCACTCTTGATAAACGTGGAGATGCTCAAGGGCATTCATGTGACGTTCATCGAGCAACGTCAGTTGATCTAGGTGAGCTTGTCGTGTGGTGTCATCATCGATGAACTCTTTCAATGTGATGCGTAGCATTGGAATTTCCAACTCTAAGGGCATAATGGCCTCAGTGCCATATACTAGTGAAAATGGAGTTGCCCTAGTGGGAGTCTGAATGCTAGTTCTATAAGCCCATAATGCAAGGGGTAGTTGTGTATGCCAATCCTTGTGGTGTTCTTGCACTATCTTTTTCAATATGGCTACCACAGTCTTGTTTGAGGCCTCAGCTTGCCCATTTTCCTATGGATAATATGGAGATGCAAAACTATGTTTGATGCGGTACTTAGAAGTTAAGGCTCACACAGTTTTGTTCTTAAAAGAAGTTCCATTATCCAAAACTATTTTGGATGGTACCCCAAAATGACTTATGATATGCTCCATTATGAACTCAGCTATGCGAGCTCCCATGGTCATTGTTAAGGGAATGGCTTCCACCCACTTTGTAAAATACTCAGTAGCCATAATGATGAATGTATGTCAGCCTGATGATGGAGGAGAGATCTTGCCAATTAGATCAAACCCCCACTGAGCAAATGGCCAAGCCGCTTGGATGGGCTGTAAGGCCTGTGATGGTAGGTGCATAAGATTAGCATGATGCTGACATTTGATGCACTTCCTGACATACACATTGCAATCCTTCTCCATAGTGGGCCAATAATAACCCATTCGAAGGATGCGCTTGACGATGGCCATGCCGCTAAAATGGCCACCACACGTACCATCATGAGCTTCTAAAATTGCCCAAGATGACTCTTGGGGCTCAAGACAATGAAGGAGAACTCCATCATAACTTTGGTGGTACAAAATGTCTCCTATCAAGACAAATTTAGTCACTTTCTATTTAAATGTGCATCTTGCGGCACGCGACAGTCCCTCTAGGACAAAACCAAGTCTTAGGAAGTCTTGAATCTATGACATCCAATTTTGATGAGCCTCAGCTTTGATCGCTAAGACAACCTGTACCCCTATGTATTTACTTTTGCAAATGTAGACTGGGAGACAACCTTGTGGTGAATGGTGGTGCCACTCCCCGTAGGACTCTAGGAGGTTAAAGACCCCTAGGGTGCTTTCTTGAGAAAGTCTTCAGCTTTGCAGAACCAATCAACTTTTGGTTCCATACTAATCATGTTGACTGATTCTTTGTTATCAAAGGCTACACGCTCTATTGTAGGATGCGAGAGCATCTTGACATGGATGGTAGTGAAGTCAGCAGATGGATTCTGAGGGATTAAGGATCCCAAAGAAGCCATGGTGTCCATAAATCTATTTGATGAATGAGGGATTGCCTCGATGTCGTACCATTCTAGTTTAGCTAGATATGTGGCAACAAGATCTTTATAGGCTTTCAGTATCGGACATCGACACTAAAATAGTCCCTTCACTTGGTTAATTATGAGTAGGGAATCACCAAAGATGTTTAGTCTCTTGATATTCATGGCGATGGCTGTATGAAGGCCCAAAATTAGGGCTTCATATTCAACATTATTGTTGGTGCATGGGAAGTCTAGTTTGAATGACAAGGGCATTGGAGCTCCTTGTAGTGTGAAAAACACTATCCCTATGCCAGCTCCTTGCTCGCACTTTGAACCATCAAAGAATAGAGTCATATCAACATTGTTCTCTGGTTCTTCGAGTTTGGGAGCTTTGGATATTACAAAAATTGCATCATCTAAAAGCTCGATTGTTAGAGGTCTACTGTTGGATAGTGGCACCTCAGCTAACTGATCTGCTATGACCTATCCCTTAATGGACTTCTGGCTTATAAATTCTAGATTAAATTCTATCAATAGCATGATCCACTTTGTAGTACGTGTATTATGATATGTCTTGCTCATCATATACTATAAAGGATTTTGTTTTGATATCACATATGTCATGTGACTTAACATGTAGTGCCATAATTTCTTGGTAGCGAACACTACTGCTAAACATAGCTTTTCCACATATGCATATCCTAGCTCGTAACTCACCAAGGTTCGGCTAATGTAATATATGGCTTGTTCTTTGCCTTGTACATTCTTTTGGGCCAACATGGTCCCTAACGCAAAGTCTATTGCCGATATATAGCAAAAAAGGCTCTTCTAGCCTTGGTGGAGCTAACACTGGTGGCATTGCTAGGTATTGCTTTATCTCAATGAAGGCTACCTTGCAGTCCTCATCCTAGTTGAATGGGACACCCTTATGTAGTAGTCGATTCATGGGTCGACATTTATCCGATAGTTGGGTGATAAATCACTTTATCGAAGCTACCTTGCCTTGGAGGCTCCTTAATTCCTTAATATTGGTGGGAGGACGCATTTCCAAAATGGCCTTGACCTTCGCTGGGTCTACTTCGATGCCTCTCTTGGAGATAATGAACCCTAACAACTTTCTAGAAGTTATGCCAAATACGCACTTCTTAGGATTCAATTGACGTTGTGCTCTATCAGGTGATCGAAGACTTTTCTCAAGACCTTCGCATGCTCTTCTCGTAGCAATGACTTGGCTAGCAAATCATCGATATAATATTCTAGAATTTTGTGCATATAGTCATGAAAAATGTATGTCATGGCCCGTTGGTATGTAGCACCAACATTTTTGAGACCAAATGGCATAACTTTGTAGCAAAATGTTCCCCATGGCGTTATAAATGTAGTTTTGTGTTGGTCTTCGGGCTTAATCTAAATTTGATTGTAACCAGAAAAATCATCCATTAAGGAGAGCATTTCGTGACTAGTAGTAGAATCTACTAGAGCATCGATATTGGGCAATGAAAATGAATCTTTGGGTGTTGCCTTGTTGAGATCTCTAAAATCCATACAAATACGGATCCTTCCATCTGGTTTTCCTATAGGCACCATGTTGGATACCCATTCTGGATAGTCGATGGAAATGACAAATTCTACATCCAACAATTTTTGCAATTCATCTTTCACCATTAAGGCTACTGTTGGATGCATCTTTCTGAGCTTCTGCTTGATGGGCTTCTTGGATGGGTCTAGCGAAAGGTTATGAGTAACCAACTTTGGGTCTAGACCGGGCATATCTTTGTATGTCCAAGAAAAAAGGTCAGGTCTCTCTTTCAATAGAGGGATGATGCTAGCACGCTCATCTGGAGTGAGACTCATTCCAAATTTGACCTTCTTTGGATTGGTGGGGTCGTTACCGATATCCACTTCGAAGGTTTCCTCTACTGACATATGGGATCCCTCCTCAAGCTATGAGGCGTAGGGATCAAATGGATGTCATCAGCTGGATTTATATGTTCTTTATTGGAAGCATTTTTAGCGTGATAGACATCATAAGCGTAGCCTGGTCCAAAATGAAATGGTTGTAGCATCTCTTCATTTGGGAAGAAATATTTAGGCTCTACTGGTGAATCAGTATGATCCCAATCGATAGCATCCATGTTTAGATGCAATGGCTTGGATGGATCTATTGGATTGTGGAGTGGAGTGGTCAAATCAATGGAGACCATGCTGATGGAATGAAATTGATCTCCAGGACCACATAGACTGAACTCTACATCATATGTGTAGCTTTCGTACCCAAGATCTAGCTCGGATGGCATGAGGATGAAAGGGTCCTCCCTGTGGGATGCCTGGACAATTGGATCCTCTCTGTGCACTGACTACAAAATGGGATCTCTCGGCTCAAGCAGCTCGGCATAAGTAGGTGGCTGGGGAAAGAGCCTTTGATATTCCTCTTCTAGATTTATTCTTTCCTTGAGGTGACACTGGAGATTTATCTCTCGATGCAAACCCATAACTGTAATAGGTGGTGGACCTCGAGGTGGATTCTGATTACGTAGGTGATGAGGCCCCAAATAGGCCATCTCCAATGAATCCTCATCATCACTATAAAGATATAATATTTCACTTCCCCCCATATGCAAGGGGTGATCTGCCAGATGTGGCCCCATGTACCTAATTCTATGGTCGCTATCATCACTATCTGGATAGACCAGATAAAATGATCGTATATACGACATCGATGCAAAAATTGGTTCTGCTTCCTCTTTAGAGTGATCTGTGTTAAGAGGACCCTCTTCTGTAACATACTCTGACTCTATAGGCAATAGATGTAGCGGATATACTAGCCTCGGATCGGTCATCTCAACCTCATCGCTATGATTGCTACTATGAGCAGGGCACTCTATCATGTCCATGAATATTGGGAGATTAGCTGGATGAGGCCTTAAGTAGGCCTACTCTGTCTCATCTTCATAGTCACTATCGACCATGAAATGCTCTTGTATCTCATCTAATTGCTCTCTAGGTAGCAAATGGCATAGAAATTCTAGAACCATGAAGGCTCGATCAATTCCCTCTTTGGATTGATCATCATTTGAGGACTCACCATCTGCATCATAACTTGGTCTACTCATTTTGGAGGTGGACTCCTCTACATCTTCACTACAAATATCTCTTGAATTGAGATCACCTAGAATGATGGGGTTGTGCCCCTGCATACCGGTATCATCGATTGTGATACGATTTTGATGACCTAGGCTGCCTCTGGGGTTCTTCTTCGAGAACTCTTCATGTTCAATATTTGGTCTCTCAATGGTGATGACTGACACCATTGGGTTGTTGCCCTGAAGGCTAGACATGTTAGGATGATATGGATTAAAATCCATGTCATCCCCCAGACCTAGGTACAAATGATCCAATGATGCAATGAGTAAATCATCATGTCCCTGAATCTGCAATCCCAATCTGAACCTATCAGTTGCCAACTGATAACGTGGTTCAAGAGGGGTTCTTCGTCCTTGTTCGAAAAGACCAAGGTCGTATCCATGCCAATGATAAAGCTCAAAAATGTGCATGGCATACTCTAGATTGGACAAATACCGAACGTTCATCATGAACTGTTCATCGTCATCCACCTCCATGGGTGCCCATGTTGGAACTTGATCCAACCTGGCATAAATGAAGTTTGTTTGGTTGGGTGGCTCACCCAATGGTACTATGGATCCAACTGGGTATCGATGGGCTATCGGTCGGCCCATGTCTCGTGCAGTCTCTAAAATAGGACCGAAGGTCACATTTTGCACAAGATATTCACCTAGACCTATGTTGGCTAGGTGAACAGTCACCTGGGGTGCAGATGACCCTACTGACGAAGTAGGTGAAGTAGGCTGAGGTGCCTCCTCGACTTGATCCTGGGCTTCCTCCACCTCCATGGGAGTGGCAGCCTCAGTGGTGACTGGTTTGGGCATGCTCTTTGCTTCTTTCTTGCCCAATTTTACCTTTAATTTCTTGTCATTCTGATGCATTGCCGATGCACTCGGTCTCAGAGAAGTGGTAGTGGTATGTTCAGATCTATTTGATACAGATACCAATGGTTGAACATGCACCACCTATTTACCTCTTGGAACCCTCATCGATGACGTGGGTCGTATGTCCAAGTGCATTGATGGGATCATGAAACCCCCTGGAAAATCTGCTAAGTTCATGAACTTGAATGGTTCTTCATCTGATGCAACCACGTGAACTTGTCCCTCGTGTATATACTTGACACACTGATGCAATATCGAGGGAACACAATGCATTTCATGAATCCAAGGCCTCCCTAACAGGATGTTATACTACAAGGCACCCTCTATCATGTGACACATTATGGGAATGGTCTTTAGTCCCACCTGAATAGGTAGGACAATCATGCCAACCATAGAGCATAGTGCATCGTTAAATGCTCGCAATGTAAAGGTGGTTGGTACGATGAGTGATTTAGGCAATTTCAAATGGTGTAGTGCCTTAGTCATGATTATATTGATCGATGAACCAGTGTCAATCAAGACCCTTTTGAATGGCACATGGTTAACACATGCAATGATATGTAGTGGTGGGTCAGCCACACTTGCAGAAACCACTTTCACTTCATGATCATAGAATTGGATCATTGGTTCCTGGCACTATTGTACGTGCCCCACGAAGTTCGTGAATGCCTGTGCATCCTAGGACTGTACCTCAATGGACCTCAGAATGTCCATAAGAGTCTCCCTATGCCTAGGGGACTACTGTATAAGCTCATATATCGACAACTTCGTAGGAGTCATCTACAGGTTTTGAACCAACCTGCTCCTAATGGTCACCACCGGTCTCGTTGGTGGGCCTAGAATATTTTGTGCCTATCGCTATTGGGGCATGGCTTGTATTTGAATGGGAGCATGAGGTTGATTCGGCCATTCGTACCTCCCATGTCTGGTAACAACATTGACCATTCCGATGAACCCCTGGGTAGGTGGTTCGACTCGTACTTGATTGACGTGGCCAGCGTGGTTACGGGGTGCCTCATGGTTTGGTAATGGATTTTTAAAAATCCCCATGTTTTGGTTGTCTGGCACCTAGGGATTTCCTGGTACTACAAGCTCTCCCTTGTCTATCATATTTTGTACAATGTGTTTGAAGGACCAACACACCTCGATGTCATGGCCTTTCACTCTATGAAATATGCAAAACAACTCTTCTTGATAGTCTTTGGGCTTGGGCTGATTTGGATCAACCATTTTGACTTCGGGTAATCTTATTGCCTTGGCCTCGTAGAGTTGATGAAAGATCGATGTCATTGATTCCGTCAATGGCGTAAATATGTGAGGTGGGCGTTGCTCTTTGTTCTTGCCCTTGTAGTTATTTTTGCGTTGGTCGTATTGCATAGGAGGGGGATGGGCTTGATAATTCTATTTCTTTTGCCCCTTATCCTCATTTTGGAGATTTAGTACCACTTGATTCACATGGGCCTGCTTGCCCTGTTGCTTTGAGGTACTCTTCTTATATCCCTCTTTCCTAGTTTTTAGCTTCAAGTTGCCTTCCTGCAACTTGATATCCTCAATTACCTTGGCTTGCACCCAAGCTTCTTCGAATGTGGCGTACTGCTATAGCTACAATAGTAGCGAGATGTGCTTGGCACAACTCTTTGTAAACATTCAGGTTAATTCTATGGTAGGGATCAGGAATGGCAACTTTACCATTAATCTCCTCCACCTCTTCCCATACTGTTCTATTGGCTCATCGTCGCATTGAGCTAGCATAGCCAAATCAGAAAGGTTGGCCTATTTCTTGATGTCGAAGGAATAGCATTCAAGAAAGGCATCAACTAATTGCTCAAAATTTGTTATGTTGTGCTTCTTTAGCTGATTAAACCACTCTCGGGCCAGCCCAGAGAGTGTCATGACAAACGTACACAACAATAGTGCATCGTTGTTCTCTATCTGGAAGCAAGCATCTAGAAATCTCATGACATGTTCTTGCACCTCTTCATCACCCTTAAATTTTTCCAACCTGGGCATCTCAAAATGCTCTGGGTATGGGGGCATAGGTACCAAGGGATCTAAAGGTTCATTGTGAATTTTCCTCAGTGTCAACTTTTGGACAGCCATGCCTTGTCTCTCAATTGCCTTGACCTTCTCAGCCAAAGCTTTGTAAGCCTCAGAAGATAGAAAGTCCTCCTCCCTAAGTCGGTGTGGAGGTGGTCTGGGAGGTACATTCCTCTTCTATCGAGGTGGAGGGCATTGCTCTTCCTCCTCCTCAGCTTAGGAACTCTCAGGATACTCTTGGTTGCATCTGTTCCCCTCTTGCTCCTCATAATGTTGCTGCCTCTGATTGTCGACCGAGGGTGGTCGCTCTCTGTGATGGGCAGTGATATGAGTATGAACGCTTGCATGCTCATGGTACATGTCGGCTTGCAAAAAATCCTTCCTATGCACCTGCTCTCTATGCTCATCTTGAGAGTATAGGCCGGCCCTAGCCAACCTATCTTCCTACTCTACATGCTCCTTCTGGATGAGGATGCACTCCTCATGCAAGCGTTGCTCATACAACCTTTGTCTAGTAAGCCTCTGTGCCTGAAGATCTTCATCTTCGATGCGCTGCCTCTCTAGGTGAGCATCCTCCAATTGATCTTGGAGGAGTTGGCATTTTTTCTCAGAGGCTAGTCGATATGATCTTTCGACCTGGTCAGCCATCGGAGGCCTTTGATATGCTTGCTCTGTATGAGCGACCTTGTGGGTTCTGTACCCATCGGACTGATGTGTTGTGCTTTTGCCTCTATCTGTGAAGATGACATCGACATCATGTTGTGTCTTATGCTACATGCCACCATGCATGGATGGTGGATGCGAGACATGAGGGCGCTTAGAAGCCTCTCCATGCTCTCTAGTAGTTCTAATGGTGCTCCCGCTATGCTCACTCGGAGCACGAGTGGGTGGAGCCGAAGGCTTGCAGCCTAGCTGCTCTAGCACACTACCTAGACCATCTAGCTATCTAGACCTCCACCTCTCATGGGGTGGTGTTCCATTAGCTCCCACCTTCGACATATCGATGGTGATCTTGCATGCTATAGTATGCATGGGAGTATGGGTAGACTTGCGCTCAGCAGGGAGCCCATCTACTTGCCCCTGAATGGGTGGACCTCTATTCCTTCTATACTCAGAAGGTGGGGGTATAGTACACCCTATAGACTTAGTGCGGATGGGTACCAATCTGGTCCCCTACACAACATACTCTTTGGTCGATCCCATGGATGCGCATGCACTACGGTCTCGATAATGGCTTTCGAGTGGAGCACCCTCAGGCTGAGAAGCCCCATGCTCTAATCTATGTCTAACAGTATGCACTGATGCTAGTCTATCAGGGGTATGCTCAATGGGATCCCCTCATGTCGAGTTGTCTCCTCTAATGCTCATCGAACATCATTCGGTTTGCTCATGTGGTTGAGGACTAGACACGTGTAATTGTGAATCGATTGGGGCTTGGTCATCGGCCTCAGGCTTGCACCTTTGCTGACCACCCCGTGTATCCACCATAGTGTACCTAACATCTAGATGTATCTTTTATTATCAAACAAGGTATACAATGATGTTTATCTTATTTTTAAATTTTACAATGTGCCCTAAACTGTTTGATGTTGTTACAAGATGTGTTGTATCAGTATGAGAAACTCTCACGTGTTTTGCAAAATCATTGGATTTTATTCTCAGTTTAATTGGCTTTCACCTATATACTCGCACAAGCCAAATATGGTAATGAAGTCCATACTCAATGAAGTAGCATAGGTACTACCAACCCTCACCCAGCACACTGTGCACAGTGATACACCCTTTCGAAGATGAGTGCATGCTATTTTGCATGGATAGGATAGTTCTTGGGTCGGCCTTGGCAATGAGCGGGTCCCGATAATACAATTTCAAATGAGCCAACCAAGTGGTAATGACATCCACTATTGGTCTCAATCAAATGGGTTGGATGTGAGAGCCCAATGCCACTGATGTTTACAATGAAACGTGGTGTGTGTGGTTCGTTTTACTTTGCATAAAGACAAATGCATAAAAGAGCATTCATATGATCATTCCTACATGATATGCATAAGAAGGAATGTTTCAAATTCACAAAGGTATGCATGCTATGTCCTACATGACGTTATGACAATGCAATTACGATGACATGGCCTCTAATTGGGCCTCACGCATGCAAACGACCACACAATTTTTATCAAGGTCACTGTATTCTAGGGCGGACTGCAATCAGAGGTCCGTTGTTCCTAGCAGCGCCTTTCTAATGGAAAGAATGCGAAAGCAAATTAGGACTTGTTCATTGATCCTTTTCCTTTAATGTTCCTAATTTGCCATTGATTTACCACTTACTATAAAAATACAGAGGAGAAAATGCAGAACAGAGGATGGAAATAGAACCTACCTCAACTCCTGCTCTACTGCCAAGTGGTTTCTCTACTATCTGTTGCTTCTACTGTAAACCGTAGCTCTAGTCTATGGGCTGCAGTGTAAACCATAGGTGACAACCATGGGCCAAAAAATAACCATAGTTGTTAGCTACGGTTAGCACCTGAGATGAAACAAACCAAAAATGTCAGTACTCAGGGGCTAGAAATACAGAGTTCCACCGTGATCACCATCTGTGACCACCAAGGAAGCTCACACCCGCTCTAACTATCACAATCGAAGGGAAACACACAAATAGGCATGCATAATTTGATAACAAGAAATAAAGTGAATATAAGGAATTCTTTATTATTTTTGATGAAATCAAATTACAGATTCGTCCCTCTTAGGGATACCCATTTGATACATTAATTACAATAGTGTTTAATCCCTATCAAGGGTAGGTGTGATCAAAATGCCCCTCAGGGTGACACGAACTGCTCTAGGGTGTCGATGACCCTCTTCTTCGCAATGGGGAAGGGGTTGGATGCTTTATCTCTCCTTTAGAACTATTCCTTGTGGTCAAGAAACAACAAGAATGTCAAAAATATAGGCAGCCTCTCGTGATGAGGCCCTTTTAGGTAAAATGTATAATGACACCATTAACATGCATAATCAAGAAAGCATAAAGAAAGTTGCTAAACTATGCAAAGCGAATCAAGATTCATGTAATAGCATAAAGTAAAATAGCATCTACACTATGCATGGATCAAATATAGAAAATGAAGCATAAACATGCATAAAGAAAGCATTCTAGTCCTAATTGAAACATAAGCATAAAATGTGAATCTAGCCTAGTTCTATGGTCAGAAGTCTTCTAAAATGCTATTAAATCAACAAAATGGCTAATCTAACCTAACTAGCTGGACAAAAAATAAAAGAGTAAGGTGATATGTCACCTATTGCAAACCGTAGCTCTAGTGAGCGGTCTGCACTGTGAACCATGGCTGACAGCCATGGTTTGACCTCTGATGAGTTTACCCTCAAAATCAGGGGTAGTGGGCTCAATCTCCTTGTCCAAATTGATGTTCAAGGGTCGCCTTCATTGTCCTCAGACTGATTTGGTGGTCAATTCGATGTGAAGGGCCTTCGTTTGCCTGGATTTGCATTTCTTGATCCTCCTAAGCACCTAGGGCATCCATAATGCAATTCATCATGAATGGTGGCAAAAGGGTCGAGGATTAAGTGCAATAGCTCTATCTCTTAGTATACTCAGTTTGAGTGTACAATTCTCTAGGGCTTCACTGCTCAAATCTCCAATGCTTGCTCTCTTTTTCTCCCCATTTGGAGGGGGTATTTATAGCATGCCCCTAGGGCTAGGGGTGGCTTCATGGAGAAGCCAAGACCAAGAAGGTTGGTTAGGATAGTTGGGATGGAAGCCTCTGGAATATTTCATCCTTCAACTGCCTCCTTCTAGATCTCTTGGTCGTTCCAACCGATTTGGCTCGGATGGAAGGCCTAACTGAACTTCAGTTAAGACCGCAGGTCACAGTTGTGGTCCAGACTACAGACCGCAGGTGTCAACCATGGTTTAGACTGGAGACCGTAGGTCTGAGCTACGGTTCAGATTGCTTAGGCCAAAATGCCTAAATTGAGTGGTTAGAACCATTGCTCTATCTTGGAGTCTATCCAAGATCCTCCATATGGTCTTGTAGCATGTCCATATGAGTAGTCGCCCTCGACATGACGCGTTTTAGGTGTCTACAAAATTCTTATATTATGTTTGTATTACACTATATGGATGTGATGTACTAATTACATACACTAGTTAGATGATAGGTGTATTCTTAGATGCTATGATCTATATGTATAGATGCATTGTGAAGATGTACGCATATATGGATGCAATGGTGAATGTTAAATGTATGTTTAATTTGTTTGATTTTGTTTATGCATTTAATCTATATGATATGCTATGATAGATGATATGTGATGTGATGCATTAATTATATGATACAATGAACTAATGCAAAAGAACCTGTATGCTTTAATCAATTAAAACATAAGGAATGAATTTATTATATGTTTAAAAAACTAATGGATGACACCACATAATGTATAAATATGATGAATAAAACTGTTACATCTTATCATAATAAATAATCATTTAAGCATCCATATGTGAGATGAGATGATGTGAGATGTATGGGATTTCCTTATAAGCTTCTGTAATTAAAATATATACACAAAATAGTTAGTGGCTTTCTAAATATAATTATTGATATTCATCCAGTATCTATCCTATTTCATGAACACCCCTTAATAAACAAAAGTTCACAAAGAAATGTGATTGATTTATGAGATGATTTGTTGCTATAAGGGATCTAAATGAGGTTTTCCATGAGATTCAAACACCCTACTTGACTAATCAAAAGTTGTATAATGACTACACAAGACTCATAAAAGATAAAATATTTTGTTATGAAGACCAAGATATTCATTATCCTTGTGTGTGTAAATAAATATATTAGATGAGACATAAGACTACCTCATTGTTAAGTGGGATTCATTCAGCCCATTGATGTAATGAGGATCACCCAATGTTCATCATGATCCTAAGTTTGGATGCAATTAAACTAGACCACTAGGTAATACAAGCCACCTAAAGCTAGCTCATTTGTAAATTGCTTAGACCTACCCCAATGCCAAGTGGGATTCATTCAGCCCATTATTGTATTGGGGATCACTTAATGGTTTTGAGTACCAACCATTCCAGGGATTTAAGCTCTTCAGTCCCTTCTTTTCTTCACATTTATTGGGATACTTGCTCATGCTTAGGGATGAAAATAACTATTTATTTTGTATTTTTTTTAGCAAGGTATTTTACTTTGATTTTGGGATTTTGCTTATTTTGTATGGAAGAAAGGGAATTCTTGGGTAGGGGGAGATTGTCCTTTTTCCAATGATCAACACTCTAGACCATGTGAATCACAAGATGAGCAAGTAAAACCTCTCACTTAAAGTGACTAGGACCACTTTGTAGTGTTCATATTTCCTTGTCTAAACTAGGATTGTTAATGTTTAAAAAGTGATGGGATTTTGATATATGCAAGGTACTATCAAAACTAGACCTCATATCCAAAAGTAAAGATAAATTTCTACAAAATCTGAGAAGATCACTAGGTATGGCTGAATGACCAAAAAACCCTAGTATATTCCTTATAGCAACAAGAGGGGTTGTGTTGAAAAACACAATTACTCTCAAGGGTGATGGATGATGATGATGTGTAGATGCATGATAAATATATAAACATGGTGTTGTTTGTAATATTGTAAACACAATATATCATAATGCAAATGCAATGGATGAACATGCCTAATGCAATGCAAGTAGATGAATGCATATGCAAAATAAAATGCATAATGTAAATGTTTTTGTGTTTTTGATGTTTTGAAATATTTTTGGATTTTATTGCTTTTTGATTTGTTTTGATTTTTTGTTTTAAATTGTTTTTAATTTTGAATGTTTATATATGAAATTCCTTGAGATGAATAATTTTCAGATGTTCAAGCTCTTCAACATCTTCTAGAGATGTTAGGCGATAAGTTCTACGTCCTATCTTCTCTGAAATAATAAATGAACCTAACCAGTTGGTCGTAAATTTGTCTTGTAGGTGCAGTGGTAGGTTTGAGTTCTATTGGTTCTCTTTTAGCACTAGATCCCTAAATTTAAAGTCTCTCAAATGGATTTATTATTGTAAGCTCATTTTAGGAATTCTTGGCAAAATTGAATATGCTCAAGGGCATTCACGCGACGTTCATCAAAAAGCATCAATTAATCTAGGAAAGCTTTCCATGCAGTGTCGTCATCGATGAAGTCTTGCAATATGACGTGCAATGTTATAATTTCCAATTCCAAAGGCATAATGGACTCAGGACCATATACTAGTTAAAATGGGGTTGCCCCAGTTGGCATCCATATACTAGTTCTATAAGACCATAAAGTATGAGGTAACTGAATATGCCAATCTTTGTGGTTTTCTTGAACAGTTTTATTTTAATATTGCTACCACTATTTTGTTAGAGGCCTCTGCTTTCCTGTTTTCTTGCATATAATATGGAGTTGCAAAACTATTTTGAATATTATACTTGGATGTCAAATACCTTACAAATTTATTTTTGAATGAAGTTCCATTATTTGATATTATCTTGGATGTGATCCTAAAATAACATATGATATTATGGAGTATGAACTCCGTAATACATATTCCTATCATTGTATTTAAAGGGATTGCCTCCACCCATTGGTAAAGTACTTAGTGGTCATTATGATAAATGTGTGTCGGCCCGAATATGGGGGAGAGATCTTACCAATTAGATCAAAACCCCACTAAGCAAATGGCCAAGTCACTTGGATGGGTTGTAAGGCCTATGATGGTAGGTGCATAAGATTAGCATAATGTTGACATTTAACACACTTCCATACATACATTGTGCAATACTTATCCATAGTGGGCCAATAGTAATTCATTCTAAGGATGCGCTTGACAATGGCCATGCCATTAAAATGGCCACTGCATGTACCGTCATGAGCTTGTAAAATCACCCAAGCTAATTCTTGGAGATCAATGCAACAAAGAAGAATTCCATCATAGCTATGATGATACAAGATGTCTCCTAGCAAGACATATCTAGTCACTTTTTTTTTAAATGCTCTTTTTGTGACATGCAATAATCCTTGTGGGACTACTCCAAGTTTAAGGAAATCATGTAATTGCGATAACAAGTCTTGATAAGCAATAACTTCAACTGACTGAATGACATGTTATCACTACAATTTGACTTGTACAAAAGCCAACTAGGAAATAAACTTATGGAGAATACTGATACCATTCTTTGTAGGACCTTGCGACGGCAAAGATCCCCAAGGTGCCTTCTTCAAAAAGTCTCTTTCCCTATAGAACCATTCATGGTTTGGCTCTATCTAAATTGTGTGGACTGATTATTGATTGTTTTTTGCCTCACATCGTATCGTGGATTGCAATAAAATTTTCACTTGGATGGTAGTGAAGTTGGTAGATGGATTATAAGAGATTAAGGATTCCAAAGATGCCATGGTATCTAAAAATCTATTGGACATTCGAGGGATTTCCTTGATGTCATACCACTCTAGTTGGGCTAGGCAAGTGTCCACAAGTTCTTTATATGTTTTCAAGATAGGACATCTACACTGATAGATCTGCTTAACTTGATTAACAATGAGCAAGGAGTCACCAAAGATATTTAGCCTTCTAATATTCATGGTGAGCACTTTTTGGAGACCCAATATTAGGGCCTCGTATTCAGAATTTTTTTTAGTGCAAGGTAAATTGAGTTTAAATGACAAGGGCATTGGAGCTTCTTGTGGCATGAAAAACACAATCTCTTTGCCACCCCTTTGCTTGCATTTTGATCCGTCAAAGAACAAAGACATGTCATCTTGATTGCTCGATTCTTCGGGTTTAGGTTACTCTAATAATGCAAATACTGCATCATTGGGAAGCTCTATGATGAGAGGTCTATGATCCTAAAGAGTAGCCTCTGTAAATTGATTTGATATAACTTAATATTTGATAGAATTTTTATTGATGAATTCGAGGTCAAATTCTATCAATAGCATGATCCACTTTGCATTACGTGTGTTATGATATGTCTTGCTCATCATATACTACAAAGAATTTTGTTTTTATACTACATAAATCATATGGCTCAATATATAATGGTGCAACTTATTCATTGCAAAGACCACTTCTAGCACATCTTTTCTGTATATGCATATCATAGCTCATAACTGATTAGGGTTTGAATGATATAATATATTGTCTGCTATATTTTTTGCATGTTATTTTGGACAAGCATGGTTCCTAGGGCAAAGTCTATGGTAGGTATATATAGCAAGAATGGCACATATGGTCTAGGTGGAGCTATTACTAGTGGTATTGGTAAATATTATTTTATCTTAGTGAAGGCTTTTTCAAAGTTCTCATCCTAGTTGAATGGTACCCCCTTGTGTAGCAGTCGATTCATGGGTTGATATTTATCTGATAACTACACAATGAAGCACTTTATAGATGCTACCTTCCCCTGTAGGCTTCTTAATTCCTTGATATTTGTGGGGGGACACTTATAATATTACCTTGACCTTCATTGGATCAAATTCAATCCCTCGTTTAGAAATAATGAATCCCAAGAGTTTACCTGAGGTTACACCAAAGATGCATTTCTTGGGGTTCAACCTGACATTGTTCTCTATAAGGTGATCAAAGACTTTCTTTAGAACCTCGGCATGCTCTTCACATAGTAATGACTTGATCAATAAGTCATCGATATAATCTTCTAATATCTTATCTATATAGTCATGAAAATATATGTCATAGCCCATTGATATGTGGCACCAACATTTTTGAGGCCAAATGATAAAACTTTGTAGCAAAATATTCCCCATGGAGTGGTGAAAGTAGTATTGTATTGATCTTTTAGATTAATCTGAATATAGTAGTAACCAAAAAAATCATCCATGAGAGAAAGCATTTCATGACCTGCAGTTGCATCTATAAGAGCATCGATATTAGGCAACGAAAATGAATCCTTGGGTGTTGTCTTATTGAGGTCTCTAAAATTTGTACAAATGTGGATTTTCCCATCAGGTTTTTCTACGGGTACCATGTTTGATACCCATTATGGATAGTTGATAGGAATTTTGAACTCTACATCCAATAGTTTTTGTATTTCATCTTTAACCATCAAAGTGGCAGTTGGATGCATATTCTTGAGTTTTTTCTTGATTGGTTTCTTGCTAGGGTCGAACGAAAGGTTATGAGTAAGCAATTTTAGATCTATACCCGACATATCTTTGTAAGTCCAAGCAAAGAGATCAGGTCTCTCTTTAAATAGAGGAATGAGGTTGACATGCTCCTCAGGAGATAATATCTCTCTGAATTTAACCTTCTTTGTATTGGTTGGATCGTTACTGATATCCACTTTGAAGGTTTCCTCTATTGACATATGTGACCCCTCCTCAAGTTGGTGAGGCATAGGGATAAAATGGATGTCATCTGTTGGGTTTAAAGGTTCCACTAAATTAGAGTTATTCATAGTATGGTAAAAATCATATGCATAGCTTGGTGACAAATGAAATGGTTATAACATTTCTTTATTGGGAAAGAAATATTCAAGCTCTAGGGGTGAATTGGCATGATCAAAATCAATGGCCTCAAAATTGAGGTACAAAGGTTTCGAAGGATCGGATGGATTATGAAGTGGAGTGGTCAAATCGATGGAGACCATATTGATGGAATGAATGAAATCTCTAGGAACACATGGATGCCACACACTACCTTTGAATTGGTCCCCCTGATCTAGATGTGGCTTAGGTAAAATGGGTATTATCGGGTATGCTTTGGGAATAGATATAAAAATTATATGCTCAGAGGAAAGCAATTGCCTTAAGTTGGAAGGACCAATAAAAGCCATAGATATATGTCTTCAAGATTCACTAGCCTTATTTGGATGGGAGTACTTGGGAATACCGCATGATAAGTCAGTTACATGTACATAGGTTCACTAATATGATGATGTCGAGGCCCTAGATAAGCCATATCTATTTCATCCTCATATTCCTCATCATATGAGAAATATTCTTCATCATATTATTCATAAGTATATTCTGTTCCACCTATCTTAGAGATGGATTTTGACTCACCCTTATCAGAAGTAGCTTTTGATTTAACTTCTATAATTGTACCAGAACTCTCAGGTTCAATGCCAATATCATCAATATATACTTGGTTTCTGACAACCCAATCAATTTCTAGAATATCATCTGAACTAGCCTCCACCAAAATTTTATGATGATAGATCAAGGGTGGTTCTATGGCAACCATGGTCATAGACCAGTTACCCCTTCATGAATGTGAAGGGTTAGGATCATATGGATTCCAATCAACATCCATCCCCATGCTTAGGTTCAGGTAATCTAGAGATATAGTCAATAACTCATCCTGACCTCCTACATCATAACCCAATCCAAACATATTAGACGACAAATAATAATGTGGTTGATATGGAGTTTTGTTATGCATTGTTGTTATGGACATCATTAATTCTCAATGAATTTATCAATCTAGAGCAGTGTACAAGGCTATTTGTGGAAGGAGTGAACATGGCTATAACTTAGGTCATTTGGGAGCAACAGGTCTTATTGGTGAAACCGATTGTGTGGGGGATTTGGGACATTTTTATCTCTAAATTGCATAAATTGAACTTTAATCTAATTGTAGGAATGGAAAATAATTACTTACTATAGAAATAAAATCCTAATTACAATTACAGAATGAAATCTAATTATGTTGCAAAAATAACTCCTTAGTTATAGTCAATGCTTAGTTAAAGGAAGTCTATTTACTTTTGTAGCAAGAAAACTTGATTATAACATGGAAATTAAATCCTTTCAATGCTTTGTAATAGAAGTTTGTCAATCTTCTATTCAGGGGTTGACAAAGAAAACACAAAATACAGTAAATTGCAAAAAATAGTAAATTCTAGAAATGACAATCTACAGTAATTTGAGAGCTTTGTTGAAAATGAAGATTACAACCAAACTTATCATTAATCACAAGATTATCATAATCATGAAATAAACTAAGATTGCAAATATTGTTAGATGTTTACAAAGAAATGAAATGACAAGTTTTACAACTTATTCTGCTGCAATAAAATCAGAATAAAAACCTACTGTTAGTCCTCCTCCTAGGTCTGGAAGTGGCCAGCCTCCTTGTCTAGAAGAAGGTATGAGTCTTTCTCTCTCTATAGATCTTACTCACACTCATTTACAACAACATAAATAAAAATAGTGCACTTTATTGATTCAAGAACATAATTACAGTATTGCTGCTAAAAACCTGTTACAGGACTGTAACAGTCACTTTTCTTATTATTATACTACTTGCTATTTTCTCTACCAACCTCCTTAGCTCAACCTAGACGGGAGATTTATATTTATAGATATCCTAAAATCTACTTACAAACTGAGAATTTCTCATTCCTATCTTACAAATCTATTCCTATTATGTTGCCGCATTTCCTAGATTTATCCTAGAAGAGGATCAAAGTTGATCTTTTCCATAAATGGTGGCTTTGGTCGTTAAGGACGACAAAGTCATATGGGAGATATTTTCCCTTAACATTTTCAATATTTCTTTCCCTTTTTTCCATTGTCAGAAATTAGTCAACAAGTCAAAAAGCACTTTTTGTTCTCATTTTGAAGATAAGTGGCTCATTCTGAAGAGACTGCATTTCTCATTTCAAAGATGTCCGCTCATTATGAAGAGATTGTGTTTCTCATTTCGAAGATGTCTGTTTATTCCGAAGATATTCGGAATGAACACTTGTGTGCTCTTCAAGTTATTTCATCTGTATTTCTTAGGTGGGTTAGCTCTGAGGATCAGATTGCAATAGCCTTCATCTCTCTCCATATGTGAATTCCATGCCTTGCCATTCATTGGCAGCTGGCTGGAATTTACATTGGAAAACCAGTTTCTGCTGCACACTAACAGTTTACTTGCACCATTTTCTATATTTAGATAAACAAATGCTTAAAACACATAAAAAAAAAACTAGTGAAGTGCTGCTATAAACCTAAGCATACTTCTCTTTTAGTAAGTCATGATAAAGTAACATAAAACTATGCAAAAACTGTAAAAAATCAGAATATAGTATTTCTAACACATTGATCATGCAAAAATTTAATACACAACATATTAAATCAAATTAACTAGTATATCAGATTAAAAATAAGAGTTTTTAGGTAATTTTAATGTTCAAAACATGCTATGATTGAGGTATTTCCAGGCCTCATCATTTTCCCCCCAACTTATATAAATGCATACCTCATGCATTCTATTGGGCTATGGAATCACATATATCCATATTCATATTTCATGATCTGTAGAACAATTTGGTGCCTATATAATATCCCCTGTTCTCCTGAAGTTTTCTGAGCCATTCTTCAAACTGATCATCAGGTTGAGTATCTTCTTCAAAATAGAAGGGAACTAGAGTAATGATGGTTGGAGGCCTAAATATGAGACCTATCCAGTGATGTTGCATGATTTCAATCAGCCGTATCACTCCTTCTGCCCTTCTTCTAGACCATTCTAGGTTAATGGGGGAGATAGGTTCCCTTTTCTATAAAGATGGAAGGATATTTCTATCCTTCTGCTCCAGAAACTTACAAAGATAAAATAATAAACCGAAATGAATGACGAACGTAGATATCAATAAGAAAAATGTAGTGAACGAATAGAAATAAACAAGCCACTCAAGGTGGGCACACCCTCGCCAATAGGCAGTTGCGATTAACGCCAATGAAGATTTTAAAACAAAGATGAAGATCCAAATAAACTATTGGATCAATATATATAATAAATGTTAAACTCTTGGAAGCGTCGGTCGTCGGCTATGTTTGGACTGCAACATGACTCCCCTCCTCGGAAAGCTTTGTCCTCAAAGCTGGAAATGTCTGGAATATACTTTCAGGTTCCCATGTGGCATCCTCCTCTGATAAATCTTGCCATTTAATGAGAAATTCGTGAATCTGACGTGATCTCAGTTTTTAGATTCTATGTTGTAGTATATCTTCTGGTTGGAGATGTATGCGTCCTTCCTCATCAAGCACTGGTAATTCTGATTGACTTTGTACTTTCTGACCAATTACTTTTTTTGAGACATGAAACATGAAATACCGGGTGTATTCGTGAAGATGTAGGTAGCTCTAATTGATAGGCTACTTCTCCAATGCGGCGCACAATTTTGTAGGGACCATAGAATCGTGGGGCCAACTTCTGGCTGGACTTTATCTTTAACGAGGATTGTTTGTAAGGTTGCAACTTTAGGAACACCCAATCTCCTATATTAAAAGTTCTCTCTGATCGGTGCAAGTCTTGTTGTTGTTTCATACGATTCTATGCTTGGACTAAATTCTCTTTGAGGATGGTGAGTGTAGACTGCCTTTGTTGGAACCAATCATCCACTTTGGCTACTTTGGATGATCCCTGTATGTAATCTGTGACTTTTGGAGGTTTGGTGCCATACAATGCTTCAAATGGAGACATCTTAATTGAGTAATGGTAAGAAGTGTTGTACCACCATTCTGCCAATGCTAACCAATGGCTCCATTGGTATTGTTTATCTTGAGCAAAACATCTTAAGTACGTACCCAAACATTTGTTAACTACTTCTGTTTGACCATCTGTCTGTGGATGGTAGGCTGAAGACATGTTCAATTTGGTACCACTAAGTCGAAATAATTCCCGCCAAAAGTTACTAGTGAAGATGGGATCTCTATCACTTACAATATTTTTTGGCATACCATGTAATTTGAAAATTGAATCCATAAATACCTTTGCCACCTTGCTTGCGGAAAATGGATGTTGTAAAGCCTGAAAGTGAGCGTATTTGGATAACCGGTCTACGACAACGAAGATTACTATCCTGCCTTCTGACTTTGGAAGACCCTCAATAAAATCCATGGATATATGTTCCCACTGTCGTTCAGGGATGGGTAATGGTTGTAACAATCCTGGTGATTTGACTGTTTCTCCTTTATTGCGCTGGCAAACTTCACATTCTGCTACCCATTGTTTGACTTCTGCTTTTAATCCCTTCCAACAAAATGATTGTTTGACTCTTAAATATGTCTTCAAAAATCCTGAATGTCCTGTTGATGGAGAGGCGTGTGATTCATCTAGGATCTTTGATTTGAGTTCTGAATTGTGTGGAATATAAATGCGGTTTTTCTTCCGGAGGATTTCATCTTCATAAGAGAACAAAGGGTATTTAGAGGACCCTATAGATAATTCTTGAATTATCTGAGCAGATTCGCTATTGGACAACCATTCATCTTGTAATTGATTCACCCATTGGGAGCAAGGACCTGAAATAGCGTTAATGACTACTTCATCTTCATATTTCCTGGACAGCGCATCGACAACTATATTTTCCTTCCCTTTCTTGTATTCGATAACAAAATCATAGCCCAACGAGTTTGGTTAACCACTTATTTTGTTCCGGATATGAAAACCTTTGCTCAAGAAAATGTTTGAGGCTACTATGATCTGTTTTTATAATGAAGCGGCTCATTGATTAGGTAGTGTCTCCATTTTTCTACTGCGTGCAGGATAGCCAACATTTCTTTTTCGTATGTTGATCTTCCCAAATTTTTTCCTGACAGCTGTTTACTTTCAAATGCCAATGGATGACCTTCTTGCATGAGTATGGCCCCAATTCCTGTTCCTGATGCATCACATTCGATAATAAATGGTTTGTGAAAATTGGGAGTTGCTAATACTGGAGTTGTGCACATGGCCTTCTTAAGAGCTTCGAAGGCTTGAGAGGCCTCTGTTGACCAACGAAAAGCATCCTTCTTTGTGAGTGCGGTGAGAGGTGCTGCAATCTTACCATAATTTTGTACAAACTTGCGATAGTAACCTGTGAGACCCAAAAAACCATGAAGTTTCTTGATGGTTTTAGGTAAAGGCCACTCTTGAATTGCCTTAATCTTATTGGGATCCACTTTGACGCCCTCATGTGAAACTATATGACCAAGATACTCGACTTCTTGAACACCAAATGAACATTTGGAACGTTTAACAAATAATTTTTCTTTGTGTAAAATGTGAAGGGCTTTATCCACATGATGTAAATGGTCCGTCCATGTTTTGTTGTATATGAGAATATCATCAAAAAAAACTAACACAAACTTACGGAGGAGTGGACGAAACACTTGGTTCATGAGGCTTTGGAATGTGGATGGTGCATTAGTGAGACCAAAAGGCATGACCAAAAATTCGTAATGACCTTCATGAGTACGAAAGGCTGTTTTGGGAATATCTTCTTCTCTAACACGGATTTGGTGAAAGCCAGAGCGAAGGTCTAATTTTGTAAAAAATTTTGCACCATGCAACTCATCTAATAGGTCATCTATGACAGGGGATAGGAAATTTGTCCTTGATAGTGAGTTTATTGAGAGAACGAAAGTCAGGACACATACACCAAGAGTTATCTTTTCGTCTAGCTAGGACTACAGGTGAGGAATAAGGACTAGTGCTTGTGACGAATGACTCCATGATCCAACAAATCTTGAACGATCTGTTCGATTTCTGTCTTTTGTGGTTGAGGATAGCGATAAGGACGATTGTTAGGAGGAACACTCCCTGGAATCAAATGGATGGCATGGTCATGAGATCGTTTAGGTGGTAATCCTTGAGGTTCTTGGAAAACCTCTCCGTAATGTGTTATGATGTCTTGTAACTCTGGAGCAATAATATCCGAATTTGCTGGAGATTGTTTTTCCAAACAATTAATTTGAGCTATAAACCCATATCCACCCTTTTTTAACATCTTCTCCATACTATGAGAGCTCACCATTTGTGATGGAGGAGTAGTAATGCCTTGTAAGCGAATGACTCGACCGTTTTCCCTCCATTCCACAAATAATTTTTTGAAGTTGAAGCTAATCGTGTCTAATGTTTCCAACCATTCAACTCCCAAAATGACATCCGAGTTCCCCAAATTCATGACGAAAAGGGATCCCAACCAAGTATAAGTTCCCATTTTTATGGAAACTTGAGATGTGCGACCAACACATTGTGCGTTCACCCCGTTGGCCACTAGAACCTGGAATTTGTCTTTGTTGGAAGAGTTAATGAATAAATTCAAAGCTTTTGTGGTTTTGATGTCGATAAAATTGTGGGTACTACCAGAATCAATTAGCACATTCACCTTTTTCTGGCGGAGAAATCCTGGTACCTTGATGGTATGGTGGGCGGTTAAACCCATGAGAGCATGCATGGAAATCGCCATTGTATCCTCTTCTTTTTCTTCTATAGTACATGGTAGGTCTTCTGGCATAGGTTCTTCTGATTGGTAAGGTTCATCCTCTTCTCCTTCACATTGATCACCTTCAATATGAAAGTTTTGTTTTTGGGCACATGCTTGTTCCCCGGGGTGATGAGTGCGACATTTATAGCAAAAATATCTTGATGGTTGATCATTTCTACGAAAGGAATTGTTGCGATATGAGGGACGACTATAAGTTTCACGTCGTGCAGACAACCGATGTCTCTTCTCGGCCAACTTGGCTATTCTTATACAACTGTTTAGCAAGGTTGGATCGTGCATGTCTACCTCCACTCGAATATTTTCTTTCAAACCATTGCGAAAGGCGCCTACCACCGTGTCGGGACTGAGGTCTAAAGTGTATGGTAGTAAACTGGTAAACTCCGAAACGAATTCACTAACTGACCCTTCTTGTTTAAGAGATAACAGTCTTATCGTGTATGATGATGTAGCTCCTTCATCAAATCTTTCTAAAAAAGAGGTAGTGAATTTTCTCCAATTAATAGTAGCTCCTTTCTCTCGTTTAAGCCATACAAACCATTGGTAGGCCTCAGTGCCTAGTTTTGATGCAGCGAAAGGGACTTTGTCAATTTCCTTAATTTGATATAAGTCAAGAATGCCTTCCATTTTGGCTATCCAACCACGAGGATCATGACCTTCAAAAGTGGGCATATCAATTCATGGAAAATTATTATTATTAGGACCTCTCGGTTGGTGATAACCCGTGTCCCTTTCTTGATTTTGGTTATACCGCTGTCTTTGATAGCGATCCCTGGAATTATCCGAAGTGCCTATTTGCTGTTCCCAATCGTCATTTTGATCGACATTGTCTACATTCCTTTGGGCATGGGAGTGATTTTGGGGATTAGTATTGGGATTAGGCTGGTTTTGTGCTTTCACAAGGTCTTTTAGGAGGACACCAATTTCGTTCATACCATCTAGTAAGAGTCGAAGAGAATCACTATCGAAAATGGCTGAGTTACTTGAGTTTCCTTGTGTGATGTTTTCGTGAGTTGGGGAAGGATTAGTAGCCATAGGATCTACTAGTGGATGATGTGGATTATAACTACCAATTTTAAAAGGAGAAGGAGAATTTTTTGTACCTGGGCTTCGATTTGGTCTTCTGGCGTTGTTATTGGTCGTTTTCGAGCTTGATAATCGACCGTCAGCACCTTTGGTCCACTTTTTGCTCATGCACTTGTTAACATAGCCAGCTTAGGCTTCCGCTTCAACTGCCACAAATTTTGGTTGAATTTAGCAAAAAATTGGGATTCCGCTTGAAGTTTCGCTCCAACTGCGACTCATGCACTGCTCAAAAGTTCTTGCTTATTAATCCTTGATCTGCAAAATTTGGTTATCTTTTGGTAAAAAATTTGGTGTTGATTCTGCCTTAATTGCCACTCCAACTGCGACGTGGAATTGGATGTTGTGTGCTCCGTGAGGACACTACAGATAGGAGTTTGGACACGACACGACTCGTAAGACCGAGACTCAATGGATACGACCCGAGCAACACGTGACACGACACTACGTAAGGAACTATGACCAGGGACGAGGACACGTGGAAGGACGTGGGGAACATGACTCACTACACGACGACAAGAGGACACGACGGACAGACCTCGAACAGCGTGGACACAAGGCGACGCGATGGACAGGACACGTGGAAGGACGCAGGGAACATGACTCGCTATACGATGGCCAGAGGACACGACGGACAGACCTCGAACAGCACGGACGCACAACACGATGGACACACGAAACACTGCGAATCGGACAGCAAGACACGAACCGAACCGGACCGCAAGAAGGAAAGACGCACGGACAGCGCAGACACAAACCGAACCGAACAACAAGAAAGGACACGAACACACGACAGAAGAAGGGACCCGACACCAAGGACGATACGACAACACCGCGCACGGCTGACCACGCGAAGGAGCAACTATTGTGTGACCGAGGTCACACCGTATAAAGTGTGGCACTTGATGTTTAAACTGAGTTTTGCACCGCGTATCCCGAATGTGGGATAAATACAATTAAACCAAAACCCGGCTGATGACGTCAGCGAAAAATTAATCGAAAAAACCTTAGCTTCCGTCTTTAAAAATTTTAAATGCTATTTTATGATTGGTTGACGCAAACCGTAAAATCTTTCGCCAGCGTCGTGGGATTTACTGACCGAGCATTCGGATGTTTATCGGCGAAGGAAGAACGAAGAAGGATTTACGGATTTTACTGCTCCTGGCCACCGCTGCTCTTGGAAGGAATTCGGAATTCGAACGGACGAAGATGGACGAACGGAAGAACGGAGACGGAATTGCAGAGGAAATGTGACGAATATGCGAATGGCGAAAATGGAAAATGAAAAGAAACGGCGCTCCCGGAATCGGCTAGACTGATACCACTTGGAAGGATATTTCTATCCTTCTGCTCCAGAAACTTACAAAGATAAAATAATAAACCGAAATGAATGACGAACGTAGATATCAATAAGAAAAATGCAGTGAATGAATAGAAATAAACAAGCCACTCAAGGTGGGCACACCCTCGCCAATAGGCAGTTGCGATTAATGCCAATGAAGATTTTAAAACAAAGATGAAGATCCAAATAAACTATTGGATCAATATATATAATAAATGTTAAACTCTTGGAAGCGTCGGCTGTCGGCTATGTTTGGACTGCAACAAAAGACATGGAAAGTTTTGCCCATCTATTTCTACAAAATGATAATGCTGGAACAAAATTGTTATTACAAAATTTTTTGAATTTGGTCACACAGTCCCTCAAATTATTCAAGTACATCCTTTTTACATCTTCCCTGTTCATCATGGTGAAATGTTGTCTGGTGATAATTGGATGATTTGGCTGAACTGCTCTAACTAACAATTCAACTCTTAATTCAATTTCTTTATTTTACCTTTTCTCCTGATCCCAGTAAATCTGATTTTGTAAAGTAGACATGAATGCTCTCAGTTGAACATCTCCTATGTAAATTTGAGGGTGAAATTCTACCTCTTCTGGAATAAAGAAGTTGTGTAAAAATAATTCACATAGGAGATTTTTTTGTTCTATAGGGCTGTCAAAATATGCTTCCAAGAAATCTATAGTTGTGTCCAATTTGTATGGGAGACCTGAGCTAATCCTCATGACCTGCCATCTGAGATATTTCTCCTTTAGAATGAGACTATAAAATCTGGTCGACCATCTGAATTGGACCAAAAACTCAGCAATCTGACATAAATCAGTCACTTTTTCCTTTAATGCCTTGATTTATGTTTCTTTTGCTTCTAACTGTTTACCTTCCAATTTGAATTTTTCAACCTTAGTGGCAAGTTTCTCATATCTGATCATCCAACTGGCTATGTCTGCATTATATTGCTCTAGGGATACAGTATTGGGTGGTCTAACTACAGGTGGAAATCTGGGTAGCAGATCTACCTGAACCCCTTTTTCTGCTACTTCTACTGGTTGGTCATCTGACAATAATTCTACTTGTACCCCCTTTTTTGCTATTTCTATTGGTTGGTCATCAGACAATAATTCCACTTGTACCCCCTTATCCTCTACTTTTATTGAAGGTGTAACAGTTTGAAATACAAAAACCACATTTGAAGGAGTACTTACTTGAACAATTTCATGTTGTTGTTTAGACTGTTCTTGTGCTGGTGTTTCCTGTTGTGACTCATCTCCAATATTCTTTTCTATGCTCTTTACCAATTTTGGAGCATCTTCAGAATGAGAAGGCAATGCTTTAGAATGGAAGGGCACTTCTTTAGAATGAAAGGGCATTGCTTCAGAATGAGCACCTATGTCTGCCTCAACAGAGTCATCTGCCCTAGATAAATCCATAAGTAATTGAGCCAAATCATCCTCATCAATAGATACAGTTGGCTATTTTTTAGACTGTGACAGCCTCTTCCTCAATTCTGCCACTTCCTGCTGTAATTCTACAATCTTCCTTTCCTGCATTTCAATGATATTTTCTTTTTCTTCAATCCATTTAGTTTGTGTTTTGACAACACTTCTTGCTGCTCTTAGCTGTTTTGTGATGTCTACCTCCTCTGTTTCTGATTCAGAATCTGATGCAGACAAATCATCTGCAGTTGGCTGCTCAACAACTATCTCATCTTCTACTTCAGCTGTCTGCTCTTGTTCAGGAGGTTCCATGAAACTATCTATGATTGCATCTACATTTTCTGTGGCCTGTTGAACTGTAGCAACTTCAAAACTGTCTTGCCCAGTCTCTTCCTCAATTATCTATTCAAGGAATTCTAAAAAATCTTCAGGGGCTGGTTGCACTTCTGTAACATCTGGACTGTCTTTTCCACCTTCTTCTTCTATCACCTGTTCTGCTATTTCTCTCAAGTGGAGTCTTGTAGACCTCCTAGTTCCTGATGCAATTTTTTTCTTTTTGCTCTATTTTTTGGTGACAACAGGGGCTGTGGGGACAGTTTCAGATTCTAGTGGGAGTGCTTCTATTTCCCTTGTTGTTTCTTCCCCTATTTTTCTAGGCACTTCACTCCCCTGTTCTGACAGATCAGTAACATCTTCAGAAAAATGAACTTTCTTCTATTTTTTCTTTTGACTGCTAGTTCCAGGCCCTCTCTTCTTTTGTTTCTTAGCTTGTGAGGTTGAAGGTTCTAGAGAAAGGTGCTCTGTTGCTTCTGTTGGGTGTGTTTCCTCCTCTACAACAGCATCTATGGTAGTATCTATTTCTTCTTCTGCAATAGCATCTACAGTAGCATCTGTTTCTTCTTCCTCCTCATCCTCATCTCCAAAAACTACATCATTCAGAGTAGAGTAAAACCTATCAAAGCTTCTAGGGTTTCCTCTAAAATGATGTTGGCAGACTAATTTAATAAGACCATGGTGGCGAGGGCTCCCTTTTCCTTCCTGATATCTTTTTGCCATATTTTTCAACTCCTGGTGCAGATACAAGGGAAGATTTACCCTAACTTCTAGTTGTTGCCTACCATGTCTTAGGTGGTTCAAAATTTTGAGATGATGCCCTGATAAAAGTACATACTGCCCTTCACAGGTTAAAAATTTTATTACCCATGTGGCCACTTCATCCCAGGGTTCTTGTAGGCTGGCCCTTTTTACCCCCTTGCATGTGTTGTTGTGTATTAAGTATTCTGGCTCCCTATCATTTTCTTCCAGAAATTGACTAACTACATTTGCCAGTGTATTTTTGCCAGATCTAGAAATTGGAAGACCCTC
The DNA here is from genome assembly GCA_028583015.1 of Wollemia nobilis. Classification (NCBI taxonomy): domain Eukaryota; kingdom Viridiplantae; phylum Streptophyta; class Pinopsida; order Araucariales; family Araucariaceae; genus Wollemia; species Wollemia nobilis. Next base: position 3,686,620 of record JAQPPZ010002384.1, on the reverse strand, counting down.
TAATGGAAGCTCAGTAATTTGACTTAAAACTTCAGGGGTTACCTCAATTGTCATGTCGTTAATGTGTGCCCGATTATTTCTGAATGTGTGAGCGAACATGCCGGCCAAATCTTCAGAGGACCCATTAAATTTGTCCAAAAATGGCATAAGCCCTCCATCTTCAAAAATTCGTAGCACTTCTAGATTTTCTCGGAGGTGGGTGGTATCTGTTGGTTCCATATTTGTCTTTCACCCCATTTTCCTATTTTGGTATGTTAAAAACTGCTCACTTCTGCTGCTACTCTTCCGTTGGATCGTTGTTTTCTGGTTTTTGTAGACTTGCAGGGTTTGTTTCCAGGTTTTCAATTGCCCTATTTTTCTTCTTTGGAATGAACTGCAATATCGACACTGTACCTCGTAATCATTTTGCGTTAGCAAATATGTCTTCGAAAGGAAGGGTGGCACGCATTTCTATTTTTTCTTCGAACACCTATCCGTTAATGATTGCGCAGATGTCCTTGCCGTCAGATCCACCTCACTTGGTTTTAGCTCCTCTGTTTTGCCCATAGATTTTCACGTGCATGATTATTAGCATCAAATAATGGTGGCATATTGTTGGTCACGTCCCCGTGATTCTGGTACTTCCTTAATGGGTGCAAGATAAAACAAACCACATCTCAACTGACACGTGTTTATTTATCGTATGCAGTCAAAGAATTTTTCTTGATCATATATTTTCCCTTCCTTGGATGCCACGTGGAAATATTATGTTGAATGTTCATTCCGAAGATTATGATTTATTGCAAAAACAATACCTCATTTCGAAGATAAAATTTCATTCCGAAGACAAGTCCTCATTTCGAAGATCATGCTTCATTGCGAAGGCAAATCCTCATTCCAAAGACAAAGCTTCATTCCAAAGACAAGTCCTCATTTCGAAGATCATGCTTCATTGCGAAGGCAAATCCTCATTCCGAAGACAAAGCTTCATTCTGAAGACAATTCCTCATTCTGAAGACAAAGCTTCATTTCGAAGACAAAGTGCAACATTCATTCTGCTGTCATTCCAAAGATAATTTCATTCCGAAGACAAAGTGCAATAGTCATTCTGAAGACAATTTCATTTCGAAGATAAAGTGCAACAGTCATTCGAAGACAATACAATAGTCATTCTGAAGAAGATAGCAGGCACTATTTTTGGCATTCTCATTCCGAAGATTAGGTAGAAACCAATATTCTCCTTCTCAAAACATGTTTTAAGTATGCCAACTCTTATGGATACCTTTTATGCTAATGGTTAATTGTTATATACTACATACCAATCATTTACAATGAAGAAATGTAAGAAATATATACCTGATTAAAACAAGTTAATGCAAGTTTTGAAGAATGACTGCTTCTATTGATGTTCTGTTGAGATTTTCTGCAATATTTCAAAACAAGTGCAGTTGGTGAATTTGTACAATGATGATTCAAAAATTTTCAAGGTTATGCATGCTAGAAAACTGGTTTTCATGCATACCAACTCAGTAGTGCCTTAGGAAAGGTTTTCACTGTTGAGCTATTCATTTTTCTCTCTTTTTTTTTTTTTTTTTTTTCTTTTTTTTACCTCTCCTTTTCTCTCTTTTTTTTTTTGTTTCTGATTATGCCTATGAAGGAATTCATGATTTCCCTAAAATCATGCCCATGAAGGAATTCACAATCAGAATTTATTCATCTTTTTGTTTTCTACTTTTTCTATTTTTTTTATTTTTCTGCTTTTCTTGAAATCCATGATCATGTTGATTTTATTGAAGTGGAAGAGGGAATCTCTTCCACCTGTTGTGCATCCAAACTGTCAAGTTGCTGCAAGAATTCCTCTTTAGTCGGAGGTGTATGGTACACCCCGAGGCGATGTCCATTCACTACCAACTTTCTCTCGTGACCCATCAATAGGAGATAGACGAGTTGCTCCATTGTCAAATACCTCTTCAATCTGGTAAGGTCCAAGCCATCTAGTTCTCAGCTTTCCAGGGAAGTCCTCATAGCGAGAATCAAACAACAAAGCCCAATCTCCTTGCTAAAATTTCCTCTACTGAATGTGATTGTCATGCCACAACTTCCTCTGCTCCTGAATTACTTCAGTTTGGTGCAGAGCATCCAACCGAAGTTCATCCAATGCATTCAGCTACAGAATCCTATCCGTCTATGCCTGTGACAATTCAATCCCAATTTCCAATGTTGTGCGCAATGTTAGTAGCTCAAATTCAATAGGTAGGAGGGTTTTTTACCAAAAACTAGTTCATAAGGTGTGAATCCAGTAGTGGATTTCCAAGCAGTATTGTAAGCCCAAACTGCTTTAGGTAATTTATCTAGCCAGTTTCTCCTATGAAAAGCTACTATTTTTGTCAAGATTCATTCCAGTTCCCTATTTGTTACTTCAACCTGGCCATTTGCTTGTGGGTGGTAAGGTGATGATTTCCTATGTTTGATTTCATATAATTCTGTAAAAGCCTCAATGACTTTAGATGCAAATTGGGGTCCTTGGTCTATGGTGATAGACCGTGGAGCTCCAAATCTCTAAAAAATCTGAGTATACAAGAAATCGATGACCTTCTCTTCATGAGCATGTTTGAAAGCACGCACCTCTACCCACTTTGTCGGGTAATCGGTGCATACTAGAATATGCACCTTTCCTTGAGAAGGTGGATCAATAGGTCCTACAAAATCAAGCCCCCACCTCTCAAATGGCTCTAAAACCAATTGAGGCTGTAGTGGCATTTCATTTGTATGAGTGGGTTTCCCCATTCTTTGGCATGCATCACAATGCCTGATGTACTTTTTCACATCCTTGTGAAGAGATGGCCAATAATATCCTGTCCCTAAAATTTTTCTAATTGTGCTTTTTACATAATAGTGTCCACCTGAGGGTTCATCATGACAAGCCCTAAGGATATCATATACCTCATCCTTTCGGATGCACCTACGTAACACATGGTCAGGACTGCACTTAAAAAGTATACCCTTAATCCACTCAAAGGAAGAACTCTGTTTGATCAATTGTTTTTTCTGTTTTGAAGTGAAATGTGGAGGAACTTTCCTTGTGACCAAGTAATTGGCTATATCTGCAAACCAAGGTGATTGGATAGATATAGCAAATAATTTTTCATCAGGAAAAGTGTCCTCAACTAATTCCCCTTCCTCTGTGTTCTGCAACTTGGACAAGAAATCTGCTACAACATTAGCTTTTCCTGGTTTGTTGATTATTGTGATATCAAATTCTTGCAACAATAGTAACCAATGAATAATTCTTGCACTTACCATAGGCTTATTCATCAAATACTTAATGGTTGTGTGATCTGTGTGAATGAATATTTGATAACCTGTGATGTAATGCCTGAATTTGTTGATGGCATAAATTACTGCCAAGAATTCCTTCTCAGTTGTGGTATAATTTTTCTCAGCTCTTATCAAATTCTTGCTAATGTAGTAGATGGCATAGTGTTCACCATTGTCAATTTGTCCTAATGCTGCTCCAATTGCAGTATTGGAAGCATCAACTTGTATGTGAAATGGTAATGTCCAATTAGGTCCTCTTAACACAGGTGGAGTTACTAATTTCTCTTTCAGAGCTTCAAATGATTCCTGACACCTTGCAGTCCAGGAGAATTCAGAATCTTTAGTCAATAGGGCAAACATGGGATTGGCTATTGTGCTAAAGCTAGGAATAAACCTGCGGTAAAAACCAATGTGTCCTAGGAAGCTTCCGACATCAGTCTGAGTTTTAGGAGGAAGAAGATTCTTGATAATTTCCACCTTCTTTGGATCAACTTGGATCCCTTGAAGAGAGATGTTATGACCAAGAACTATTCCTTCCTCCATCATCATAAAACATTTGTCTGGATTCAAGGATAACTGGTATGTTTCACAATGAGTTAAAACTCTGTCAAGGTTTTCTAATGTAAAGTCAAAAGTCTGTCCACATACTGTGAAATCATCCATGTATATCTCAACATTGTTGGTAGTCAGATCAGAAAAAATTGCTAAGACCGCTCGCTGAAATGTTGTTGGGGCATTACACAAACCAAAAGGTAAAACCCTATAGGCAAATGTTCCCCATGGATAGGTAAAGGTTGTTTTCTCTTGATCTTCAGGTGCAACCTGAATTTGATTATACCCACTAAATCCATCAAGAAAACAAAAGTATTTCTTTCCAACAAGGGTATCTAACACCTGATCTATGAAAGGTAATGGAAAATGGTCTTTGTATGTCACTTTGTTCAGCTCTCTATAGTCTACACATACTCTCATTTTTCCATTTTTCTTAGGAACTATAACCAATGGAGAGACCCACTGGCTATCAGAAATTGGGTAAATGAATCCTACCTCCAGAAGTTTTTCAATTTCTTCCTTTACAATATCCCTCAAGGCAGGATTCAGTCTTCTCTGGGGTTGTCTTACTGGCTTGACTTCTTCAGTATAAATCCTGTGGGTGCATATATCAGGGTGAATTCCTGACATATCCTTGTAGTCCCAAGCAAAAGCATGAACATGCTTCTACAAAATAGTTATCAATTTTTCTTCCTCTTCCCTAGTGAGCCAGTTGTTAATGTTCAGTAATTTTCTTGGTTGGACTTCTATTTGTTTTGTATTTGGAAGGACTGAATTCACTTCTTCATACTTGGTGATTAGGGAGTTAAGAGGGCAATGATGAGATGGGAGGAAATAAGAAGTTTCTGTTTCATTGATTTCTAATGGAAGCATATCCTGTATGGAACAGTGAGAAGGGAAAATCAGGTGATGGTGCCACCCATGTGGTAGTGAAACCGATGTTTCCTGTGATAGTACAGATGGCTCACCTTCAAAATTTTGGTTCTCCTCATTCCCTAACAACTGATGGATATTTACTGCTTCCTCTTCTAACCCTTGTTCATGCAGAACATTCATTAGGATAGTTTCATTCTCTAAAGTTTCTATGTCATGGAGGTCTTCTGTGTGTTCCCTTACTACCAAGGTGGCTAGTGTGGAAATAACCTCTTCTGGTTCTTCATCCGAGTCAGGAAACCATAACTGACCTAAAAAATTGTTGGAGGGTCTTGCAGGAGGATACAGAGAGATCTGTTTTAGATCAATACCATTTGAAATGGTCATTTTTCTAGATCTGCAGTCTATGAAGGCTATTGCAGTTGCAAGCCAAGGTCTTCCCAGAATGATGGGATATCCATGTGCTGAATTTCTTGGCTGTAAAACCAAAAAATCTGTAGGGAATTCCCAAGAAGAGACTTCTATAGGGACATCTTCAATGATACCTTCAGGTTTTGCAACTGACCTATCAGCCATTTCTAAAACTGTAAATGTGGGACTGAGATGTTTGAGCTGTAATTGTTCCATTATATCCTTGGTCATGACATTTATTGCAGCTCCTAGATCTACTAAGACATTTGATATTGGTACTGAGCCTATGGTAACTATGATAACTGGACTCCCTGGGTCACTATACTTTGGAGGTACTAGTTTTCCAGACAAGAGATCAGCTATCTTTCCTTCAACCTGAACAGTCTTGGGAAATGCTTTCTTTTTTCTTCCTGCTCTTCTAATGCACAAATCTCGGATAGTACTTTTAATCACTGGTATATCCTTAATGGCTTGCAATAAGGGCAATGATATAGTTAACTTTCTAAGTTCCTTGACCAGGTCTGACTCAAAATTTTCTGTTGTGGTATTGAATCTTTCAGGATATGGAATTATCCTTGATGAAGGTAATTGTTCTGCCTGTGGTTCTATTTTTTCTTCTTCTTTCTCTGTTGTTGGTTTAACTCTAACTGGTTCCAAAGGTTCTTGCTTTTCATTTTCCTTGATTTTAGTTGAAACAGGTTCAGGTACAACTTTTCCTAAACGAAGTTGGATGTTACTACAATCAAGAACATTTATTTCAGCATTTTCTTCAGCTTCAGCCACATAGACAGGGGATGCCTGTCTCATGTTGTTTGGATTAGTGACTGGTTGAGCTGGAAGTTGAGGTTGTTTCACCTGTTGTGTTTGTTGTGGTTGATTCTATTTTTCTTGAAAATTTTGATTAGGTGCAAGCAGCAAATGCTGAGTTTGACCTTGATTTCTTTGTTGCCTTGGATAGGACTGGTATTGCTGACTCCACTGTGGTTGATTTTGCATCCAATGTGGATTAGTCTGATTCTGATTCTAGGGTGGGTTGTTTTGATTCCATGATGGATTATTCTGATTCTGATTCTAGGTTGGATTACTCCAACTTGTTTGTGGCCATTCTTGGGAATTTGTCCATTGAGAATAATTCCAAGGACGTTGGGGTGGTTCTGATTGTCCCCAAGGCATAGTCCAAGGATTATGCCCCCAATTTGTAGGAAAACGAGGGGGATTTTGGTTCTGAGAGAAATTTCCCCCTTGTTTTGGTCCAACATAGTTGAGTTCCTCAGTCTGACTCTCTAACATAGTTTTGAGTTGTGGTAGCAGGTGGCATTTATCAGTCAAATGCTTCTTCGAACAGATACTACAAATGGCTGAGATAGATGTTTTATTCAAAGGACACTCCTACAAAGCATGTTTATTTCTACATCTTGGGCAATAAATTGCCAAAGGTTCTATGGTTTTTGCTTTTGCAGACATTTCTCCCAAAGTTGTGTTCAATTGCACCAGAATATCAGTTTTAAAATTTGCAAGTTCCTCTATTAGGTCCTTCACATCAGTGCCATTTGTACTCTTTTTTCTTCTTCCCTGCTTAGTGCGAGAGTAATTCCTGTAGAGACCCATAATTTCCTCATTACTGAGAGTATTTACATCCCCTTTTCCCATCAAATCCAATACTTCTCTGGATTCATCTTGTAATCCTCTCAAAAATATGGTTTTGCATAACTCAGGTTCTACAAGTCCACATCTCCTTTGAACAAAGGAGAACCTATCAAGATAGTCTTCTAATGTTTCATCATCTTCCTGCTTAATCTTGAATAACTCATCTTTCCTGTTCCTTACATGGCAATACTCCTGATATTTGTCTAAAAACATAGTTTCCATTTGATCCCAGGTTCGGATGGAATTTGGCTCTAAGCTCATGAACCAACGTAATGTTGAGTCCTTGAGTGTTGAGGGAAAAACCTTAAGTTTTTTATTGTCATTTACATAGTCATAGGTTTGACACACTACTTTGAATTCAAACAAAAACTGATCAGGATCTTCAGATACAACACCTCGAAAGGTTGGAAGTACTGAAGGTGAAATGGTTTTCATGGGGGAGTTTTGTGTTGGATTCAAACGGATAGGATATTCAAATGTTCTGGAAGGTTGGGGCATATCCTGATCATCTCCTTCATTATGGACATAGCCATGTTGGCCATCCCTATCTAGATTGCCTCCCTCTGCCATAGTTTCTTGTTCCTTAGGAACAGTTAAACCTATCCAAATTTCACTCTCAAGAGGTCCAAGATCCTCTATTGATGATGAGTCTGATGATTTTTCTTTCTCAGGATGTTCTAATGATGATGAAGTTGGTGATTTTTCTTTCTCAGGATGTTCTAATGATGATGAAACTGGTGATTTTTGTTTCAATTTTTTTGGTAGTTCAAACATAGGTGATTCACCCCTTAGGCATGAAGATCTTCTTAATGGAACAAGCCAGGGATCCTTTTGAGTAATTCTACCTTTTTCATCCCTAGGCTTACTCATTCATGTTTACTCTTGAATGACATAAATTATAGGTCAATAGTTGTTACTTTAACCAGCTGTTATATTCAGATTTTATCCTAAATTTTCATAGCTCAGTCTAATTAACAGCTATTGGACTGTTGTCACCTTCTAGCAACACTATTCCTCAAGCAACGGTGCCAAAATGATGCATTGTCATTATGCACATCATTAATTCTCAATGAATTTTTCAATCCAGGGCAGTGTACAAGGCTATTTGTGGAAGGAGTGAACAGGGCTATAACTTAGGTCATTTGGGAGCAACAGGTCTTATTGGTGAAACCGATTGTGTGGGGGATTTAGGACATTTTTATCTCTAAATTGCATAAATTGAACTTTAATCTAATTGTAGGAATGGAAACTAATTACTAACTATAGAAATGAAATCCTAATTACAATTACAGAATGAAATCTAATTATGTTGCAGAAATAACTCCCTAGTTACAGTTGCAGAATTAGAAATCTAATTATGATTGCAGAAAGGAAGTCTATTTACTTTTGCAGCAATGGAAACCTGATTATAACATGGAAATTAAATCCTGTCAATGCTCTGTAATAGAAGGTTGTCAATCTTCTATGCAGGGGTTGACAACAAAACACAAAATGCAGTAAATTGCAAAAAATAGTAAATTCTAGAAATGACAATCTATAGTAATTTGAAAGCTTTGCTGAAAATGGAGATTACAACCAAACTTATCATTAATCACAAGATTATCCTAATCATGAAATAAACTAAGATTGCAAATATTGTTAGCTGTTTACAAGGAAATGAAATGACAAGTTTTACAACTTATTCTACTGCAACAAAATCAGAATAAAAACCTGTTGTTAGTCCTCCTCCTAGGTCTGGAAGTGGCCAGCCTCCTTGTCCAGAAGAAGGTATGAGTCTTTCTCTCTCTCTAGATCTTACTCACACTCATTCACAACAACATGAATAAAAATAGTGCACTTTATTGATTCAAGAACATAATTACAGTATTGCTGCTAAAAACCCTGTTACAGGACTGTAACAGTCACTTTTCTTATTATTATACTACTTGCTTATTTTCCCCTACCATCCTTCTTAGCTCAACCTGGATGGGAGCTATATATTTATAGATATCCTAAAATCTACTTACAAGCTGAGAATATCTCATTCCTATCTTACAGATCTATTCCTATTATGTTGCAGCAATTCCTGGGTTTATCCTAGAAGAGGATCAAAATTGATCTTTTCCATAAATGGTGGCTTTGGTCGGCAAGGACGACAAAGTCAGATGGGAGATATTTTCCCTTAACCTTTTCAATATTTCTTTCCCTTTTTCCATCATCAAAAATCAGTCAACAAGTCAAAAAGCACTTTCTGTTCTCATTTCGAAGATAAGTGGCTCATTTCGAAGAGACTGCATTTCTCATTCCGAAGATGTCCGCTCATTCCGAAGAGACTGTATTTCTCATTCCGAAGATGTCTGCTCATTTCGAAGATCTTCGGAATGAACAACTGTGTGCTCTTCAAGTGATTTCATCTACATTTCTCAGGTGGGTTAGCTCTCAGGATCAGATTGCAATAGCCTTCATCTCTCTCCATGTGTGAATTCCATGCCTTGCCATTCATTGGCAGCTGGCTAGAATTTACATTGGAAAACCAGTTTTTGTTGCACAGTAATAGTTTGCTTGCACTATTTGCTAGATTTAGATAAACAAATGCTTGAAACACATCAAAACAAAACTAGTGAAGTGTTGCTATCAACCTAAGCATACTTCTCATTTAGCAAGTCATGACAAAGTAACATAAAACTATGCAAAAACTGTAAAAAATCAGAATATAGTATTTCTAACACATTGATCATGCAAACAGTTAATACACAACATATTAAATCAACTTAACTAGCATATCAGATTAAACATAAGAGTTTTTAGGCAATTTCAATGTTCAAAACATGCTATGATTGAGGCATTTCCAGGCCTCATCATTTGGCACTCTTGTTAAAATAGACCCAATCCATAACCATGCCAATGGTAATGGTAAAAATAATGAAGGACATACTCTAGGTTTGAAATATAATGAATATTCACAATGAATGGTTCATCATCATCTTCTTCTATGGGTGAATGATTTGCAATTTGATCTAAAAATCCATAGATTAAGTTAGTCTGATTAGGCTTACCCATATCTTATGCAGATTCTATGATTGGCGTTAAAGTTACATTCTACACCAAGTATTTAGCTAACCTAGGATTGACTAAGTGAATCATCAATTGCAGTGTAGATGATCCGGCTAAAGACACAGGTGAGGTAGGCTGAAGTACCTCCTCGACTATATTTTGTGAGTTTCCCTCCTCCATGGGGTTTGGGATCTCAACAATTTCTACATTGGGGATTTCTTTGGACTCTTTTTTACCCAAAATTACCTTTAGCTTCTGATAATTCTTGAGATTTTTTGATGTTGTAGGCTTCTTAGAAGTAATCATTGTATTCGAGGTTGGTCGTGGTTCTGAAGTTGAAGGGTCGGCACACACTGCCTTCGACTTACCCTATGGATATCTGCTAGGTGATGTAGGTATAATATCCAGATGCACATATGGGAGGATGAAGTCTCTCGACAATTCAACCTGATTAACATACTTCAATTTCTCCTCATATGAAGGGGCTACATGCACTCATTCCTCATGCACATATTTGGTACATTGGTGCAAGATCGAGGGGATGCATTACATGTCCCTAATACATGGATGACCTAGGAGAATATTATATTGCATAGTACCCTCTAGCATGTAACACATCACAAGGATGGTTTTTAGCCCCACTTGAATAGGTAGAACTATAGTGTCGACTATTGAGAATAATGCATCGTTGAAATATTGCAGTGTAAAAGTAGAGGGTATGATATGCAACTTAGGCAATTTTAGATGTCCCAAGGTCTTTGTGGTGATTATGTTGATCGATGATCTAGTATAAATCAACACCTACTTGAATAGATTATGGTTTATACACACAATGATGTGAAGCAACAGGTCTGCTATAGCAGTGGAAACTATCTTGATTTCATGATCATAGAATTGGATCACAGATTTCTGGCACTGCTACACATGACCCACAAATTTGGTGAAAGCTTTTGGATCTTGGAGTTGTACTTCAATAGACCTTAAGATGTCCATTAGCATATCCCTATGCCTAGGAAACTATTGTATTATCTCATATATTGATAATTTAGTCGAGGCCATTTGTAGACTCTAGATGATTCTATTCCTTATTGTCACCATAGATCTTGTTGGTGGGCCTAACAAGGGGTTCTATGCTGGCCTCTTCTAGGGCACAACTTGAATGTGAATAGGCACTATAGGAGGATCTAGTTGATTGTACCTCCTATTTTTGGTGACCACATTCACCATATCGACAAATCCTTGCATAGGTGGTTCAATCTACACTTGATTAACTTGTTCGATGTTGTTCCTTGAAAACTCATGATTTGGTAAGGTATTTTTGAATATTCCCATATTTTGGTTGTCCAGAGCCAAGGGATTATCAATGATCAGATTTTTCCTATCAATCATATTCTATACCACATGTTTGAAACTGTGGCACACTTCCATATCATACTCTTTTGTTTGTGGTATGGGCAGTAATGATATTTCTTATATCCTTTCTATTTAGGGTGATTATGATTGAGCAATTGAACTTTGAGTAATGTTAAGGCCTTAGCCTCACATAATTGATCGAATATCGATGCCAAAGTCTTAGATAATGACATAAATTTGCAATGTGGGTGATGTTCTTTGTCCTTTCCCTAATTTTTGTTGCATTGATATACTACATGGGGGAGGTTGTACCTTATAGTTTTAGGGTTGCTAGCCCATATTCCCTTTTGAAGATTTAAAATGACCTGATTCACATATGTAGGCTTGGATTGATGATTTTGGTTCTTTATGTTCTTTTTGTTCCACTTCTTTTTCATCTAGAGTTTCAAGTTACCTTCTTGTAACTTGATATCCTCTATGAACTTGGCTTGCACCAAAGCTTCTTTGAATGTTTGGTATTGCTGCAGTTGTAATAATAGCGAGATGTGCCTTGCATAGCTCTTATTAAATACCCATGTCAACTCCATAGTTGAGATGGAGAAGGGAAATTTATCCATCATATTCCTCCATATATTACCAAATTTTGTGACTGAATTATCATCGAATTGCTTTAAAGCAGCCAAGTCAGACATATTAGTTTTCTTCTTGACTCCAAAAGAGAAGCTTTCAAGAAATGCATTCACCAGCTATTTGAAGCTAGTGATGCTATGCCTCTTCAATTGATTAAACCATTCCAAGGCAGGTCCTGCAAGGGTTATCAAAAAAATTCTTAGTAATAAGGTATCATTATTTTTAATTTGGAAACACATATTCATAAATTTAGTTACATGTTCTTGTGTGTCATCATCACCCTTGATTTTTTCTAGCTTAGGCATCTCAAAATAATTAGGATACGTTGGGAAAGAGATCGAAGGACACAAAGGCTCATTATGGACCTTATTCAGAGTGGGCTTTTGATAAGCCATCCCTTGTATCTCAATAGCTATAAATTTTTTAGCAAGGGCTCTATACACTTGAGAGGATAATATATCCTCTTCTCTAAGAGATCTCAGTGGAACATGCAGAGATAGATTACTTTTAATTCAAGGTGGACAATTGTTATCATTATCCACATCTATAGATAAGAACTTGGGATACTACTGATCTTACTCATTCCCCTATGATTATTCATACTGACTATGCCTAGGTTGTTCTAGCGCTTGGTGATATTGATACCTTGGAGTACGTTGGGGTGTATTTCAACTACAATTTTTAATTTATCTAGGGTGTAGTTCTAGTTGTGGCATATGATATCTGTAGTGCTGCTCTCTATAATCACTATGAGGAGGTAGATTAGCCTGAGCTAGTCTATCCTTTCTCTTCGCACTCCTTCTAATCGAGGATGCATTGTTCTTGGAGGTGATCCTTCTAAGAGTGATTTGGACATTATCCTTGTTCATGGGTATGCCTCTGTATGTCCTCACTACGTGAGATCTCAAAGCGAGAGTGATCAATAGAGGTCTTATACCCTAGTCTTCCTAAAAATTGGTCTAGTCCCTTAAGTTGACTAGTCTTCCAAGGTTCATTCAGAGATATGTCATTGACTCTAATAATGGTGAGATCTATTGTGAAAATTCTAGGTTCATTCTGATTTGGAGTCCTTAAGGGTCTGTGTTCTAATGCAGCCCTATCCTCTTGCCCCTAATTAGGTGGATCTTATCTATGCCTATCATGTGATGATGTGGGCCTTAAGACACCCTTAGTTCTATCATGAGAGGAGTGTGTATTACGTACTTTAACTAGGGTATTATGATTAGAACCCCCATGTGTCAAGTTATCACCTCTAAGGCTAGTCGAACGTCATTTAGGAGCATTCTGTGTAGGAGGTTCAAGCTCTTCATTCTTTGTGTGGTTTAGAGCTTCGATTTCTACCTCGACTATGTGTCGAGTGTGGCCTCTCTTTGTGTTGACCATGATGTGTAAAATTATATTGTATGTAAGTTTTAGAGAATACAAAGTATGAAAAAATGTTTATCTCATTTAAAAATTATTTGTGTATCCTAAAAATATTTAGTTTGTTTTGGTTTGTTGAGTATATAATATAAATCTCATCGTGTTTTGTAATTTTTTGATGATATTCTTAGATAGTTTAAATATTTCCATGTATATACTCACAATGACATAACCTCATAATGACTTCTAGGCAGTCTTTCCCTCAAGATATGGAGATGAAATCCATAACCAAACAAGCAGCATAGGTACTACCGATTCTCACCCAACACATTGTGGTCAATGATACACCCCTTCGAAGAGGGATGCGTGCTATTTTCTATAGATAGGATGGTTCTTGAATCGACCTTGGCCATGGTTGGGTCTTGATAGTACAATGTCAGACGAGCCAACCGAGTGGTAATGACTTCCACTATTGGTCTCGATCAATGGGTTGGATGTGAGATCCTAATGCCACTAATGTTCAATTTGAGTCATGGTGTGTGTGGGTTCTTTTTAATTTTGTGTAAATGAAATATGCATCGCAAAACACTCATGATTCTTTACCTACATGCCTATAAAAATATGATTTTACTTTCAAAAATATGCAATTCTAAATGATATTTACTTTCAAAGAATGCACATGCAAAATTAAGATGAAATTTGGCCTTTGGACAGGCCCTAAGCAAACAAAACCTAACACATAAGTTTAATAGTAGTCATTGTTCTATACAACAGGCAACCGTCTCAGCCATTGGATAGAAAAGTAGCTAAGAATCTTAGTCACTAGTAACAAAATTAGCTAATAGAGCTGGTTGTTGTTGCCAGTAGCGATTACTAGCAAACATAGCATTTTTTTAAAATTTCCCTTTAAATTTTACTATGTGCTTTAATTAAAGCCTAGACATAGAAAAACACAGAGAAAATGGAAAACATAGAAGAGGAAACCTACCTGGAAATCCTCATTTGAAGTAGAAGCAGATTGCTTACTGCTTTTCCAATTTTTTTGCTAATCGTTGTTGACAACTACGGCTAAGACTATGCGTCACTATATTCAAACACGACTGGTACTTACACACAAAAAATAGAGGAAATCAGAAAAAGTAACAAAAAATGTAGGGTTTCCACCATGATCGCCATTGTATAAGGGCTTAAAGAGCATATATTTACACTAATTGCAACATGGTAAACAAAATAGAAATGAAGAACATGTAAACCAAATTTGTAATAAAGAATGCCTCCTTTGTATTAATCAATGAAATCTAGTTACATATCCATCCCTCTTAGGGATACCAATGTTTGATACAATGAATACAATTGTGTTGATGCCCCTAAACAGGGTTGATATACTCTAAATTCTCTTGAGGTCTTCATAAAATTTGTGTGAGGGCTTACTAGGATGCCTCCTTCTCCATTTTCAAGAGGAATGATGTTAAATAGTTTTTTGAATCCTTAGAAGAATCTATCACCTACGTACAAGAAATAACAAAACACATCAAAAGCATATGAAGCCTCTCATGATGAGGCTATTATCTAAGAAATGCAAGAGATGAAGTAAACATGTAAATAAAACATGAATATGTGTAAAGACACTTACAATATTGACAAATAAGTACAAAGCATGGCTTGAAACATGTATAGAAAGCTAATTTTACATGTAATCTAAAGTATTAAGCATAAAATAAGCTAATTATAAATTATTATTAAAGAAAGCATGTATGACATAAATGAAGGTAAAGTGACCTACGATGCTACTAATTAACCATAGAAATACCTACAATATAATTGATCTATGCTATATTAACCTACATACATGTTAAGAAAAATGAATATATGGCTAAAATAGAGAAATGAAGGCATCAAATCCTAGTTGTGGATGCTTAGATCAACTGACTTTGTTAGCCGTGGTTGACAACCGCAGCTAATTTTGTGGGAAGCTATTAACAACAAAGACCATGAGTAAAGTATATTTTCTCTTAAATTAGGGTTGGGAATTCTCATATCCTTAGTATGATTGATGGTCAAGGGTCACCTTCATGTCTGAACACTAATTTGTGGTTGATTTCACTCGAATTTACATTGGATTTGTGTGGAATGGTATGGTTTGCTTCTCAATCCTTTGGAAGATCCATTGTTGCAAGGGCAAGTGTCAAAATGGAATTGGGAAGCATCTCCATACTCTTCAAAGGTTGCAATTGGCTCTCCAATTTGGTAGGTATTTGCTATAATGAAATTGAGATCCTAATTGCCTCTTTGATGGGTCTATAAATAGACTCCTAAAATCCCAATATTAGCTTCTCAAGGAAGCCAAGATCAATAAGTTGTTGGCCTGGGCAATTGGAAGGAAACATCTAGAAGCTTCCTCATCCAAAACCATCTTGATTAGTAGCAACTTGGTCATTACAATAGATTTTACTCAACTCTGATAGCCCAAGTTTTTTATAGGGCTAGCCATTTTTGTTTAGCATGGCTAGGACCCTAGCCGCTGTTTTCAATCATAGATAATATCTTAGCTACTAATGTCATTAGTGGCTAAGGTTGAATAGGCCTAGGATACCTACAATTAGTGATTAGAATCACTGCTTTGCCTTGGGAGGGTACAAGGTCATTCATATGGTCTCCAAAGGTTCCCATATGAGTAGTATCCTATACATGACATATTGTAGGTGTCTACAAAGTGAATCGATAATTTTTAAGATGCTCTCTAAGGTCTTCCTTACTTTTAAATTTATCAAATAGGGATCTCAAATTGGTAAGGATAAGGATGCATAGGGACAAATGGATGAATTGGTTCATTGCACAACTCATCATATGTGGTTTTTTGAGGACCATAACTAGTCGTGTGCAAATCTAGAGTTTTGATTTGTTCCTCCATGGCTTGGAGTTCACTAGAGAGCACCATTGTAGTTGTAGTCCTAAAATTTTTGCACTCCTATCCTTCAATCTAATGGATATACATCTTGAAGGGGAATGGGAAAATAATGGGTCTACACCTCAAAGGAGAAGCACTTGATGTCATGCCCTCTTTGGTGATTATCGACGAGTTGGGTGGGTTCACTAGGTTACATTTGTATGGTAGTTTCCAAGCATAGGTTGGGATTTGTTTGATGATTTTGTTTTAAATTCACTCACATTCACCTAGTTTGGCCAAATGAAACTAAACCTATACTATATGTAATTTTGATTTAAATGAATACAACACACATCATAATACAAAAGATAAAATAGATACAATACTTAATATTAAAGAAACTTCGAAGCTTACTCAATCCATATGGCTGATTTGAAGTCTTTTTACTTGATGCAAGTGATATTAGACTTTGTAGGGTGATATCGAATGTTCGATCTAGTATCGGATGATCCGATACAGTTAGAAACCTACAATTTCATAGATTAACACCGAAATACATATTTGCAGCATAATATATATTCAATTAAACATGAATTAAACTAAATGACATACATTATTTGTAATACTTGCATGAAAACTATATGAATCTATATTTTGATTGCAATTTGTGATGCAAATAAGATGTTAGATTGATAAAAGTGTGATATAACTACAAAATCTATGTTTAAATGAAATTATAAGCAGAAAATATGATCTTATAAGTATAAAATGAAGGGATATAAATGCAAACAAAAATCTAAAAGTACCCCCAAGTAGCCTACAGATGATATCGAATGTTGTAGGGCAATATCAGATGTTGTAGAGTGATATCGGATGTCCAATATCATATCGTACCAACCAATATGCAACTCCAAACCTGCAAACCTGCAACAAACATAGAGATAACAAAAATGCACTAGGAAATAAGGGGGAAAAAAATGCTTAGGAATCTAGGGAGAATCCAGTGAGAGTGTCTGGATTAAATAGGCAAAGGTACGTTAGGGGGGTTGGGCTAAAAATCAAGGGGATTTATAATTCTTCTATTTTGGACGATATCAGTTGATCTGATATCGTAACGTCCATGTCGTTGGCTAGGTATGGACAAGAGGTGTTAGAATGAATTTTTTTCATTTTGTTATTCTCGATACTTTTTGGTTTTGGATGAAATCAGACATCTGATTTCGTACAATAAAGTTTGATATTGTATTGGATGACTGATATCATTCAAATAGAGCCGATATCGTTAGGAGGTTAGAAATGAAATTGATGTGGGAATGCAAATTGATGCAGGAGGTTAGAAAGTAGTTTTAATTAATTTTATGAATGTTTTGAACTTAGGGTAAATTGACATGGATCAATTTTAACCTATTACATTTTGCCCCCTCTTTATCGCATTTTTGAAAAAAATGCGTTAAAGAAAAGATGACACATTTTACAAGAAAACAAAAATTTATTGCAAAAATTGTTGAAGTTTCAAGTTTTACTATAAAATGTATTAGGTATGATACCCCCTTCAAGTTTTTGCACAAAATTCTATATTTGGTGGAAAACTCAAAATTTTTAAAATTTAGGGTAAAATGGAATAAAATGAAAAATTAGGGTAAAACCTAATTCATTTTTCATTTTACTGCTATTGAAATTTTTCTCTAGAGAGAAAAATAGCCGAGGTCACACATCAAGTTGATGAGGTACAAACGAGGGTAGGGAGCATAAGGGTAAGGATAGTAAACCTCTTTAGCTTAGAAATTTTTATGTTTTAATTTTTAAGTTTTAGAAATTTTCTATTTTTAGGGTACGACTACCGTATCACAGTCACGTCGATGATATCGGCCCTATTTTCACAATATCGTCCTAATTTTGATGATATTGGAACTTCCAATATTGTTAGAATGGGTTCAATTTTGTTAATATCGAATTGATTTTTGTGATATCATGTAATTCTATATCATCGAAATAGGTCCAATATTTATCAAAATCATTCGATATTGTAGTTTCATATCCGATTATAGCTATCGATTGCTAAATTTGGTTTTTGTTGCTTTTTTTATTGATAGAAACCAATTTTAAATAATAGAGAGTGGAGATACAGTGGTCTCAAGATAGATTTGAGTGACCTTATAGATGCAGAGAGGGACACTCTAGAGGCTACGGGGTTGAGACATGTGGTAGAGATGCCACAAATATTGATAGATTTGTGGTTATTGACGACATTGGCTGAGTGATGGTATCTAGGGTCCTCATGTTTCTGTCTACTAACAGGGGAGATGAATCCAAAATTAGAGGAAGTATGGAGGATATTAAGGGTTCCTATTAGGGACATTTTTATAGCTGCATCTAGTAATAAGGGCCAGGCAATGTAGCGGTTGTCTAGAGATCTGAGCTTCTTCATCAAGAAGTGTGAAGTTAGTATTTAGAGACTCAGCCAAATATTTTGGATCTCTTGATTGACGATGGTTCTCAGTGGTATAGTGGTAGGGTTTCTATTGTGCCATCTCAATGGTAGACAACAATCGTGGACTCTAGAAGAGGCTATATTTGACATGAGGGATTAGGGTCTATGGTTTGCATAGGGTTCATATATTTTGTGTTGATTGTATAGGACTATTTTCAAGGTTGTCTATAGAGGAGGTAAAGCATTGGTGCTTAGCTCTTTCCTCCGGGTATGGTGTTGGAATCACATGCCAGTAAGGAGACCCATAGAGATTTTTTTGATAGGAGTGGCAGTAGAGAGGACTAGAGTGTTCTACTAGTACTTGCGTAGAGGACACCTGAGGTGGGTTAGCCTTGACACAACTAGGAGGTTGGTGGATGGGCTGACTATGGGTGACATCTGGTGGAGGCCTTAGAGAGAGATTCCAAGGTGGGGAGAGGATGGATTTGAGTTGGCTTACATGAGGTAAGTTATTTGGCTCCAAATGGAGCAGGGTGAGGTGGAGCTGCACCATATAGACCGAGTTCTATGATAGTTTGGGTTGCAGCAGGACATCCTTACAACTAGGGATGTCACATTTTTTAGAGTGACAGGAGACACCACAAAAGTGAGTGGTGCTTCATACATGGATCGATTTATGGATCCTCTACTAGATGATGATATGGTGGCCACAACATAAGGTGATGATGTTGGAGTGATTATGATATATTCATAGTGGTATGCTAGCATTCGCTCCACATGGATTACCATATTGAGGGGTACAGTTCATCAGGTAGTTGATCATGTTATTTGATAGTGATGCTCTGCTAGCCATCAGTAGAGGAGGACACATGTACCCCATAGGAGAGAGGGACCTGTTGAGAAGCAACACACCCCCACTAAAAAATGAAATTCCATCCTTTGAAAATGTTTAATTTTCATTTGTTCCGTAGGGACCCTCTTGATGTTTTTCGGGTTTTAATTCCAAATTTTTCTTGCATCCTTTTTCAAACTTCGCCTACATCAAAGTGACCAAGTAGACTTGCATATGGCATTGATTTCAATTTAGAAATAGCAGTTTCTATTTCTGGCCTAGCAAACTTCTAAATGCATTTTCTCTTAATCCATGATGAATTTTTAAGTTTCGTTTGCAGATTGGGATACCCTTTGGGCTTTTTTAGATACTTGTAAAGTTTCATCAAATTCTGAGCACTTTGAATTTTCATCATTTTTCTACACCATGTGAAGTTGATCATTCTCGAGCAATTTAAAATTCATTTTTTAAATGTTAAAATCATTTCTGAGTAAGGAAGATCCTTCACCAATATGTAAAAATGCAAAATACAGATGGACAAAGTCATTGGAATCAACCTACAATTTTTGGAGAATTTGCAAAGTGAAGGAAAAGCTTGAGGGAAATGTCGCGATATCGCGACATGTTCCATTTTTGGACATGTCTCATTTTCATGAAGGAAAAGCTAGGAAGAAAATCTTGAGGGAAATGTCGCGATATCGCGACATGTTCCATTTTTGGACATGTCTCATTTTCGCGAAGGCAAAAGCTAGGAAGAAATGACTTGAGGGAAATGTCACGATATCGTGACATGTTCCATTTTTTGACTTGTCGAATTTGTCAAATTTAATTTGCCTAAAATATTTTAGAAGGATGTCGACGATATCGTGACATGTTCCATTTTTGCATGTCTTGAGGAGAAGTGAAAGAAGCTAAGTGAAGGAAATGTCACGATTTCGTGACATGTTCCATTTTCATGAGGGCGAAAGCTAAAAGAAGCTAAGTGAAGGAAATGTCACGATTTCGTGACATGTTCCATTTTCAGGAGGAAGCTAAAAGAAGAGAAGTGAAGGAAATGTCATGATTTCGTGACATGTTCCATTTTGTGAGGAAGAAGTTGGAAGAAATAAGGTGAAGAAAATGTCGCGATTTCATGACATGTTCCATTTTCGAGGAGAAGTGAAAGAGACAAAGTGAAGGAAATGTCATGATTTTGTGACATGTTCCATTTTCATGAGGAAAGATGAAAGAAGTGAAGTGAAGGAAATGTCATGATTTCGTGACATGTTCCATTTTCGTGAGGAAGAAGTGGAGAGACAAAGTGAAGGAAATGTCACGATTTCATGACATGTTCCATTTTCATGAGGAAGAAGTGAAGAGAGAAGTGAAGGAAATGTCATGATTTCGTGACATGTTCCATTTTCATGAGGAAGAAGTGAAGAAAGAAGCGAAGTGAAGGAAATGTCACGATTTCATGACATGTTCCATTTTTGTGAGGAGAAAGTTGAAAGAGATGAAGTGAAGGAAATGTCGCGATATCGCGACATGTTCCATTTTTGGAAGGCACAAGCAAGGAAGAAGTAACTTGAAGAAAATGTCACGATTTCGCGACATGCTTTGGTTTCATGGCATCACCTATCCAAAAGGAAGTGGAAGCATTTCAACACAGTCCAAATCAATTAATTAAGTAAAATGAAAAACATTAAAAATCTAACCTTTGCTTTTCTTTTTGCAGAAGCAGATCCGACAGTTGCATAATGGCAGAAGTGATGGCGAGAAAGACAGACTTCAAGGAATTTTCCGATGGATCCATTTGCCCGGAAAATTTATGGCAAAAGTAATGACAAGTAGAATCTCAACTCGAACCAAACAAAGGCAGTTGTGCGAGGATGGAAGGCCTAGAAGTCAGTGACTCATCCGAATTTTGTAGAAGAATTAATGAGATGCTCTGACGGCTTATCGAAAGAAGAACATACATTTACACGCGGTGTCCATTTGATGAGGATCAAACCAAGTCTTATCTTCTCCATTCATGGCAAGATCCACGTGAAGATTTTTAGAGTAATTAGGGCTTATCAAAACTCTATATAAAAATGCCTTATATTGTAAAACCTCGATGGTGGGATTTTTATGATAAGATTTAGATATTTGGAAGAAGATATTTTGAAAAGATCAGGGTCTGTCCTGAGTCTATATATACTTCTCTTGAATGTAAAGTGAGGATGCGAAAACTTGGAATAAAAGACACTTTAGCAATTTCCTGCAAATCTTGTTTGAATGCTTTGTTCTGGACCTGGGGTTGGTGTGAAATCGTTCTTCTGTGATAGCGTGGCCAGGAGCCTAATCTCTTTCGGATTTTGATAAGTGCATCTTCTTCTATTTTCGTCTCACTAAAGTTCTATTTATTTTGGTTGTGAATCTGTGTTATCAAGATTGAATATGCTGCTAGGCTTCATTCTGTTTGTTATATGCTAAGGAAAGTTAGAGATTTAAGGTTCAGGTCTATTCTAATTGCTCTATCCTCACTGTGCGAGCTAAGCTGCTGGTGAGAGATACCAGTTGACACCGACTTCCCTTCTATTTATGATTTTCTTTCAGATCTATGTTATTTCCGTCTTATGCTCTTAGTAGAAGGTGATCTTAGAAAGTTGGACACCTTCCTCTTTGATTGGTTTTATTGTGAAGCTAAATAGTATAACTAAAATTGGTAGTTTTGATTTTGCAGCTAAGTTAGATAAACTTCTCTTTTCTGCCCTACCCTACTCTCTCTGTTCCACCGTTAAATGATTCATTTTTATTTTCTTTCAAATTTGTATTTTATTTAATCTGCTAAAACATAAAGAGCTATATCAAAGAACTCATTGTAAATCCGATAGTCAACAAAGATAACAACCACTAAAACATTATTGAATGAAGGTCGAGCCCATTGTAAGGTAACAGACAGTCCACTTGAAACTATTCCAGAAGTGGAAAAGAGTGAATAGACATTCGACCCAACTCTGTAACTCACACCTTGGATAACCAGCAAGATCCTAAAGTGAGTGGGATTTATCCCGTATAAGTGTTATCGGTATTTTATGCTCATTCTTCATGGGGTGTGTATGAAAGATGAACCAACATTTAAAATTGGCGCTAGAAGGAGGGCCTACTGAACTCCGTTCAGTATTTGTTAAAGATTGTAAGTTGTTTGTGAAAAGCTGGATTCTACCTACAGAGTAACCAGGTCCCACTCCAGAGCTGGAGAGCTCCTTGTGCCTGAGTTAGAGACCCCAAGGAGAAGCAGCCTCAGAAAGGCCAAGTCTTTGTCTAACATAGTGTTGTCACCACTTGTAGTTCCTCCAACTGCAACTCAAAATATCATAGTTAATCAGGTAGTAATGGCAAACTGGTTGGGTTCCACTGCTTTGAATATTCCTGGTGCAGCGCATGATTTGCCAGAAATCCTGAGAAGTATCTTCCGACTTACAAGCATGATGGAATTAGAACAGCAGAGGAACATCTAGTGGCATATAAAAATGCTCTGAAGCTGTTAAATGTGCAGCATGAAGATGTGGCTTGTAGGTTATTCCCATTCACTCTCCAGGAGGGAGCATATGACTGGTTTTTGAATCTTACTAATGATTCTATTACAAGTTGGAATGACCTAGAGAAAGTTTTTGTATCACAATTTGGGGAAGTGATTGACCCCAGTGTGTTATATCAATAGTTCTCCAGCATTAAAAGAGGAATTAATGAGACCGTCAGATCTTTCAATGTCAGGTTTCAAAAGGCTTATGGTAGATTGACGGGTCATTACGTGCCAACTGCAGATCTAGCATTGGAAATTTTTAGGAATTCCCTAGATCCAGTGACCTCTATTTTCCTGAAGAGGGATGCTAATATTAGTAATCTAACAGAGGCATATAGAGAAGCTTTGGTTCTTGAAAGACAATTAGGACCTCAACCTTTGAACGCTCCTCTAATTCCCTTTGTTACACAAAATACCCCTATGTTGAATCCTATCCCACATCAAATGATGTTGCCATCATGCCAAACTCCACCGATAGGAAATCCATTGGCTGTAACACATGCTGAACAAGTACAGAATACAGAGAAAGACTCTGATAAAACAAGAGTTGAAGAAGTCTCAAAGATGGTCCAGAAGTTGGCAAATGACTTTTTGAGTTTCAAAAGGCAAGTGTCCACCGGAGACAACTCAAATAGATTTCCTTATCAATAGAATAGATTCAATAGACCACCATATGAGCCCAATAAGGATTATAAAGGCAAGGGGCATGAAGTGAATATTTGTGACTTAGCTTTGCCCAACTGGTGCAGGATACACGAAACATCTCAACACGGGGAATTAGATTGTTTGGAGTTCTGCAATGCCTTTGAAGCTTTATCTGGTGAGTTGGTTTTTCCTGAAAACCAAAGAAATGTTGATAGTCCAGGTTCATCCAAACATAGTGCAGCTATGGTGTTAGATTCTTTCACTTTTCCAGATGAGTCAGAGAATGTTGTGGAGATGCCTATGGATGAAGTGCAAGCCTTTCAATAGTATAGAAGGGACAACTATAATCTCTGAAACAAAAATCTGGAGCCTAATACTACATCCACACCTCCAGACAACTCCCATAATATTCCTCCAGATCCATCCCCAAATAATAACCCACCTCCACCCAAGGGAGGAGATCCAAGAGTACCAAGTGGATTTTTTGTTCCACTCAATAAGGGGTACAATATAGTGGAGGATATGAAGAAGATCAAGGCTAACATCACTCTTCATGAGTTAGCTCAAATTACTGAACAAAGAGATAATTTGATCAAGACATACTCTGAGCCTAATGCCAAACCTCTAGAAAAGGGGAAGAAAATAGCAAATGCAAACTTGGCCATGTATAAAGAAAGGACAGAAGTTCCACCTTTCCTACTAACTGTCCGTATATTTGGGAAGAATCTACACAATTGTCTGGTGGATTCTGGTGCTTCAGCCAATGTCATGCCTCTAGCCATCTGCCAACAGTTGGGTTTAACCCTTATGAAATCCGAGAGAAGAGTCATCCAACTGGATAAAACTGAGGTTAAGGTGGTAGGTGAACTTCAGAATATACACATCCAGCTAGCATCTGAACCAAGAGCACAACACAAAATCGATATTCAGGTGGTAGATATTCTCGTGGGATACGGAATGCTTCTAAGCAGAGACTGGTCAAAGTCTTTGAATGGGTACTTGGCGACTGATTTCTCACATATGTGGTTACCTTGGAAGGGTGTTGCAAATCAGTTAAGGATCGAAAGGGAACCTAGGTATAAACACGTGATCACTGAGTATAATGCCAAGAATGAGACTGTTAATATTGCAGATGTAGATATCGGGGTTTATAATCTGACAACTGCACAAAAAGGGAAACCTGTTAAAGCTCATCTTGATCATGATAATGAAGTTTGGATGCTTCATATCGATGGAGCTAAGTCTAAGCAAGGTTCTGGTACAGGGGCAGTTCTTAAAGGACCTAAAGATCAGACTTATTTTATGTCTTATCGCTTGCAGTTTCCTTGCACAAATAATTTGGCAGAATATGAAGCATTAGTGCTGGGATTGAAATTTGCTTTAGATAAAGAGGTCAAAAATATCCAGGTTTTCACAGACTCAGAGTTGGTGGCTAATCAGGTTAGAGGTAAATTTCAGTGCAAGGCATCTTACCTGAAAAGATATAAACACCGAGCATGGGATCTCATGGAGGATTTTGATGCTTTTAATCTGACTCACATTTCGAGAGAAGAGAATTCACTCGCAGATGTCTTAGCTTCATCAGCCACAAATCTGAAGCCATTGGAGGAGTTCAAATGGAAAAAAATTTCAATCGAATTAATCCCTTGTCCTTCAGTTCTAGATAACGTAGACAATTTTCAAGTCTTTTTTGATGACCAACAAATTATAGACTTTTTACAGAATACCAATGCATTTGAAAATGCTATAATTGATGATGGTCAAAAGGATACTATGCTGGAACAGTTTGATGATGAAAAGGGGATAATGAGGTTGAAAGATAATAGAATTCCCAAAGGAATGGTAGAACTTGAGCGACTGTTTGATGTTGACCAAATTAAACAAAGAGGGAGCTTTGGAAATTCTACTGGTGTAGCAGGCAGTGAGACTGAGAAACTAAATGTTGGAACTGAAGAAGATCCCAGACACCTTAAGTTAGCCAAAGCTTGTGACCCTAAAATTAAAAAGAATATGATTGAATTCCTTCACAGGTCCAAGGATGTTATGGCCTGGTCTTATAAAGACCTAAAGGTTTTTGATCCAAAAGTTTACACCCATATAATACCTTTAAAGGAGTTCTGCAAACCCTTTCGACAGAAATAGAGGCATGTCAACGCTTTGTTGGAACCCCTCATCAGGAAGGAGGTGGAGAAATTATTGAGTGCTGCCATTATTTTTCCCATCAGACATTCTACTTGGGTAGCCAATTTAGTACCGGTCAGAAAAAGAATGGGGAAATCCGCTTGTGCGTGGATTTTAGAAACTTGAACAAGGCTTCTAAAAAGGATAATTATCCTTTGCCTTCCATGGATGATGTGCTACAAATTGTGAATGGTTCAGAAATGATGTCTTTCTTAGATGGATTTTTGGGGTACAACCAGATACTGGTTGAAAGGGAAGACAGGATGAAAACTGCCTTCACGACTAAGTGGGGAACCTTTGCTTACAAGAGAATGCCATTTGGATTGATAAACGCTGGAGCTACCTTTCAACGTGCAATGGATCATGCCTTCAAAGGCCTTATGGGTAAGTGCATCGTTGTCTACATGGATGACTTGACAGTTTTCTCTAAATCCCGGTTTGACCACGTAAAGCACTTGGAATCTGTCTTCAACAAATGCAGAGAGTTTGGTATTTCTCTAAACCCAAAGAAATGTGTTTTTGGTGTAACTGAAGGAAAACTCCTTGGGCATTTAATCACCAAAGATGGCATTTCCATGGATCCTGAGAGAGTTGAAGCCATATCGGGGATACCTTTTCCCAACTCTAAGAAAGAGTTAAGATCATTTTTTGGGAAAATTAATTTTGTCAAAAAATTCATCTCTGGTTTTGCAGAAATAGTCAAGCCGCTAAATAACATGCTGAAGGAAACTGCTAAGATTTCCTGGACAACAGAAGCCAAAGCAGCATTCCAAGAGATCAAATCTGCAATCAAGCAAGCTCCAGTACTGGTGAGCCCAGATTTCAGTGCAGATTTTTACTTGTACTCTTTTTCTTCTGAACACACACTTGCAGTGGTTTTAACCCAATGAAGGGAAACAGGGGAGCACCCGATTGCTTTCAAAAGTACCAACTTAAAGGGTGTTGAGCTAAAATACTCTCACTTGGATAAGCAAGCCTATGCCTTGGTAAGAGCAGTCAAGCAATTCAGGCATTACATATTGAGGAGCAAAGTCCATGCTATAGTTCCTGATCCAGCTATCAAATATTTATTAAGCCAGGATGAATTGGGTGAGTTAAGAGGTAATTGGGCCATGAGACTACAGGAATATGACTTAGAAATCTGGCCTACAAAATTAATCAGAGGACTTGGTTTGTCCCGACATATTGCTGAAATACCTCTAGAGACAGAGATTAATCAGTTGGATTCTGGGGTGGATGATTGGTATGGAGATGTCATTCATCTGCTGAGGTTTGGAATTTGTCCACCTCACCTGAATAGAACTCAAAGAAGAGCACTGAAGCTGAAATCTGCTCATTTTCTACTCAAAGGAGGCAACTTGTACAGAGAAAACTATGCTGGCATATTCTTAAGATGCATTTCTCAGAATGAAGTGAACGAGGTGATGTCTAGTTTTCATGAAAAGTTAGGAGCAGGGCATTCCTCAGGTTCTGCTACTGCACATAAGATATTGAGAGCAGGCTATTACTGGCCTACATTGTTTAAAGATGCACATCAGCATGTGAGAACTTGCCAACAGTGTCAGATTTTTGCATCCAAGCAGGTTAATCGAGCTCTACCATTACAACCTGTTATAATAGAAAAACCTTTTATGCAATGGGGACTTGACTTCGTGGGTGTGATAAACCCGAATTCATCAGTAGGGCACAAGTATGTTTTAACAACCACTGACTATTGTACAAGATGGGTTGAAGCAGCAGCCACCATGAGGAGTACAACCCATGAGGTGATCAGATTTTTAGAGTCAAACATCATAACCAGGTTTGGAGTTCCTTTGAATTTGGTGTGCGACAACGGACCAACTTTTCAGTCATTCAAATTTGCAAAATGGGCATACCAGAGGGGGATAGTCATCAAATTTTCATCCAACTATTATCCCCAAGGTAATGGACTAGCTGAGTCCACAAATAAGAATTTGATGAATGCCATCAAGAAGTCTGTTGTAGACAAACCCAGACAATGGCACTCACTATTGAAGTATGCACTTTGGGCTGACAGGATCAGACATAAAGAAGCCCTTAAGACTTCCCCATTTGCTTTGTTGTATGGTACCCAGCCCATCGTTCCTATCTCTTTAAAATTGCCTACTTATCAATTTGCTCTAGATTATTTTGATGATCATGCAGATGCAGAAGCTCGTGTATTGGACTTAATTAATCTGCAGGATGAACGACTTCAAGCCCTGGAGCATTTTAGTCGACACCAAGAGACAGTCAAGCGCTGGTTTGATAAAAGAGCCAGAGTAAAGGCCTTCAGACTTGCAGACCTGGTGCTTCTATGGGACAAAGCCCATGAAAAGAAAGGTAAACACACCAAGTTGCAACCTCTATGGATAGGGCCATACCAGATTGCCGAAATCTTAGGTAATAATGCATTTCATCTACAGGACCTGGAGGGTAATTTTTTGAACCTTCCTATCAATGGTCAATATCTGAAGCATTATTTCTCAGTTGTTCCATCCACTACATCATTTGAATAATCACGAGGACTTTGTGCATATGTATATATTGTAAATAAAGTGTGAAGTAGTGTGTTTTTATTTTGTTTTATTTTTAAAGTTTGAAGTACTGTGTGTTATCTTTTAAGGTCTGTGCAATTTTGTCTTTAACTGGTGGCCTTTTTCTCTCCTCTTTAGTTTCTTTTAATCCTGTTTGTTTGAGCTTTTGCCTAAACAAAGAAAACACAAATCAACATTTAAAATTGGCCTAGTGTGTTTTCATTTTGTTTTATTTTTTAAGAGATAGTCTGCTAGAGCTAAAAAGTGGAACTACTTGTTATTTAGAACAACAGTAGAAAGATAATTGGATTTGGTATCTTGCTTGCCACAATTATTTTGATTATAAAGAAACTACTATACTGTTTGGTTGAAGAACTCCCAGGGAATCCAAGAAAAGTTGGTCATGAGAGGGGACTCCGATTCATAGAATTACATCAAAGCATCCAAGGAAGCTATTGGTACCCAGGTTGAAACAGTTAGTCGATCAATTGCTCGATGAATTATAAAAAAAAAAAAAGCAAGGCATTCCAGCTATCGGTATCTTTCAAAAGAAAAAAGAGACAGAAGGTGAAAGTTGGGCAAGCCAACATAAAACCGACATTCTTTTCTACACATAGCCAAGGTTCCAGAAGGATACATCTCAAACATGTTCACCAGGCTATAAATGCCACCTCATAGTGGTGAATCAGGGTCATGAAAATCTAAAGAGTAACTCTGTCGGGGTTGTAAAAGGCTAAACTAGTAAACAGAGCTCTACTCGGTTTCCCCTGCACAATCTAAATAGCTGATCAATCCATAGTGAGCATTCGAAGCCCTGGTCATCCTTGAAGAAAGTTTTATACGCTTATAATCGCACATCAGAATCTTCCTTAAGTGATTCAACCTAGTATGTCCTTGGGAAACTTTAACAGCTAAATAGATAGTAGTTAAATCATTTTGGAAAATATTTGTGGCAAAGCATGATACGTAGTCTAAATTGTTTTGAAACTAGAGTTCTGGATTCTAAATAGTGCTACTATTTTCCCATAGATATCGCCATTTGTTGAGAAGCAACACACCCCCACTACAAAAATGAAATTCCATCCTTTGAAAATGTTTAATATTCATTTGTTCCGCAGGGACCCTCTTGATGTTTTTCGGATTTTAATTCCAAATTTTGCTTGCATCCTTTTTCAAACTTCGCCTACATCAAAGTGACCAAGTAGACTTGCATATGGCATTGATTTCAATTTAGAAATAGCAGTTTCTATTTCTGGCCTAGCAAACTTCTAAATGCATTTTCTCTTAATCCATGATGAATTTTTAAGTTCTGTTTGCATATTGGGATACCCTTTGGGCTTTTTTAGATACTTGTAAAGTTTCATCAAATTCTGAGCATTTTGGAATTTTCATCATTTTTTGCACCATGTGAAGCTGATCATTCTCGAGCAATTTAAAATTCATTTTTCAAATGTTAAAATCATTTATGAGTAAGGAAGATCCTTCACCAATATGTAAAAATGCAAAATACAGATGGACAAAGTCATTGGAATCAACCTACAATTTTTGGAGAATTTGCAAAGTGAAAGAAAAGCTTGAAGGAAATGTCGCGATATCGCGACATGTTCCATTTTCGGACATGTCTCATTTTCGTGAAGGCAAAAGCTAGGAAGAAAATCTTGAGGGAAATGTCGCGATATCGTGACATGTTCCATTTTTGGACATGTCTCATTTTTGCAAAGGCAAAAGCTAGGAAGAAAAGCTTGAGGGAAATGTCGCGATATCGCGACATGTTCCATTTTTGGACTTGTCGACTTTCTCAAATTAATTGTATCCTAAAATATTTTAAAGTTCGATGTCGCGATATCGTGACATGTTCCATTTTCGGACATGTTCCATTTTCACGAGAGGAAAGCTTGGAAGAGATGAAGTGAAGGAAATGTCATGATTTCGTGACATGTTCCATTTTAAGAGTGAAAGAGAGAAGTGAAGGAAATGTCACGATTTCGTGACATGTTCCATTTTTGTGAGGGAGAAGTGAAAGAAGTGAAGTGAAGGAAATGTCATGATTTCGTGACATGTTCCATTTTCGTGAGGAAGAAGTGAAGAAATAAGAGAAGTGAGGAAAATGTCGTGATTTCGTGACATGTTCCATTTTCTGTGAGCAAAGAAGTTGTGAAGAGACAAAGTGAAGGAAATGTCATGATTTCATGACATGTTCCATTTTCATGAGGAAGAAGTGGAGAAAGAGATGAAGTGAAGGAAATGTCACGATTTCGTGACATGTTCCATTTTCACGAGGAAGAAGTGAAGAAAGAAGAGAAGTGAAGGAAATGTCACGATTTCGTGACATGTTCCATTTTTGCGAGCAAGGAAGTTTGAAGAAATGAAGTGAAGGAAATGTCACGATTTCGCGACATGTTCCATTTTCGTGAGGAAGAAGTTGAAAAGAGACAAAGTGAAGGAAATGTCATGATTTCGTGACATGTTCCATTTTCATGAGGCGAAGAAAGGTTGGAAGAGATAAAGTGAAGGAAATGTCACGATATCGTGACATGTTCCATTTTTGAAAGGCACAAGCAAGGAAGAAGTAACTTGAGGAAAATGTCACGATTTCGTGACATGCTTTGGTCTTATTTCATTTTGGGTTCTTTAAATTTTTCATCACCTATCCAAAAGGAAGTGGAAGCATTTCAACACAGTCCAAATCAATTAATTAAGTAAAATGAAAAACATTAAAAATCTAACCTCTGTGTTTCTTTTTGCAGAAACAGATCCGATAGTTGCATAATGGCGGAAGTGATGGCGAGAAAGACAGACTTCAAGGAATTTTTCGATAGATTCATTTGCTCAAAAAATTTATGGCAAAAGTAATGACTGATAGAGAATCTCAACTCGAACCAAACAAAGGTAGTTGTGCGAGGATGGAAGGCCTAGAAGTCAGTGACTCATCCAAATTTTGTAGAAGAATTAATGAGATGCTCTGACGGCTTATCGAAAGAAGAACATACATTTACACGCGGTGTCCATTTGATGAGGATCAAACCAAGTCTTATCTTCTCCATTCATGGCAAGATCCACGCGAAGATTTTCAGAGTAATTAGGGCTTATCAAAACTCTATATAAAAATGCCTTATATTGTAAAACCTCGACGGTGGGATTTTTATGATAAGATTTAGATATTTGGAAGAAGATATTTTGAAAAGATCAGGGTCTGTCCTGAGTCTATATATACTTCTCTTGAATGTAAAGTGAGGATGCGAAAACTTGGAATAAAAGACATTTTAGCAATTTCCTGCAAATCTTGTTTGAATGCTTTGTTCTGGACCTGGGGTTGGTGTGAAATCGTTCTTCTATGATAGCATGGCCAGGAGCCTAATCTCTTTCGGATTTTGATAAGTGCATCTTCTTCTATTTTCGTCTCACTAAAGTTCTATTTATTTTGGTTGTGAATCTGTGTTATCAAGATTGAATATGCTGCTAGGCTTCATTCTGTTTGTTATATGCTAAGGAAAGTTAGAGATTTAAGGTTCAGGTCTGTTCTAATTGCTCTATCCTCACTGTGCGAGCTAAGCTGTTGGTGAGAGATACCAGTTGACACCGACTTCCCTTCTATTTATGATTTTCTTTCAGATCTATGTTATTTCCGTCTTATGCTCTTAGTAGAAGGTGATCTTAGAAAGCTGGACACCTTCCTCTTTGATTGGTTTTATTGTGAAGCTAAATAGTATAACTGAAATTGGTAGTTTTGATTTTGCAGCTAAGTTAGATAAACTTCTCTTTTCTGCCCTACCCTACTCTCTCTGTTCCACCGTTAAATGATTCATTTTTATTTTCTTTCAAATTTGTATTTTATTTAATCTGCTAAAACATAAAGAGCTATATCAAAGAACTCATTGTAAATCCGATAGTCAACAAAGATAACAACCGCTAAACATTATTGAACGAAGGTCGAGCCCATTGTAAGGTAACAGACAGTCCACTTGAAACTATTCTAGAAGCGAAAAAGAGTGAATAGACATTCGACCCAACTCTGTAACTCACACCTTGGATAACCAGCAAGATCCTAAAGTGAGTGGGATTTATCCCGTATAAGTGTTATCGGTATTTTATGCTCATTCTTCACGGGGTGTGTATGAAAGATGAACCAATAGGACCTTGTACTAGAGGAGGGTGTCTGATCTATAGGATGACCAGATTAGAGAGGACCTCCAGGATAGAGGAGAGGTCTAGGAGGGTGGAGGAGGAGATGAGAGCATCTTATCAGAAAGATGTGAGATATGATTCACTCGATAAGGGTATGGTCACAGAGGTAGGAGAGAGCAGTGATAAGGCAGGTCTACATGTAGATAATGTATATATGAGAGAGTAGATTATGATTCAGAAGACCAAGATATAGATCTTAGAGGTGGAGCTTGCACAGGCATGGGCCTAGGTGGTTTAGGAATCCAAGGTATCTATCCCAACATCTTTCGAGTTAGTTCAATCAAGAAGAAGTAGTTCAAAGAGTGAGGGATATCAAGCTCTTCAGCAGAAATTTTTTTATCAAGCATTGTAATTTTTGATAGTTTCTGTAGATTGGAGATAGCCACTATCCAAGGAGTTTGCTCCTCCAAGATGTTGGAGATCAGTGTCTCACTCTGCATCTAGGATAGCTTCAGAGGTGCCATAGTTTCGACCATTGTGACCCCTTGGTGGAGACGACGAGGCTTAGAGCTCTAGAGGCTCAAGGGGAGTGTAGGGTAATATACTGAGATTATTTTTATGGTATACCCCGAGTGACTGAGTATATTGATTCTATAGATTGTGGCATACCAGTTGAATTCATTTTGTACTTATATATTGAGATATATATATTGATCCTTTTGTTTATACAATATTTTATGATTTGATGGAATGACTTATTGCATTTGCTTATGATGTTTGTGTTATATAATTTCTTGTAATCATGATTTAATTTTTAAATATTTTTTATCATGCTTAACTTAAAAGGAAATGATTTTGCAAAGTATTATTGGAAGACAAAAATATATTTTTGTGAGGTGATAAAATTGATGGGTTAGCAATAAAACTCAAAGGATATTGTATTGTTATATGACCGCTCGTGGAGATCAATGCTTGCTATATCATGAAGTGTATCCTATTGTGAGGAAGTTTTGTATTGCTAGTACAAAAAATGATTGTGGCCTTCAAGAGTAACCTTGAGACTTGTGATGGTGGAAGAGGGATGACAATCCTTTTAAGAAATATTTATTTGGAAAATAAGTTGATAAAAATTATATTTGTGAGAAATATAGAGTGATTTAAGCATGCAAATTTTGGAAGGATGACTTGTGCTAGGCATAGAATTCCTAGTATGAATTTTGAAGTGAGAGTTATTACTAGGAATTATACCATCATTGTGAAGTAAAAAATGCAATGCATGATAAAATAATTATGTGTGATTTGAAATGCAATGTTTATTTGAAACAAATCATTATATTGTATGTTTTGAGATTTTGAAGATAATATATATACTATACTTACTAAAATGAAGTGATTTATAGGGATTAATGCAAATGGTTACAAACTAATGTTTTCTAGCAAATTTTCAAATAAATATTTTAAATTATTTCAAGGATAAAGTTAAATTTATCAAGACCCAGTGTGTGATGTGTGAGTTCATTATCTATCTTGATTCGCATAATGATACAAAATATCTCAAGGATAAAATGTGTTTGCTTTGTGAAGTTGATTTACCAATTTTGAGTGAGGTAATGATACAAGCCAACTTTTATGAACCAATGTGTGTGTAAGTGAAATATTCGTTAACCCTAATTTATGCATGCAATTGTACTAAACTACTATGTAGGTCAAGATACCAAAAGCTAGCTGATCCACAAGATGACATTGGTCTATATAAAATAAGGTCACTAATGTGACAGACATACTACCACACATAAGGATACCACCATTTCCAAGCCAACTTGATGCCACCTAATCTGTAATGAGGATAAACCCATGGTGATCAAATGACTAAGGAATTCTAGGGATTCAAGCTCATTTCCTCCTTATTTTATTTTTATTTATTTTGAGTAGGGATTCTTGTTCATTTTTGTTTGTGAACTAGGGGATTTGATTGCTTTTGCAGTAAGATTACTTTTTCTTTTCTCTTTTTCTTTGTTTTTTCTTGCTTTTTATTTTTATTTTTTGGGATACTTGCTTAGATTAGACAAGGAGCAAGGGATTTTATTTGGGTAGGAGGGATCTTGTCCTTTTTCCAATTCTTAGTATTCTATACCATGCACATAATAGGATAGAAAGGAAAAAAATTTCTTTAAGAAACTAAGACTACTATGTAGTATCATCTTTCGAATTTGCTAAAATCATTTTAAGATGTGAAATGTGTTCTTGGTTAAAAAAGTAGCAAGACCAATTCCCAAAACTCAAAATTTTATTTAATGAAGTAATAGTGATTTTGGTTCAAGAGATATTTATAATCAAAATGACAAAATCAATATCTATTAACAATGTGAATTAGGTGAATGGTTCAATATAACTTTTGCGTTATCCAAAAGAAAATAAAATATAACTTGAATTTTGAAAAACAACAAACAATGATGCAGAATGATGACTTAACATTAATTTGACATATTTTTGACAATTTTTCTATTTTTTTTATTGTTTTGTGATTTTATGAATATATGATAATTGTAAACTAAATGATAAAATACATATGAACAATCTATTTACAATTATATACAATGATGGAACTTTTGTTTTTATGCATAATATATCTTTAGATGCATGATGTTCATTGGTTCTTTGAGGTCTTTTCCATCCAAAGTAGCCAAGCGATATGCACCAGATCCAAATTTTATAGTGATGATGAAAGGTCCAAGCCAATTAGGTTGAAATTTACCTTTAAGGTCTTTTATAGCATTAGTATTTTTCTGATTTTCTTTAAGCACTATATCTCCGATCTCAAAAGATCGATGATGAACTTTGTTTGAATATGATCTTTTGAGTTTATATTGATAAGCGCAAAGATGTTCTAAAGCATGTATGTGCTTTTCATATAGAAGTTCCAACTAACTTAGTCTTCCAACAAGATATTCATTTCCTACTTCAACATATTAAAGTAGAAGAGCTAAAGAAGGAACTTCTAATTCGAATGGAAATATGACTTCAGTACTGTAGACCAAGACAAAAGGGGAAGTTATTGTAGGAGTGCGAACACTGGTTTAATAAGCCCACAAGGCGGGATATAATTGAGTATACCAATAAAAACCTGATTTATTAACCAATATTTTTAAAATCTTGATCAAATTTTTATTGGATTCTTCAACTTGACCATTTCCTTGTGGATAATATGGAGTGGACCATCGATGCTGAATTTTATATTTTTGACAAAGTTTCTTAATGTCTTTATTCTTGAAGCATGTTCCATTATCAGAAATAAATGTTGATGGAATACCAAATATACAAACAATTTGATTAAATATGAATTTAGATACTTGGATTCCTGTGCAAGAAGCTAGTGGTATAGCTTCTACTCATTTTGTAAAATATTTAGTTGTTGTTATGATGAATTTGTGGCCATCTAAAGAGATGAGATTGACTTTACCGATGGTATCTAGGCCCCATTTGGAAAATTTCTAAGGAGAGGATATGCTTTGAAGTTCTTGAGAAGGAGCATGAACAAGATATGCATGTTGTTGATACTTGTCACAATGGGGCACATACTCATTGGCATATTTTTCCATGGAAGGCCAAAAGTACCCCATTCGTAGGATCACTTTAGCAATAACCCTTCCACTAAAGTGGCCTCCATAAGATCCATCATGGACTTCAATTAACGCCTTCCTAGATTCATCCAAATTTAGGTATCTTAAAAGAATACCTTCAAAAGATATTTTATATAAAGTATTTCCAAAAAGCATAAAGTGAACAACTTACGTAAAAACCTGCAATGGTTTCTATCTAATCCTTCTAGAAAAGTCCCCTTTTGAAGGAAGTTAAAAATATATGTATACCTTGATTTTGGAGTTATTTCATTGATTAAAAATACATCTAAAGGTTCCAAAAAATATTTAGACAAGGTTGGCTCTTGAAGTTGACGAATGATGATTAAAGCATATTCATAATCTAATTCTAAAGGCAACAGAGAAGCGGCAACAACCATGGAATCTGCAACACGATTGCTAGTACGAGGGATAGCCTCAAGAGTTACTTTTTCAAATAAAGAGAGATTTTTTAAAACATAATATTTATAGGGATGGGTTAATTATAATGATGAAAATTTTTTGGTTAAGACTCATGATAGTCATATAAGCATGATGCTAAAAAATCGATCATTACATCATCAGGAATGAGTGAGCTAAGGTTTAGCGGGTGCGGTGGGAATGAGGGTTTGAATTTTTTGGGTAGGAATCTCAGCCAAGGCAACAAAGGTAGAGCAGGTAAGGAAGGGGTGAGTGAGAACCTTGAGCATGGATCAAGCGAGGATCCAAAGGAATGCAGTCAGGCTATGGCAGATTTAGAGGTAGGCATCACGCGGGGGCCCGAACCTCCTCAGAAAGACCCTAATAAAAAGATACGAAGGACAATGCAGGGCCCAAGAAGTTGTTGTTTTTTTTTAGACTCTTATAGGAAAAAGAAAGGAGGTTCTCTCTCTTCCACCCTAAAATAATAAAATTTTGGCCCCGAAAAGTTCCATGAGCCCTTTTCTTTCAATGGAAGAATTCTCCCTAGTAGGCAAGTTTTTGGGAGGTAGGTTGGACATGGATACTATCAGGGCTTGGGCGATGGGTAAATGGCGATCGATAGGCATATTGGAGTTGGTAGATCTAACTTGAGGGTTCTTCATTATCCATTTTAACAATATAGAGGATGCTAACAACATTTAAACAAGAGGTCCTTGGTTTTTGGGCAAAAGGAGCCTTTTTCTCAGATGATGGGGTGAATATTCGACCCTGAAAAGTAAATTATTAACATTGCCCCTATTTGGGTTCATCTCCCGAGTCTACCTACCCAGTTATTCAATGAATATTGATCGCAAGGCATAGCCAAAACTATAGGGGACCTGATCTCCATTTACCATGCGACCTTGGCCAGGATTAGGATGACTCATGCATGAATCTATGTAAATGCTAATTTGGATAATGAATTGCCAAGGTTTATGGAGCTAGAGTATGGAGAATACTATCGAAAAAAACAAATAGAATATGAGAACAGACTGTCATTCTATGCAGAATGTAAAAATCAAGGACATCTATGCAATCAGTGCCCTAACCTGACAATGAATAGAGAAAAGCAAAAGCAGGGAATGCTAGACAGAGGAAATTTGAGGAGTTTCCCTAGCAGATGTGATTTCAATTAAGCAAACTATGTCTACCAAAAAAAGAAAAGAGAGGGTGCAGGGTCCTAATAAGACAAAGGAAAATAATAGGTTGTTGGCAACCAAAATACTCAGGTAAGTTCCAGTCCTCTAGTTTCAAATAAATTTTCATTTCTATCCAATATGGGATTAGGAGGATTATCGGAAGACATGGAAGCCTAGAACCTTTAGGCTAACCTTTTTGACTCTCTATAATCCCCATCCAATTTATGATCCTCAAACCCTAATGCTAAAATTACTGTAACCCCTGTGGGTATCACAAATCCAAACCCTAATGCCCGATCTCTAGAATCCCCATCCAAGTCGGGATCCTTAAACCCCAATGCTAAAAATACTTCAAGCCCAGTGGGCATCCCAAAGCCAAACCCTAATGCTAAATAATTTAGGAAGAAAGTTGAGGCATTGGAAAATAAAAAATCTCATCTCCCTAACATCATCATTAGGAGCCAGGTGAATCCTACTAAGGGGTCATTCCGCAGACCAGAGGAATACAGGAAAAAAGGATAAGATTTGGATGTAGGGGTGGAGATATGTGAAACTCTTTAGATTGAGGAATATGGTAGTCTAGTTCTGCAACAAATTACCTCCCCCAGTTTAGTCCTAAATAAACCAGAAGCACTGTGAAGTCTCCCATAGATTTTGTCAAAGGAAAAAGAAGAGGGAGAATATCAAATGCTGAGCATCAAAAAGTTAAAACTGATAGTGACATTGCTAATGGAAAATAGAGAATCTTGTTTCAATAGGTTATTCTAGGTTCTGAAGGCAAAAAATTATGAAAACCCCATCAAGGGATGGGGAGAGGAAGAAATCCCAAACAATCTAAATGAAGTTCCTCTCATGGAATGTGAGAGGCCTCAATGGCCTGCCCAAACATAAGGAAGTCAGTGTAATAAGAAATCAAGTGAATCCAACTATTATCATGTTGCAAGAAACAAAAACTGATGAGATTCAGTCCAAAAAAGTAGAAAAAAAAATTTGGAATCAAGGGGAGATGATTTGTAAATTAGCCAGAGGAGTGTTTGGAGGTCTTATGACTTTGTGGGATCCCCGGATAGTAGAAGGAACCATTATTCATAAATATGGTAGTATTCTTAGTGTTTTATTTAATGAAATAAATAGCAACAGGTCATGGATCCTTTCAAATATTTATGCCCTAACTTCAATTCAAGGGAGAGATCTATTGTGGGAGTACTTAGGCAATCAGAGTGAAATCTTCCATAATGTCCCTTGGATTCTGGATGGGGATTTTAATACTCCTCTTTACCCTTCAAAAAAATGGGTGGAAATAGACCACCTATCAGGAGCATGGATGAGTTAAATGACTTTTTGAACTCCAACATGTTGATGGATGTAAAACTTAGAGGAGAAAATTATACTTGGAGCAATCGGCGAATAGGGTGTCATCTCATTTAAGAAAGGCTTGACAAGTTTTTTCTATCAAAGGAGGCTACAAATCTATTTGGTTATTCTACCCTACAATCCCTTTCTAAAATTACCTCTGATCATAATCCCATTTTGTTGGAGATCCCTGACTCTCTGTACTTGAAGAAACCTTTCAGATTTCAATCTATTTGGATCAAACATTCCAATTTCAGAGATAACTTAATTCAGTGGTGGCAACAACCTATCAAGGGTAGTGCAACTTTTAAACTTGTTGGCAAATTAAAGTTTGTTAAGGAAAAGCTTCGAACTTGGAACAAAGAGGTCTTTGGGAACCTCTTTGAAAATAAAAAATAGGCTATTGAAATTTTGAAGATAAATGATCAGAGGATTCAACATGGTGATGCTAATGAAACTACTAGGCAGGAGGAATGGATAAAACTAATAGAGTTTCATAACATTTTTGCCTATGAGGAAATATATTGGAGGAAAAAATCAAGGGCTCTTTGGTTAAAATATGGAGATTCAAATTCCAAAATTTTTCACTTCACCACGCTTAGAAATAGAAGCAATAATAAGATAAATATTTTTTAAAAAGTAGATGGTTCTATTACTCAGGACTTAACAGAAATCATAAAGGAGGTACTAACTTATTTCAATTCTATCCTTATTCAGGAATCACAGTGCCATGAGGAGGCCAAAGATATTCTCTTACAATCCATTCCTAGCATAATAAATGAGGATATAAACCTTAAGCTTCTAGCTCCATTTTCTAATGAGGAAATTAAGGAAGCCTTGTTTAGCATGGAGCCAAACAAAGCCTCGGGACCCGATGGCTTTCCCCCTCATTTCTATCAAGATTTTTGGGATATTGTAAGTGAGGATGTAATTTTTGCTATCATAGAATTCCAAGCAAGCAATCATATCCCAAAAGGTCTCAACTCTACTTTTATTTCTCTAATTCCTAAGAAGCAAACCCCTGAATCTATGGCTGACTTTAGGCCAATCAGTTTGTGTAATATTTCTTACAAGATCCTAACTAAATCCATTGCAAATAGAATGAGAGATGTTCTGCCCCGCATCATAGATTCATGGTATGGAAGCTCTGTCCAGGGTAGGTCAATATTGGATGGAGTTATCACAGTTCATGAAGCTTTGCACTCTACTCATAAGACTAACATATCTATTTTTGCCCTCAAGCTTGATATGAACAAAGCATTTGACAGGCTAAATTAGGACTTTATGATTGCTATTCTCTTTAAGTTTGGTTTTCACAAGAAATGGGTTAATTTGATCAAAGAATGCATTTATAAAGTATGGCTCTCTATTCTGGTTAATGTAACAACTGCTGGTTACTTTCAAAGTCATAGAGGAATTTGGCAGGGGGACCCTATCAACCCCATGTTATTCATCATTGTGGTAGAAGATTTAGGCAGAACCATAAAAAATGCTTGTAGTTCAAGGCTAATATCGGGAATCAAGGCAACATCTCTCACTAGGGCTTTTTCTCACCAATAATTTATCAATGATACCCTTATATTGACTAAGATGTCGATGGTTGAGGCCAAAAGAATTAAATACATCCTGCAACTCTATGAGGATGTTGTTGGTCAGAAAGTTAATTTTAGTAAAATCAAGTTATATTTCTTGAACACCCCCATTCAGAGGTAAGGAAGGATTACAAAAATTTTAGGGTGTGATATAGTAAACCTCCCCACTTCGTATCTTGTTCTACCTATTTTAATTGGTTCCTAGAGAGAGTCAATGTGGGACAGGGTTATTGAAAGAATTCAAAAAAAACTTGTTGGATGGAAATGTCATATTCTATCTCAAGTAGGAAAGTTGACCCTCACTAATGCCTCTCTTAAAAGAATTCCAGTATATTTCCTCTCCATTTTCAAAGCAACTATGAAGGTTTTCCAAAAATTTTAGAAACTCCAAAAAGAATTTTTATGGATTGGATCAAAGGAGAAAAAAAGGATACACCTTGTAGGATGGACCAAAGTTTGCAGACCTAAGGAAAATGGGGGCTTAGGTTTGAGGAAAATTGCTCATATTAATTTAGCTTTACTAGATAATCAGGCGTGGTGCCTCATTTCTAGTGAATAAAATGAATGGACAACTATCATAAAATGAAAGTATCTTTAAAATATGGAATTTCTAAGTGACTCAGTTCCAATCATAGGTTCTGCTTTTTGGAAAGCAATTCTCAATTGTAAGGAAATCATCAAAAAATGTTTAAGATGGGTTTTAGGCAATGGTGAGAGGATAAATTGCTGGAATGATAGGTGGGCTAAGGACGAACCACTTATGCAATATCCTAACTTATCTCGAATTAGAGATATCACAAAAGAACTCATTGGCAGAAAAGTCTCCGATTATATGGTTGAGGATAGAGGCAAAATGCAATGGAAACAACTAAGGATTCAACAATTTCAAGTGGAATCAAATGATCTTTGTAAAATTATCAAGAAAATTTTTATCCCCATGAGACCCAAGTAATATCAAGTTACCTAGGCTCCTACTAAAAATGACCAGTTCAGTTAAATCATCTTACAAGATTTTGCTTGATGACGAGGATTTTTTCCTCCAAAAGGACTTAGTTTGAATAAAAAATTTAATTCCAAAAATTGTAGTCTTTTCATGGCTGGTTATCCAAGGAATAATTCTAACCATTTATAATATTATGCATAAAGGTATTTGTATCACTAATCACTGTTATCTGTGTAGGGCTAATTGGGAGACCATTTATCACATTTTTCTTGAGTGCCCTTTTTCTTTGACTATCCTAAGTGGGGTTTTTCAGGCCTTCAATATTTCCTCGGTTAAACCAGCTACCATACTTGATTTGTTCATCTAGTGTCCTTGCCCCTTTCCAAGCCAAAGACTTAGATACATGTGGAAATTTTGTCTCAATTACTATATTTGGCAGGTTTCATAAGAAAGGAATCATAGAGTCTTTAATGAGTTTATCCATGATCATCAAACTATCATTTCCAGGATCTTATCCTTTGCCAATGATAATGTGAACCTTATCCCTTTTGATAGTCGTAAACCTCATCTACAGGATACCATGATTGCTAAATGAAGATTAACCTTGTTAGATGAGTTTGTGCCTAGGGTAGTCAACCCCAGAGCCAATGTTAAGTGGTCCCCACCTCCTACGGGTTGGTTTAAGCTTAATTTTGATGGAGTAGCTAAGGAAAATCCTAGAAGAGCAGGCACTGGCGGTATTGTGTGAGATCATAATGGTAATATGATGCTTGCATTTTTTGAATATTTGGGAACAAGGATGAACAACGAAGCTAAAGCTAGAGCTATGTGGAGAGGCCTTCAAATGACTCAAGACTTAGAAGGCAATTTGATCATAGAAGGAGACTCTATGCATGTTATAAATATCCTCAATAATTGGAAAACACCTCCTTGGAGGATTAAAACAATTGTTGAAGAGGCTAGGATCCTTTTCCAGGGAAGACAGGACAGAAAATCCCAACATGTCTTTAGGGAAGCTAACAAAGTTGATGATAAGATGGCCAATTTGGGTGTCGATGGTGATGAACTTTTCAAATGGGAACACAATTTCTCGAGTGAAGTAGAGGATATTATTCAACAATAATGCCAAGAATGATAGTCAAATTTACCAACAGGGAAGGCACTGTAAGTTTGAAGGCTATGAGTATTCCCGTCTCTTTTTTGAAATGGACTCACAATAAAAATTATCCGAGTTGTAAATCCTGGTGGATCCTGCTTGGAAATATCACAAAGACTAATGGGGATAGTCACATGTCAGATAACATGGCTCCTAGTCATATTAGTAATTTGAGGTTGGTTGATAATCATAGGGAAGGAAAAAAATGGCAATATAAGACTTTGAACTAGAGCCACGTGGACCACCAGATAGCCACCACCATAAATCTAGATAGAAGGTTCACTTCTCCAAGGATAATTGGCCAAGACAGGATGTGGTCCCAAAGCATGTCATATATGGAAGAAAGAAATTACCAAATAATTATTAAGAGTAACTGTCAATACAGAGCTTGTGGGAGTTTTTTTCAGTACTCTGCTATGTGTGTCTATAGCTTTTTGTTTCTCCACTGTTTCAAGGAAGGGATCTATGTCTGTTTCTTTTTTTGTAATTATGATGTAGGTGTGTTTTCTCGGGGTATACCCAAAATGTTGTATGAGAAGTTTCTTTTTGATAAGAGGCTATGTGCCTTACCGGATGTAATGGCTTTGGCGGTATGTAGATTTTACATATATAGGATCCTTAGTAAGGACATGTTCATCAACAACCCTGGGCTGATTTTTGTAAAAGGTTTTGGATCAACCTATAAAACCCG
Organism: Wollemia nobilis; assembly: GCA_028583015.1. Lineage (NCBI taxonomy): Eukaryota > Viridiplantae > Streptophyta > Pinopsida > Araucariales > Araucariaceae > Wollemia > Wollemia nobilis. The sequence goes on along the minus strand of JAQPPZ010002384.1, from coordinate 3,643,324 downwards.
GTATTAATTCTATAGTATCTTATCTACCAAAAAATATTTATAGGGATGAAGTTTCTCATCTCATGTTTGATATACATTATTGATTTGATTTATCACGAGTTAGTAATCTCCAAAGACTAATAATATTTTGACTTTTAGAGATAAGGTTTCTTGTAACATAAGGATTAGGGCCTCATATTCTGTAGTATATTTGTGTAAGAAAATTGAAGTTTGAATGATAAGGGAATAAGTTGCTTTTGTGGAAATATTAATATTATGTCCACACCTACACCATTCATACATCTAGCTCCATCAAAATATAATGACCAAGATTCAGAATGATCTTCTTCTAAATTAAGACATTGATCAGGAAATTTTATGTTTAAAGGATGAGTAGACTCGAGAGGAGCAGCAACAAGATGATCAGCTATGACTTGGCCTTTGATATATTTTTGACCAATAAATGTGAGTTCAAATTCACTTAGAGCAATAACCCACGTAGTTGTGCATCCAGATAAATAAGGTTTACTCATCAGGTATCTTAATGGATCAAATTTAGCAATGACAAATATATTTTGGCTAAGCATATAATGGTGTAGCTTTTGCATAGAAAATGCAATCGCTAAAAAAATATTCTCTATGGGTGTGTAACGAGTTTCATAACTTATTAACATTCTACTTATATAATAAGTGGCTCGTTATTTCTTATCATCATCAAGTTGATCCAACATTGCTCCTAATGCAAGCTTAGAAGCAGAGATCTATAAAAATAAAAGGGCATTCTCGTGCTTCTTGGAATTCATTATCCCATTGGAAAGGGATGTTTTTCTTAATTAGCTTAAGAAAAGGTTGAGTTTTATCTACCAATTTGTAAATGAAGCAACAAATAGATTGAATTTTATCTTACAAAATTCTTAATTTTGATATATTTTTGGGTGGCGGTATATCCATGATAACCTTAATTTTGATAGGGTCTATCTCTATGCCATGCACAAAAATAATAAATCCTAATAATTTCGTAGATTTTACTCTAAATACATTTTTATTTGGATTTGGGTGAATTTTATACTCTCTAAGTCTATCAAATACTTATCTTAGATTAGTGATATGATCTTCCTCTTTAAATGAGCAAGCTATGATATCATCCATATAGTCATGTATAATATTGCACATCATTTCATGAAAGATATAAGTCATAGCTCATTGATAAGTTGCACCTGCATTCTTAAACCGAAGGGCTTTACTATCCAACATAAAGTTTCCCAGGGTGTAATGAAAGTGATTTTAGGTTGGTCTTTAAGAGCTATTTGAATTTTGTTGTATCCTAAAAATCCATCCATGAGGGATAGCATTCTACTTTCGATTATAAAATCAATAATCTGATCCATACTCAGGAGAGGAAAATCATATTTAGGACATGCAAAATTGATATCTCTAAAATCAGTGCATACTCTGATTTTAGTATCTTCTTTCTTGGTTACTAGAATGACATTAGATATCCAGTCAGTATAATCGATAGCCTAAATTAATTCAGCATCCAAAAGTTTTTGTAATTCATCCTTAACTAACAATGCTACTTTAGGATGCATTTTTCTAAGTTTTTATTTGATCGAGAACCAAACTCATAGAGAAGAAAAACAGCTTTATTTTATTTTAAATACAATAGAGATTTACAGTTACACAGAATATTACAGAAGTTGCAGAAGAGTTGCGCTTTTACAAAATTTTGGAACTCTTAAAATACAAAGAGATGCCTTTGCTCTCCTTTTTAAATATTCTCAGGTGACGCTCCATTTCCAGCTGGTGGCCCTTCATTTCCTCTTCCAGAACCTTTCATTTCGCCTCCTCGTGTCGCTTCGTCATCTAGATATTCGACACATCTCCCTTTCTGACTCTTCGTCTTCGGCTCATCTTTTGGTGAGAAAATACGACATGTCACGATATTGTGACATTTTGGCTTCCCTGCGCTCCTTCTCCCTTTTGGTCACGATATCACAACATGTCACGATATCACGATGTTTTCTCTTCATCTCTGTCTTCCTTGCCTTCGGGTCGTGATATCGCGACATGTCGCGATATCGTGATGTTTTCTCTTCCACCACTGCCTTTCTTACCTTCGGGTCATGATATCACGACATTTGCCTTTGGATGCCCATGCTTATCTGCTCTGGTCATGATTTCATGACAGTCACGATTTCGTGACATGTCGCAAAATCACGACATTCTTATTGGTGTCTTCCCCCTGCTGCCTCCTTGTCGCGATTTCGCGACAGTCACGATTTCGTGACATGTCATGAAATCGTGACATTTCCAACGTCGTCTTCTCTCGGCCGTATTTTGTCGCGATCTCGTGACAGTCACAATTTCATGACATGTCACGAAATCATGATATTTCCAACAGTGTCCCCTCTCGCTGCTCTTTTGTCACGATTTCATGACAATCACGATTTCATGACATGTCGCGAAATCACAACAATGAAATCATGACATTTCCAACAGTGTCCCCTCTCGCTGCTCTTTTGTCATGATTTCGTGACGATCATGATTTTACGACATGTCATGAAATCATGACATTTCCAACGATGTCTTCCCTTAGCTGCTTTCCGTCGCGATTTCACGATGGTCACGATTTCGTGACACATCGCGAAATCGTGACCTTTTTCAATGGCATTTCTTTCTCCTGCTGACTGTCACGATTTTGCAACGTTGCAAAATCATGACTTTTTCAAAGGCATTTTCTCTCTCCTGTTGACTGTCGTGATTTCGTGACATGTCACGAAATCATGACAGTTTTTGCTCTGCACTTTCTCTCCCCCCTTCTTGAGTGGCAAAAACTTAGAAAAAAAATTTGTTGATGCAAGATTGCGCTGCTGCCACCGGATGCTCCTGCATCAGACACCCAGGGTTGGTGGAGAAGTGACATTCACTTCTGTGTAGTTTGGTCACCATCTTCTGTAACATCTTTGAACGCGCACCTACCTCCGCAGCCCACTTCAACTTCGTCTCTTGGTCAAAAAAGTTTTGGCCCTCTACTAGACAGATTCTGGTGCTACTGCACACCTTCTCGTCCACTTCCTACAATGGCTTCAACTTGTGGTGAACTCCATTCTTTGTCATGAAGTACGTGTTTGCATGACCATCATGTACTGCACACCGATCAAACTGCCACGGCCTTCCCAACAGCAAATGGCAGGCATCCATGGGAAAAACATCACACAGGACCTCATCCTGGTATTTCCCAATATTGAACGTGACTAAGCACTGTTCACGGACCCACGCCCTGTGGTCCTTCCGCAACCACGCAATCCGGTATGGATGTGGGTGTCTCCTCCTCTCCAGCTGTAATTTAGTAACCATCTCTTCGAAGACTAAATTATCAGTACTACCATTGTCTATAATAACATTACAGACTTTGCCTAAACTTTTGCACCTTGTGCGAAATAGGCTCTTCCTCTATTCTGGTTTCTCCTCCTCATTCAACAAGGATCTCCTTACAACCATGACTTCTCCTCTCTCTACCTCCTCAGAGTGCTCCGACGCAACACCGTCATCAATGATTGTAGCTCGGACAGGGCCCTCAGGCCTCATGTTCACCCTCTCTTGGCGTTTAGGACACTCATACATCAGATGTCCTACTTCCCCACACTGGAAACAGGTTCCACAAAACCTTCTGTCTCCATTTCCTCGACCAGGTCTACCTCTTCCTCTTGGGTAGTTATTCTGATTATGGTGTCTGTAATCATTATCTCCCTTCTGGTCCTGACTGCTGCTAGCTTTAGCTTCCTTCTCATCTCGTCCTCTATCCATTTCTCCACTGGTTCTTCCACCAGTTCTTCCACCACGAATTCTTCCTCTCTGTTTGCCTTCAAATATTCGGTTTAGTTTCTCTTCGACCTTCAAGGCCAACTGATATGCATCTTCTATGGTGGTTATTTTGATCAGACTGAGTTCTTCCTGGATGTTCATTCTCAATCCATTTATGTATTAGGCTACTTTCTCCTTATTAGCCCCTGAATGGCCAGTTATGATGGAGATATTGTAAAATTCTTCTGTATATTCTTGGACAGACTTGCCTGACTGTCTCAAACTCTGCATCCTCCTCAATAGATCCAACTCGTAATCTGCAAGAATAAATTGTCTCTTCAGTTTCTCCACCATTCGATCCCACCTGGTGATCCTTTCCTTTCCTATTCGGTTTCGTTCCAGCTGCACTCCCTTCCACCATATGCTAGCATGGCCCTTCAATTTTGTCTTTGCAAATTTGATCCGGTCTGGATCTGCAACCTCCTCATACTCAAAGTATTCCTCCATATCGTTGATCCAATCAATCAACTCCTTTGGGTTGAGATTCCCAGAATATGTAGAGACATCAAACTTCGGTCTCTTCTCGACCTGAGATAGGGCTTTCAACAATCTAGCTTTAGAAGGATCCAACGCTTCTTCATCCTTTGATGGATCATCAGTTGCCCAGGCTTCGTCGTCACTCTGGTCTTCTCTCTTTGGTTCGACCCTATTTTGCCACTCTTCCTATAGGGCTTGTACTTGCCTCTACAACGCTCTGAAATCTTCATCCTGCGCCACATTTCTTTCGTGACCATAATTTCTTTTTGGAGGCATTCTTCCTCGCTTTTCTCACAAAGCTTAATCGATCCTGGTGTAGCCACCTCACTCTCGACGCTCTGCTCACACGCTCAGGGATCCTAAACTCTCTCTTCTCTCATAACTCTTCCACAGATCTTGGTGCAAACTGCCTCAAGTTTGGTGCTTTGTTCGCACACCCAAAATTTTTTGGCTTTGATACCACTTGATCGAGAACCAAAATCATAGAGAATAAAAATAGCTTTATTTTATTTTAAATACAAAAGAGATTTACAGTTACATAAAATATTACAGAAGTCGTAGAAGAGTTACGCTTTTACAAAATTTTAGAACTCTTAAAATACAGAAATAGGTTATTTTACCAAAATTTTCCAGCCCCTGTGCATGCCTTTGCTCTCCTTTTTAAAGGTTCTTAGGTGATGCTCCATTTCCATTTGGTGGCCCTTCGTTTCCTCTTCCAGAACCTTTCGTTTCGCCTCCCCGTGTCGCTTTGTCGTCTAGATATTCGACACGTCTCCCTTTCTGACTCTTCGTCTTTGACTTGTCTTTCGACGCAAAAATATGACATGTCACGATATCACGACATTTTGGCTTCCCTGCGCTCCTTCTCCCTTTCGGTCGTGATATCGTGACATGTCATGATATCACAATGTTTTCTCTTCATCTCTGTCTTCCTCGCCTTCGGGTCGTGATATCGTGACGTTTTCTCTTCCACCACTGCCTTTCTTACCTTCGGGTCGCGATATCATGACATGTCATGATATCGTGACATTTGACTTTGGATGCCCATGCTTATCTACTCTGGTCACGATTTCACGACAGTCACAATTTTGTGACATGTCGTGAAATTACGGCATTCTTATTGGTGTCTTCCCTCTGCTGCCTCCTTGTCATGATTTCGTGACAGTTGTGATTTCATGACATGTCACAAAATCGTGACATTTCCAATGTCGTCTTCTCTTAGTCGCCTTTTGTTGTGATCTCACGACAGTCATGATTTCGTGACATGTCATGAAATCATGACATTTCCAACAGTGTCCCCTCTCGCTGCTCTTTTGTCGCGATTTTGCGACGATCACGATTTTGCGACATGTTGCGAAATCGCGACATTTCCAACAGTGTCCCCTCTTGCTGCTCTTTTGTCATGATTTCACGACAGTCGTGATTTCGTGACATGTCACAAAATCATGACATTTCCAATAGTGTCTTCCCTTAGCTGCTCTCCATCGCGATTTCATGACGGTCGTGATTTTGCGACACGTCGTAAAATCGTAACCTTTTTCAATGGCATTTCTTTCTCCTGCTGACTGTCACGATTTCACGACATCGTGAAATCATGACATTTTCAAAGGCATTTTCTCTCTCCTATTGACTGTCGAGATTTCGTGACATATCACGAAATCGTGACAGTTTTTGCTCTGCACTTTCTCTCCCCCCTTGAGTGGCGAAAACTTAGAAAAAAAAAAAATTTTGATGCAAGATTGCACTGCTGCCACCGGATGCTCCTGCATCATTATTTTATAGGTTTTGCATCTAGGTGCACCACTAAGTGATGCATGACTATAGAAGAGTCTAAGTCAGGTATATCTACATATGTCCAAGCAAAGACATCAGCATATTCTGTGAGGAATACCACATGTTGATTTTGTCTTTCTTCACTTAATTCAGCTACAATTTTAACTAAACGAGGGTTGGTTTCGGTCCCAATGTTGACTTGTAGAACATATTCTACTACAATATTCAAATATATTTCAAAATTAGGAGTGGGTGAGACATCCATTTCTTGTATTTCCTCCAAAGTTAACTTAGCTAATTCATCTTGTGGGGTAGTTGTTTAAATGTGGGTTATACATGGTATAGAACCATCAAAGAAAAATCCATTCCTCAAAATTTCTTAAAGAGAAATATTATGAAAAACATCTTCTTCTAAACATTCATCTAGAGAAGCAATCATTTGAAGATATACTAGTGACAACATGTTACAAAAATGTATTTTCTTATTTATTTTTAAATATTATTGATGTTCCAAGTATTCTTTGTATGTCACCATATGGTCATCGTTATCAAAAGGGAAGGTTTGAGTTTTTGTAGGGATATAGCCAATACCACATCGAGAAGGCCATTCCTCTATTTCTAAAGGTTCGTATATGCAATTTTCAAGAGGACCTAGATCTTTACCTTTATAACCCATGTTACACATTATTTGTTTTGAATTCACATATCCATGAGAAAAATAACATCGAGAAAAACCATTTGATTTAGTGTAAAGCTCATCTGAATATTAATTTTTCCAGGATCATGCCTTGCATAGATAAAGGTGCAACTCCCTATATGATAGATGCTTTCTTTATTTCATGGAAATCCTATAATCCGAGGAGATGATGGTAATTGGGACAAGACAATAGAGTCTTGTATAACAAAACTAGTATGCTTTGGGGTTGTTAATATTGTAGATAAATCTGGTAAAATTTCATCTAGAAGGGGCTACAAAGTAGAAGGATCATTTATTTTAGTTTTGGTACAAGGTGACGTGGGTTTAGTTTGTGAGGAAGGGTTTTGAGGAGGGGTAGGCTTTGTTGAAGATAAAGTAGGATAAAATGGGACACCAATTGGTTATGCCATTGCACACATATCAAAGGGTCTAGGGTCACCATGGATAGTGACCAATTGATTTTTAAATTCAAATTTGATACATTGATGTAAAGTAGAAGGGACTATTCTCATTGTGTTAATCCAAGGTTGACCTAGGATAATGTTATATGATGCAGGGCAAGATACAACAAAAATGATCGTGTCTAAGATTCTTGGACCAACTTGCAATGGGATTGACAATACTCAACAAGTTTCTTGGGTTTCATCATTAAAGTCTTTGATGATCATTTTATTTTTCCTTAAATATTTAGATCTAAATACAAATATTTGAAAGAAATCATATGTGCATATATTTAGTGATGAACCATTATCAATCAGGACTCTTTTGACACCCACATCCCCAATTAGGGCCGTAATATATAAAGGATTATCTCTATACATGCTTTGAGGAGGAATGTCTTTATCGTGAAACTCTACATAATTTGTACCATGGGAAACTACAACATTGACCACAATAGTAGGTTCTATATCTTGAGGTACCATCATTTTGCTTAAGGTACCCATTAATTCTTCTCTATGTATAGGTGAAGTTCTTAAGAGATCTAGGAGAGAAATTTTGGTTGTAGTATTAGCCAATTGTTCATTAATATCATAGGGAGGTTTTTGTTGTGGTTTTGATAAATTGTTTCCTTTGGTGGGTGCTTTTAACACAAATGGAGGTTTTTCTTTATTAGTTGTTTGAGTTTATGATTGGGAATTCTGATGTTGAACTTGTTGCCTAGTGATGACTCCAATAGTACCCACAATGTTGTTGGTTTGTGAGTGACCCAAATGAGATCTGGCAGTTGTTGCCTATTCAATTGGAAGTATTTATTGAGAAGAAGGATGTGTAGTCATTCTTCTAGGAAATGACTCTTCTAGAAACAATAAGTCTATGATAGGAAGGATTGGTTCTAACTCATTTTTAGAATTATTTGAATTATTAGAAATAATGTCCATTTCACTTTCTGTTTCACTTTCTGAATTACTTCTTGTATATTTTGAAGATGAAAATTGAAAATATTGAATTGGCCTAATTGTGATTGCATATTGAGTAGGCACATAAGAAGTTTACGGATTTTGATATGGTAATAAATTGTTGATAGTTCCCACGTATCAATTTGGGGGAGGGACATTATGGTGTTCTAATTGATTCATAGCTTCTTTACCATGATTGGGTAAAGGATGTTGGAAGATATCTAAAGTTTGATTAGCATTTTACGTTTGTTGCTTTTGAGCATTATTTGGAGGATTATTGTTTGGAGGGAATTTTTCTACTTCCATGGCACCTTTATCAATTAGATCTTGTATCAAATGTTTTAATCTTTTATAGGAGTTGGTTGAATGTCCATCCACTCAATGAAAATTGTAATGCAAATCAACTTTATATCTAGGTAAAGTGGTGTTTGGTTGTCGTATTTCTAGCAATCATATCAAACCTTCTTCTAATAATTGGGGTAGAATCAAGGTTAAAGGTTGGTTCAATCTTGTGAATTCTTATGGAGGTTTATTAAGAACCTTCAATACAAATTTCTTTATGGCTTCGACAGTATTGATATTTGGAGTGTTTCTACTATCAGTAACTCCGTCACCAACCACTTGTTTGTTTTTATATTGGTTTTTGGAGGATTTATCTTCATCCTTCTTCTTGAATTATCCTCTTCTAATAAGGGCTTCTTCTACCCTTCTTACTAGGTCTATAGCCTCATCAAAATAAGTTATTGTAGCAGTGGCAAGTTCATAAGATAATTTCTCTTGTAAGTTACCGATGAATATTTCTAATATTTCTCAATGAGGTAAAGCAATGAGTAGTTTCCCGAGAAGTTGTCTCCATTTAGCTAGGAATTCTACTTGTCTTTTCCTTGTTTTAAATTATATAAGTCTTTAATTGTAACATGTCTTTCTATGTAAGCACAAAATTGATGAACAAAAATTTCTGTAGTTTCTTCAAAATTTCTCAAGGAATTGGTTGGTAATTGATAATACCATTCCAAAGCCATACCTCCAAGGCTTTTAGGAAACATCTTTAGTAATAACAAATCATCATATGAAATATCATGACAAGTTGTCCTAAACATACGAAGATGTTCAATAGGATCTTTGTTCCCTTTATATATCGGAAGAATCGGCATGGGGAAATATTTAGGATAAGGTTGGGCAACAACAATGGGATCCAATGGTTGACTACACATCTTCCTATAACTATATGTGGGACGATAAGGATCTATTTGATCTAAGAATGAAGCTAATTGTTTGACTATAGCTTCAAGTCCTTGTGGTTGCCCACTAAATTAGTTTTGTGTTATCATACTTTTGTGCATTTGATGATATGGTTGTGTCACTATATGAGGATTTCCAGTAGAAACACTATTATGTAGAGTATTTGTAGGAAGAGTATTGTGAAGTTTATATGGAATCACATTTTGCTGAATTTTCTGTTGATTTTGTATTTTTTTAGCCTTTTGTGATGTGGATGCTTGTTGATTAAGAGCTTGAGAGAAAAGGGAAGAAAAGTGTTGTTTTTGTTTTTTGGTGTTCACAGCAGTAGATTGTGTTGCCATGTTTTGATTGATGTTTTGAGATGGATCATCTTGATCGACATCTTTCTCTTTTCTACTCATGTATGTCAATGGATTTGCATGCATTCGAAAAGTAGATTCTATAGTTGCCTCCGTTGAATAATCTCCTTTTGGGAGTAAATGTTCTATCTTTAACACTTGATTGATATCATCTATATTACTTTTTAGAAATTTAGTAAAGTGTTGGATGGATTTGAAACTAACATTGCCTTGAGGGTCTATTGTAGGTTTGGTAGGATCTTCTTCTTCTTCTTCCCCTTCTCTATTGTCATCCTCATCTTGTTCCATGAGTCTATCATCTTCAATATGTATCTTATCATCAATATTTTCTTGATCTGGCTCTTCTATAGAGCCATATTCTATTTGTTTACCATTTCTCAAGATTCTAGGCATTTTGCCTTTGGGTGTTTTGTTTTTCAGTGGTATATATATATTGTATATATATATATGTGTGTTTTGAAATTTTGGGTATATATGTTATATATATACCTATATGAAATATTGTATATATATATATATTTTTTTTGAAAATAAAGTAGAAATAAGAATTATAATATTCTAGATAATAAGCTTAGTCTTCCTGAAAAAGTTTATGAATGTCATTGATAGGTTCAAGTTCTTTAGGAGTCATATAATGCTCTTCTTCAAATTGAAAGTTTGCTTTTAAGAATTTGACAAAGTGAGCTATAGTAATGCTATCAATCTCATAATATTGAGAATAAAACCATATTTCATGACAATATTCATGAAAATGGACTACTCTAGGAGTTCTCTGATATCTTCTCTTGTTTTCCAAAACTATCTCTTGATCTTCTACGTGTGCTAGAAATCAGTGTACAATTATGGCATTTTCAAGATAATCCTCAAAAGTATAGATAGATGAAGATATGCTTGCTCTCTTATCATCTAACCACCTCTCACATGATATTTGGATATCAAAGTAGTGAGAATGGTGATTGGGTCCCACAATTCTAGCTATGTTGAATCTCTTGATTTGACTAAGTCTTTGTGTGTTGGCTTTAATGATGTCAAGTCTTTTCCAAAGTTTAGCCCACTGTTCTTGAGATGGGATACTAGAGCATTCAACTACTAGAGATATTTCTTGTGTAGATAATAGTGTTCTAATGTCTATAATTATAGATCTTCCTATATTGGAATCTACCATCTAAGAAATGAATCTAAAACATACAAGTTTAAATGATGATTTTTTTTGTTTTATGTTTTTATGTTTTATGTTTTATAAATTAGAATGATGCTTATGTAGTTCACGTCGGGTTCACCAAATAATATAGTCCTAAAATTTTTGCACTCCTTTCCTTCGAAGGGAATGGGAAAATAATGGGTCTACACCTCGGAGGAGAAGCACTTGATGTCGTGCCCTCTTTGGTGATTGTCGATGAATTGGGTGGGTTCACTAGGAAACATTTGTATGGCAGTTTCCATGCCTAGGTTGGGAGTTGTTTGATGAGTTCATTTTAATTCACTCACATTCACCTAGTTTGGCCAAATGCAACTAAACCTATACTATATGTAATTTTGATTTAAATGAATACAACACACAATAAAATACAGAAGATAAAATAGATGCAATGCTTAGTATTAAAGAAATTTTAAAGCTTACTCAATCTAGATGGTTGATTTGAAGTATTTTTTCTTGATGTAGGAAAAATCGAACATTGCAGGGTGATATAGGATGTCTGATCTAGTATCGAGTGATCTAATACAATCAAAAACCTACAATTTCATATATTAACACCAAAATACAAATTTACAGCATAATATATTCAATTAAAGATAAATTGAACTAAATGACATACATTATTTGTAACACTTCCATTAAAATGATATGAATCTATATTTTGATTGCAATTGATGATATAAATAAGATGTTAGATTGATAAAAGTGCGATATAACTACAAAATCTATGTTTAAATGAAATGATAAGCAAGAGATATGATCTTATAAATGCAAAATGAAGGGATAGAAATACAAACAATAGTCTAAAAGTACCCCCAAGTAGTCTGTAGATGATATCGGATGTTGCAAGGTGATATCGGATGTTGCAAAGCGATATCGAATGTTTGATATCATATCGTACCAGTCGATATGCAACTCTGGACCTACAAAACTACAACAAACACAAATATAATGAAATTCAATGGGAAATGGGGGGTGAGAAATGCTTAGGGATCTAGGGGGAATCCAGGGAGAGTGCCTGGATTAAATAGGTAAAGGTAAGTTAGGGGGTTGGGCTAAAAAATAAGGGGAGTTATGATTTCTCCCATTTTGGATGATATCGGCTGATCTGATACCATAACATCCATGTCGTTGGCTAGGTATGGACAAGGGGCATTAGAACATATTTTTTCTTTTTGTTGTTCTGGGCACTTTTCAATTTTGGATAAAATCGAACATCCGATTTTGTACAATAAAGTCTGATATCGTATCGGATGACCGATATCATTCAAATAGAGTCGATATCATCAAGAGGTTAGAAACAAACTTGATATGGGCATGAAAATTGAGGCAGGAGGTTAGAAAGTAGTTTTAATTAATTTTTTGAATGTTTTGAACTTAGGGTAAATTGACATGGGTCAATTTTAGCCTATTATAGTAGTATCTAGTGGAGATGGAAATGGGTGTGAATAAGAGGGTGGAGGGAGTGGCTATGATGATGATTGTGAATATCCCAAATATGGTGGGTATTGTAGCTTTTGCTCTTCCCATTGAGTATAGTAAGTAACCTATTGTGGATCAAGTACCGACATGGCTTGATATTGTGGGAAAGGAACCTGGGATGGATGTGGTAAAATGTATGAAATATTGGGTTGTGGGTTGTTGTTGCTAATCATAGTACCTAGGAATATATTGGTCAGTCATGGGTTTTTGCTATTGTAGCACATATGATAAAGTTAGTTGTGTTTGGGCGATAGTGGTAGAGGACCAAGTAGGCAGTGAAGTGAAGAAAGTGGGTGGCATAGAATATGGTGGTGGGAGAGATGAAGATGTAGTGAAGGATAATTGACTATAATATGGGATGGTAACTAATGAGAGTTGAGGTGGCATAAAATGAGTAGTAAGTGAAGATTCAGGATGGGCTAAATAGCATGGTGGATTGATGAGATAGAACGGGTAGGTGGTATTGTATGACGAGAGAGGTATCAATTGTGGTGGCCAAAACAGAGGTGGTGGAGGTAAGAAAAATGAATATGAAGAGGCCAATAGAGGTCCATATGATGAGAATGGTGGGTAGCTAGTAGGAAAATTAGTAGTGAACTACAGAGTGAAGGTAGGTAGTTATGGAGATGGAATTACTTGTTGAAATTATTGTAAAGGATGGGATGGATGTTGTAACGGTATCTGGTAGTGTTGAGGTAGATGTTGAGAATTTTGAGGTGGAAATGATGATGATGGTTGGGATGGAGGTTTTGAACTTGATGAAACCTGATATGAATTCAAAATTTAGAAATAATATGAAGTAGGGGGTTATGTGGTAGAATGGGGCATGGAAATCATATCTACGATTTGGATAGTAGTGATGACATTATGAATTATTTGGGAAACGATGAAATTATAATTTTCCCCTAGGAGTGGATGATATGAATGCTCTAGAAAGGGTGAGTAGTGGATGGTGAAGGAGGTGCAGTAGGCTCACCAGAGATGATGGTGGGTAGCGATATATCTTGGGTAGTGTAAATGACATGTTGGTAATAGGTGGATGGTGGATTGGGGGAGGAGAGATCATTAGAAGGAGAAGTCTCCTCATAGATATCACCCTCTATCGATGATGGAGCAGAATATGCAACATGGGATATGGGACTTGCCTTAGGCTCCTATAGCCCAATAAACAAATCTTGTGGAGTTATGGAAGTAACCTTCTCAAACTTGAAAGTTTTATCATTGGTCTAAGAGGAGGAGGCACCTACGACCATGACAGTGTGATGAGTAGTATTGGTTGCATGATGGAGAGTCTCACATGTTTGACTATGTGTAATATATATGGTAGTGTGTGTAGTGGTGCAAGAATAGTCAAAAGGTTTGGGATATGGGCTCTTAAAAGCTCGGTGACTGGCTTTGACACTTACTGTTCTTAAAAACATAGGTTTGCATGGTGGGGTACAAACTTCCCTTGTATCCAAAAATTCACATGGATGGTGCGAAACTCAATAAAATAGAGATATATGATGGGTTTTTGTTGTGTGGGGTCTTTATGTGTTGTGTGAGATTTTATGTGCTATTATGTAAACTAAAAAATAGGTTTAAACGACAGGGCATGAATTCTTTTGTAGTTGAAATTTTACACAGAGGGGTGTGAACCTCAAAAAAATAGGATAGAGAGAATTTCTGCTATATAGATCCTCTGTGTGTTGTTTCTAATCATAGTACCTAGGAATATATTGGTCAGGCATGGGTATCTGCTATTGTAGCACATATGATAAAGTTAGTTGTGTTTGGGCGATAGTGGTAGAGGACCAAGTAGGCAATGAAGTGAAGAAAGTGGGTGGCATAGAATATGGTGGTGGGAGAGATGAAGATGTAGTGAAGGATAATTGACTATAATATGGGATGGTAACTGATGAGAGATGATGTGGAATGAAAGGAGTAGTAAGTGAAGATTCAGGATGGGCTAAATAGCATTATGGATTGGCAAGATAGAACGGGTAGGTGGTATTGTATGACGAGAGAGGTATCAATTGTGGTGGCCAAAACAGAGGTGGTGGAGGTAAGAAAAATGAATATGAAGAGGCCTATAGAGGTCCATATGATGATAATTGTGGGTAGCTAGTAGGAAAATTAGTAGTGAACTACAGAGTGAAGGGAGGTAGTTATGGAGATGGAATTACTTGTTGAAATTATTGTAAAGGATGCGATGGATGTTGTAACGGTATCTGGTAGTGTTGAGGTAGATGTTGAGAATTTTGAGGTGGAAATGATGATGATGGTTGGGATGGAGGTTGTGAACTTGATGAAACCTGATATGAATTCAAAATTTGGAAATAATATGAAGTAGGGGGTTATGTGGTAGAATGGGGCATGGAAATCATACCTATGGTTTGGATAGTAGTGATGACATTATGAATTATTTGGGAAATGATGAAATTATAATTTTCCCCTAGGAGTGGATGACATGAATGCTCTAGAAAGGGTGAGTAGTGGATGGTGAAGGAGGTGGAGTAGGCTCATCAGAGATGATGGTGGGTAGCGGTCTACCTTGGATAGTGTAAATGACATGTTGGTAATAGGTGGATGGTGGATTGGGGGAGGAGAGATCATCAGGAGGAGAAGTCTTCTCATAGATATCACCCTCTATCGATGATGGAGCAGAAGATGCAACATGGGATATGGGACTTGCCTTAGGCTCCTATAGCCCAATAAACAAATCTTGTGGAGTTATGGAAGTAACCTTCTCAAACTTGAAAGTTTTATCATTGGTCTGAGAGGAGGAGGCACCTACGACCATGACAATGTGATGAGTAGTATTGGTTGCACGATGGAGGGTCTCACATGTTTGACTACATGTAATATATATGGTAGTATGTGTAGTAGTGCAAGAATAGTCAAAAGGTGTGGGATATGGGCTCTTAAAAGCTCTATGACTGGCTTTGACACTTACTGTTCTTAAAAACATAGGTTTGCATGGTGGGGTACAAACTTCCCTTGTATCCAAAAATTCACATGGATGGTGCGAACCTCAAGAAAATAGAGATATATGATGGGTTTTTGTTGTGTGGGGTCTTTATGTGTTGTGTGAGATTTTATGTGCTATTATGTAACCTAAAAAATAGGTTTAAACGACGGGGCATGAATTCTTTTGTAGTTGAAATTTTACACAGAGGGGTGTGAACCTCAAAAAAATAGGATAGAGAGAGGATTTTTGCTATATAGATCCTCTGTGTGTTGTGTATCAAATTCTATGTAGTTTTGTAGCTTGGAAGCTAGGTTCATACAACGAGGTGTAAATTTATTTGTATACAAGAAGTTCACACGAGGAAGTGCAAACCACTTCAAAATGGACTGTGCAGTATTGCATGGAAATAAAACTATGGGACAATCAAGCAAGTTAGTTGTGACAAATTATGATATGTTGTTGTAACCAGATTTAACAACTCAACAATGAGAAAATATTTTGGATTTTTGTGTGTTTTTATGAGAGTATTGTATCCATCCTAATATAAAATCATAGGAATGGGTGAATTCTACTTGAAATAGGTATGTTGTTGCATAGAACCTCCTACAATACCCAAAGGTATGCTAAATAGAACTTTGTTTCCAATGGGCAAGTGGCAACCTAAATGGAATTTGGTATAGTAAAATGGTATCCAAATGGGGGAGACTCAATATGCTCAAATGAGTTAATATACTCTCACAAAGAGAGGTTGTGTTGTCAATGTGTTGCTACCAACCAAGCATTGTTTTCGCTTAACCCTCACATTTAAGTCCTGCACAGTAACAATCAACTACACCCACTAATTATTTTTAAAATCCCTATGGTAAAAGGTCTTTCTAAAAATACCCACTTCAAAGGTACCTTCTAGTGATTAAATCTGGATAACCAACACTTGAAATTGGGGGATCTCTCAGGGATTAAGATCGATCAACCACTCTTGGGGGGCTACTATGGTTACTAGATGGGGGGTGAGCTGATGGAGGATAAATCCAACATCACCTGTCTCGAGTGGATATTGGTTATGAAATCCAATCCTTACACTATTGATATTATGTGAGTGTGTGGGTGTGTGGTTTACGCAAACAACTTTATAAACAAAGCTGCCCTAAATGCATTTTCAAAATAAATCTAACCTAAGATGCATTTTTGAATTGAAATCTAAGCTATGATGCCTTTGAAAATGGGAACTAGATTATGTGCTTCCTCACAAAATCAAATCTACTCTAGGAATTTTGGAAATAAATGACAAGAATTGAAATACCTTTGAAAATAAAACTAGTTTAAAAGACTTCCTCATAAAACCAAATTAATCTAATGCTTTTGGAATTGAAATGCAAGAAGAAAAATGCATTTTGAAAGCAAATCTATTCTAAAGTGCATCCTCACAAAATCAAGCTAGGCTAATGCTTTTGGAAATGAAATGAAAGGAATTGAAATGCCTTTGAAAAAATAAATTAGTCTAGAAAGAAGTTATAAAGACTAACTAGAACAACCAAGAGTAAGATCAAATGATAACCTAAACAATAAGATTAACCTCGAAATACAATGATTGGCATTGTACTAGCACAAAATCTACATCCAGGTGTATGCAAAGTCTTATGTTTATCTCTCCTCTCCAAGATGGTGTCTTTTTGGTAATTTTGCACCCCAAGTTGTGAACCTGTCCTCTTCTTAGAAGTTCTCACGGGACCGTGTGAACCTGGTACTAAGAGCTAGGTTGATTGGTTTTGTATTCTTGATGACTGTTGTTTAGCTTCTGAATGATCCTTATACAATTTCTTGCATAGAAAATAGCCAAAAGTCAAATATTTTCCTTATGGAGACACAAAAACCTCAAGATATCATGCATATAGTTGTAATAAGTAAAATAATTGGAATTAGAAACTAACTAGATGCCACACAAAAAAATAAGGAATGATTTTACCTTGCATACACCATGGCGAGAGGTGGTTTGGGGTCTATGTATGGGGGCATGCAATCCTTGAGAACATGAGTCTTTTAACCCCCCATGAATTACCTTACCAATTTTTGGGGTTTCTAAAATTGATACCTGTGCTTCAGGGACCAATTTTGAGGTAGATTGGGAAGTTCACATGCCCAAGTGTGTACTCTCTAACCTATTGAATATTACTCGTGCACCAACGACCTTTTGTGACATGGCCTGAACTATGTCTCAGGGTATTTTATGTGGGATTATTCAAAGTTGACAACTATCTGCCAAATAAAAATAGTCCACAAGATGTGTTAGATGGTGATTAAGCTAATTCTTGGTGGGGGTTCCACCAGGTGTTCTAGAATGAAATGATGCAATAGAGACAATTACACTACAATCCTTCATTTAAAATTGTAATGATCCACTACTTTTCTATTGAAATAACAAGAGAGATTATAGATTGAAATCCCCTTATTACGATCCTTGCCCTGAAGGCTACAATTGGGTCTTTCCAAAGGAAACCCTCTTAGATGTGTTTCAAAGATAGCAAGATCTCTCTTTTGGATGTTCCTCAGTGTAGGTGGGCTTCTTGCTCATGGGCCACTGCTGGTTTGATGTGTTTCTTTTACCTGTTAGGCCTACAAAATCTAATTAGAGAATTAAGGGGCTTGCCTCAGTTAAACCCCATGTTTATAAATACAAAATACTTTCTAAATTATCTCAAAACATGAAGAAAGCTATGTAAAATGATATAAAATCCTAAACTAAGCCATATTCACCTATCTTATAACCTTTGTTTTGTTGTAGCGTATGTTCGTATAGGTGGGTGCAAACCTGGTTTGACCCTAGAAGTTTGCATGGGGGCATGCAAACTTGATTGTTTCTTTCTAAACTTATAAAATATTATTTCTAAGTTGTACTTATGTTGTTGCTCCTTTGCTTTTTTGATGGGTCACCTTTAGAAGTTGCCTTTTGCTATCAATAACCTATCTAGATCACAAGGAATATAGTGAATATGATAAAACCCTATTGCTATGTGAGTGTTATGGATGTGTGATGGATGTTATGAGTCTGGAATGATTATCTACATATTTTAAGCTAAAGTTGGAATCCCTAAAATGGTGAAAATGGCCTTCTACTTATAGACTTGGCCAAGGTTAGGGGAGGGGATGAGGTGTCCCTTGTGAGGTGTCCTGGTTCATAAATGAGATTGGTTGAGAGAATTCCTCATCCAACTATAAGTCATAATATCTTGGAGGAAAGTCTCCAAATGGCAATTATTGAAATATTTTTGCAAATATCTTCTAAATATAATTACTTTTTGTGTGCAAAAGTCTCCATTTCCAATTTATTACCCAGGGGAGTGTGAGGTGGAGAAATATCTGGATGAGAGGTGGTAAGGCTAGGCTAGGTGATGTGGAAGGCTAAGCTAGTCAAAGTAGACTAGGTGAGGTGGAAAGGTTTATATTAAGCATGATTAGCCTAATTAACCATAAAATTAGCCATAAAGCAAGTTTTGACTAAAGTTGTTGACTTTTTACCCATAAAGTGCTTTTTGACCATGGTGGAGAATTCAACCTTAGTTGAGTTATGATGGAGGTCACATGAGGACCCATGATTAAGCATATAAATGGGATTATCTAGACCAAAGGGGCTAAGGATGATGAGTAGTAATTTTAATAAATGAATAGTGTTTTGAGACAATTTATGCAATTTTCAAGGGTTTTGCAAATTGATTGACCGTGAATATGAGAAAAAAGACAATGTGTGACTTTTGGGTGTCTACATTAACATCTGAATATGTATCTAGATTGATATTATCCCCTACTGATGGGAAATACTAAGCTTCTACTCCTTTGAAATTTGGAAATCATGCAAGTTCATGGATCCTATGCCTATTAGGCCTAGGTTTCCAAGGTTTCCTACAACATGCATTCAAGGCATAATACTTACAAAAACTAAAAATAAGTAAAGACACAAGTTAGTGAAATCTATGCCTAATAGGCCTAAAATTCCCAGGCTGCCTACAGATTGCACCCAGAGCATTTTACCTGCAAAATAGAAACACAAGCAAAGAAAGAAAAATAAAAGAATAAATTGTTCTTGTCTTTGTGTGGAAATTCTTGTGTCCACTGACTACTAAAAAAATAAAAAATAAATTAATCATATGGGGTCTCCCCCATGCCTATCTTGGACTCCATAATAATATTTTCAGATATGTGGTAAGGTCACAACCAATGATTATTAACTGCGAGTATGGTGTTGCTTCCATCAGTAGTTTTGATGCACACAACACCATTATTGATCAGTTAAATCACTTTGTATGGTCCCATCCATCGTTGTATCATATTACCTTTTCACTCTTGAAATTGAGAATCATACAACAACATCCACTCTCCTACTTTGAACTAATTCAACCTAATATGACGATCGTGCCATTGTGTTCTTTATATCTGGATGAACTTTGTTCTATGCAGAGCATCTAATCGGTGTTCATCCAACTGATTCAGTTTCTAAATCCACTCTTTTTGTGCATCATCTAGACTTAGGTTCAATTATAATGTAGTCTTGAGGGTTCTATATTCAAACTCAATAGGCATTATTACATTATTTGCATACACCAATTGGAAATGTGTAAATATAGTAGTTTTTTGTGCAGTCCTATAGGCCCATACTACCTCTGGAAACCTCATAGCCTAATATTTTTTGTGCTATTATACAATTTTTGTGAGGATATTCTCCAACTCTCGATTGGTAACCTCAAATTGTCTATTTTCTTGAGGATGATAAGGGGTAGTCTTGTTATACCTGATTATGTACTGTTGCATGATTTCTTGAATCAACCTTGAGATGAATTGAGGACCCTAATTAGTGGTGATCTCTCTGGGTACTCCAAACCTCATGAAGATGTGTGAAAATAGGAAGTTTGCTATAGTTTTCTCCTTGGAATCCCTTAGTTATTATACTTCAACCCACTTAGTCAATCAATACAAACCAAAATATACTTTTTTCATGTTGATTGTGGGTTTATTGGCCCTAAAAAATCCATTCCCCATTTATCGAATGGCTCAATGTCAACATGTGGCTAGAGAAGCATATCATCTTTGATATTTGGTATACCCATCCTTTAGCACTAATCACATTGATTTGCATATTTGGCTACATCCTTTAATAATGAGTGCCAATAATATCTAGTATGCAATATATTAAACGTAGTACTTTTTTCTTACAAAATGACCATCCAGGGTTCATCATGATAGGAATTAAGGATTTCTAAAAAATCATGCTCAGCAACACACCTTCTCATGATTTGATCAGGCCCTATTTTGAATAGACAACCATCAACCCATGAGAAGGTTGCACTCTTCTCTATTAATTTTTTCTTTTCATAGGGTGAGAGTGCAGGGGATACTCTATCAGTGGCTAAGTAATTAGCCATATCTGCATACCATGGTGTTTGTTCACTCAAATATGAAATATGTTCATCCGAGAATTGATCTTTCATAGCTGAATGATCTAGTGGTATCAACCTGGATAGAAATTTTGCAACCACAATATCCTTACATGGTTTATCAACAATGGTAACATCAAATTCTTGCAGGAGTAGAAGCCACCTGATTATTCTACCATTAATTATAGTTTTTTTCATCAGATTTCTAATGGTTGCATGGTCAGTGTGCACAAATACCTTGTACCTTATAATGTGGTGGTAGAATTTATTAATGGTATGGACAACTACAAGGAATTTATTCTAGTGATGGTGTAGTTGAACTTAACCCCAGTGAGATGCTTACTGACATAATAGATGGTGTAAAACTCCTCGTCATCCTTATGTCCCATAAATGCTCCTATAGCATTGTTAGATGCATAAGAGTATATATGGAAGGGGATGGCCCAATTTGGACCTCGCATTACTAGAGCAGTGATCAACTTCTCCTTCAAAATATGGAAGGCTTGTTCATACTCCTCTATCTAGACAAACTCTATACTCCTCTATCCAGACAAACTCTATGTTTTTGGATAGCAAAGTGTGCAAAGGTCTAGCAAGTTTTTTGAAATCTACTATGAATCTCCTATAATACCCAGTAGAGACAAGAAATATCTTGACATCTCTCTATGTTGTAGGACTGGGTAGATATTTAATAACTTCAAATTTTTTTTAACCACTTTTATACCGTTTGTAGAGATATGGTGTCCCAAAAGTATACCGTATTGCATCATCATGAAGAATTTCTCATTTCTCAGGGATAGGTTGATCTCTTCACACCATTGGAGTGTATGTTCCAGGTTTTCCATATCTTCCCCAAAGGTTTCACCATAAATAGCGAAGTCGCCCATGTATATCTCCACTACTTCTCCAATCATATAAAAAAAAATACTCAACACTGCCCTATGAAAAGTGGTTGGTGCATTACACAGACCAAAGGATAGAACTCTATAAGAAAAAATACCCCATGGAAAAGTGAATGACATCTTGTCCTAATATTCTTATCCAATATGTATTTGGTTATACCCACTGAATCCATCCAGAAAGTAGTACTTCCTTCCTACCAGTGTATCAAGAACTTGGTAAATAAAAAGCTGTGGGAAGTGATCCTTTTTAGTTGCTTTGCTCAGCAATCCATAGTTAATGTAGATCCCCCACTTTTCATTCTTTTTGGGTACCACCACAAGAGGTGACATCCACTCACTATTAGATATGGGGTAAATGAATCTAGCTGATAGGAAATTTTGCAACTCTACCTTGACTATTTCCTTCATGGCAGGGTTCATTCTTCATTGTGGCTACCTGATCAGACTTGCCTATTATTCCAAGTACATGTGATGGGTATAAGTATTCGTAGTGATAGCTCTCATATCTGAATAGTTCCAAGTGAAGGCCTATTTATGCTTGTTCAGTATATCTTTTAATACAGTTAGTTGAGTGGGTTTCAACTCACTACTAACATTCAACATTCTCCCAGACTCAATCTAAATTTATTTTACATGGTGGTCTTGGTCGCCTACCAGTGGTGACTCTAGATAGGTGTGGGAGGATTCTTCATAGAATAAATTTGCGATAATTTTATCCTTGTCATCCTAATTTTATAACTCGATCAATGCAATTATAGGCTGCACCATTGATAATGCTCCATCATCATAGTTTTCCTAAATAGGTTCTCCCAATACGTCAACAGACTATGCAGGTGGATAGATGGTCAAATTTTAATGTTTTGCCCATCTAAAATAGTTATCTATCCATTTTGGTAGCTTATATAGGCATCTATTTTTACCAGCTAATGCCTTCCTAGGATGAGCGGATAGCCCCCCAGTCCAGACTTAGATTGTAGTACCAAAAAGTCTACTAGGTAGTCCCATGCATCGACCATCATGATGATATCTTCCAACATCCCTTCTGGTGATACAGTTTATATTTCATCTAGCTACAAAATAGTCTTGTTAAGCTTCAGGTCGGTGAGCCTAAGTTGTTGCATGGTCTCCTTTGGCATAAATTTAATGGCTGCTCCTAGGTCCACTCAAGTGTTGGCCAATGATTGGACACCAATATTCACGGTCAAGACTGAGTTGCCTGGGTCTGCCTATTTGGGGTGGTAAGTATTTCCTAGCATTATGTCAACCAATTTTACCACCATGTTTATTATCTAGGTTGGCTTACAACCTAGACTTCTCAGGCATAGTTCCCTGATAGCCTTAGTGTATATCAGAATGTCTCTTATGGATTAGAACAAAGGGATTGTCACTATCAAATTCTTTAGACTCGAGAGGATATCAAATTCTACCTATATTGGCTTTCTCTACTCTTGTAACCTTTTAGAAAAATGAGGGGGTTCTTATTCAATATTCTCAGTAGCTATTTTTTCATCAACATCTTCAACCAAAGGTTATTATCCTACTATAATATGTACATCCTCATCCTCTTATACCAAAGGAGGAGCCTCTACTCCTATATTTCTACCTAACATCAACTATACAGGATTGCAATTCCTAATATTGTACATGGGAAACACCTCACTTTCTATTTGATATGCTTGCTAATTTATCTTATTGTTGGGATTGACTGTAGGTTGTGCTAATATTTGTATAGGCCTCACTGTAGGGGGACCTGGTAAGATTTTTTATAGTGAATCCTAGACTACATTTGGTGGAGCTACATTCCATGCACTATAGTTTCTCCATTACTTCCTTGGTTGTTGATATGGAATCCACAAGTACTGATTGGAGAATATAGCTCCCTAGGAGGTGTTCATATAGGGTGGTTATCTCCACCATCCCATATTGGGTGTTTGGACCTACCCTTGTGGCATGTAATTTCCTCCTTTGTAGGGAAATATTCCTACTAGAATATTCCCCATAGGGGACTACCTCCAATTTCTTTGGTTCCCCATGAAGTATGCTTCTAAAAATCTAGCATTCTCTTTGGTAGTTGATAGCTATGGGCACATATTCCTTGTATGCTTTCCTCTACATTTCAAACAGTAGTAGGCTATTGTTATCTCATTCTCTTGTTTCTTCTTCTCTAGTAGAAGAGTATCCATTTGCAACACTAGGGAAGACAACATTTCGCTCTTTAAGTCCTCTAGCATATTTCCTATCTCTGTCTTTGTAACTGAGGCTATTGACTTAGTGATCCTAGAGGTTGGTTTACCTTTTCTTCAAGAATAATTCTAACATAACTATTGGATATCCTATATCTGGTGTTGGTAAATATCTCCTCAAAAAATCATATTTAGTGCTTCAAGAGATTCACTATTGAGTCCCTTAATAAGATGCTCCTGAGGGACTTATCGCTTAGCTTCACATGGGGAGATCTCTGCAAATTAAAATTGAATATGTCCCAATACTCTTCTAGGGATTCATCTTCCTTCTACATCATGTTCAGGACTTCCTCTCTGGAATCACATGCTCTACCAAAATCTTGGTATTGCTTTAGGAAGAGCTTTTTCATATCCTCCTAGGTATTGATCTGCTTGTTTTCCAAGTTGATAAACCAAAATAGGCCTGAATCATCCAATGTTGAAGAAAATAACTTCAAATTCTAGGTGTCCATATTATAATCCATAGACCTGCACAAGACATCAAACTTAAACAAAAATAGGTCAGGGTCTTTTGTCGGAAATCCTTTGAAAGTAGGAATATGGGCATGGGATATATTTTTCATTTTTGTATATCCTGATGCAGGAGCATCCGGCGACAGTAGAGCAATCTTGCATCCTCCAATTTTTTTTTTTCTAAATTCTCTAAGTACTTTGCATTTTGATTTATTTTAGTTTTTCCCAAGGGGGGGATGTTTCATAAAGCAAGGGGGAGGGGTCGTGACATGTCGTGAAATCGCGACCTCAAAAGCTATAACAAGGCATAGGCGAGTTTTGTCATGATATCGCGATGATTTTTTTCAAAGCTAAGGCAGGCGAAGAATAATGCAGAAGGCAAGGCAGTTTATCATGATTTCACGACGTGAAATCATGACAGAATTTAAAAGCTAAGGCGCAGGGGCAGTTTTTGCGGACCGAAGCGCAAGGGCAGTTTAGGTCGAGATATCGTGACATGTCACGATATCGCGACATGTCGCGGTATCGCGGTGTTTTTTGTGACATGTCGCGATATCGCGACATGTCGCGGTATCACGGTGTTTTTGTGGACCGAGGTGCAGGGGGCAGTTTGGGTCGCGATATCGTGACATGTCACGGTATCGTGGCCAAGAAAAGGACAGGCCAAAGTAAACACGCGGACGGCCAGGCAAGGCCAAAATAGACACGTGGCTGCCATGTGTGTTAAAAGTGACGCAACCAGTTGGAGGTAAAGTTGAATTAGACACGCGGAAGCATACATGTATTAAGTCAAAGATGAGGCCCACGTAAATTGAAAAGATAGATGTCGGCCACACATTTTTTTTTATTTCTGGCAAAACAACAATTACAGATGATGGACTTTATGGATGAGACAGCGGTGCAGAAGAACAGTCAGACCAAAATTGCGGGTGCAGGTTAAGGGAGGTCTTTAATGCAAGCTTCATGGTGGATCGGGTAGTTGCCCATTTATGGTAGAAAATTTTGAAAACTCGGTCGGGGGGAAAACGAATTTGAAATTTTATTAGGCAGGGGCATTAATTGCCTAGAGGATTGAGGCCTCGATAAAAACTCGCAAATTGTAAGGGAATGGGGATGGTGAGTTCGGGATTGAGAGGGAAAAGAAATATGCCTGGAAATGGTAATGTAAGACTGTGTTAAGCTATTTGCAGAAAATTAATTGAAAGTTCGGTTGTGTGAATCTTGGCTTGCCATCAAGTGGTATCATAGCGAGAGCTCCTGAGCGTGTAACAGATCACCGGAAGAGAGGCAATTACACCAAGATCTGTGGAAGGATTTATAAGGGAAGAAAGAAAAATGCCTCCACAAAGAAACCATGGTGGAGTAGGAAATGTGGTGCCGGTCGAAGACTTCCGAGCCTTGCAGAGACAATTTCAAGCCCTATAAGAAGAGCTACGCAGAAGGCATGAGCCTAGAAGGGACGAGGGAAGTGAATACGAAGTTGATGAAGAAGAAGACCAGTCTAAGGAAGAAGAAGAGGATATGGATCCTGCACAAGCCAGGTTGTACAAGGCCATCTCTCAGATTGGAAAGCAACCAAATATGGAGATTTCTACATACTCGAGAAACCTAAATCCAGAAGAGGTGATTGACTGGATAAATGATTTAGAAGAATATTTCGAATATGAGGAGGTTGAAGACCCTAATCGGGTCAGATTTGCTAAGACCAAGTTGAAGGGTCATGTCAGAATTTGGTGGAGGGGAATACAGTTGGAGAGGAACAAAAGAGGGAAGGAGAAAATAACAAGATGGGATAGAATGGTGGAAAGGCTGAAAAGACAGTTTATTTCGACAGATTACGAGTTGGATCTGCTAAGGAAAATGCAGAGTTTGAGACAGAAAAAAAAAATTGTCTAAGAATACACCGAGGAGTTTTACAAGATCTCTATTAGAACTGGACATTTAGAGGCAAACAAAGAAAAGGTAGCCCATTATATCAATGGGTTGAGACTCGGTATCTAGGAAGAGTTGAGCCTAGTTCGGGTAAGCACCATTGAGGATGCTTACCAGTTTGCCTTAAAGGTGGAAGAAAAACTGAATAGGCGGTTTGAAGGCAAGCAAAGAGGAAGGGGCCGTGGTGGAAGAACTGGTGGGAGAACCAGTGGAGAAAAATATAAAGATCTAAAGAAGACTGGTGAAGCCAGTAGTAACCAGGATCAAAGCGAAGAGGATGTTTATCATCCCCGTGATTAGAACAGCTACCCAAGAGGATGGGGTGGATCTGGACGAGGGTTTGGAAGAGGAGTATTTTGTGGGACATGTTTCCACTATGGTGAAGAAGGACATCGGGCATTTGAGTGTCCACAACATCGAGAAAGGACGAACAAGAGGCCTGAGGGTCTAGTCAAGGCTGCTATGGCTAAGGAAGATGCTGAGTCTGAACATTCTAAAGAAGTGGAGAGAGGGGAAGCAATGATCGTAAGGAGAGTCCTATTGAATTAGGAGAAGGACACAGATCAGAGAAGAATTTTATTTCACACAAGGTGTAAATGCGCGGGCAAGATTTGCAATATTATTATTGATAATGGTAGCACGGATAACCTAGTTTCGAAAGAAATGGTTACCAAGCTACAGTTAGAGAGGAAGAAGCACCCGCATCCATATCGGGTTGCATGGCTACAGAAGGACCATAGGGCCTTGGTCGATGAGCAGTGCTCCGTTAAATTTAATATTGGGAATTATTGTGATGAGGTCCTCGTGCGACATCCCCGCCTATGGATGCTTGCCATATGTTGCCGGGAAGGCCCCGGCGCTTCGATCGGAGTGCAGTGCATGACGGTCGTGCCAACACCTACTCATTAACGAAGAATGGCATACGCCATAAGCTGAAACCCTTAAAGGAAGCGGATGAAAAGGTGTGTAACAGCTCCAGAATCTGTTTAGTTGAAGGGAGAAATTTTTTGGACGGTTTGAAGCATGAACATTTATGTTATGCAATAATTTTTAGAGTTAGGGAGAAGGAATGACAAGATACCCCAACAGAAGTCCTATATATGTTGGAGGAATTTCTAGATATTGTCTAATAATGTGCCTAAGGGTTTATCCCCAGTAAGGAAAATCAGCCACCATATAGATTTGGTGCCAGGATCGAGCTTGCCAAATAAAGCTGCACACAAAATGACGCCTGTAGAGACTGAGGAGTTAAACAGGCAGGTCCAATAGTTACTGGAGAAGGGATTGATTCAAAAAAGTTTGAGCCCATGCGCAGTACCTGCAGTGCTGGCACCAAAGAAGGATGGAGAATGGAGAATGTGTACAGATTCACGAGCCATCAACAAAATCACTATCAAATACAGATTCCCATTGCCAAGGATGGATGATATCATGGACTGTTTAAGTGGAGCTGAGTACTTCACAAAGATTGACCTGAAAAGTGGTTATCATCAGATTTGTATCCAAGAAGGAGATGAGTGGAAGACAGCCTTCAAGACAAGAGAGGGCTTGTATGAGTGGTTGGTCATGCCATTTGGGTTGTCCAATGCACCAAGTACCTTCATGCGACTGATGAATGAAGTACTGAAAGAGTTTCTAGGAAAGCTTGTCATTTTTTATTTAGATGATATATTAATATTTAGTAGAACCCTGGAGGAACACCTGATGCATATCAGGAGGGTTTTTGAAAAACTGTGGGAGGAGCAGTTATTAATAAATCTGAAAAAGTGTAATTTTTTCAAGAAAGAGTTAGTATACCTGGGGTTTGTAATCTCAGTAGAAGGTCTGAAAATTGACCCACAGAAGGTGAGAGCCATCATCGAATGGCCTACCCCAAGAAGCACAATAGAGGTAAGATCATTTCATGGTCTAGCCAGCTTTTACAGGAAGTTCATAAATAACTTCAGCAGCATTTGTGCACCTCTCACAGAAACAATGAGAGGGGATAAAAAAGAGTTCAAGTGGACATTAGGGGCTGAAAGGAGCTTTGATGCATTAAAGAAAAAGGTCATAGAACAGCCTGTTTTGGCACTCCTAGACTTTAACAAGGTATTTCAGGTGGACTGTGATGCCAGTGGCAGTGCAATAGGGGTTGTACTGAGTCAAGAAGGCAGACCTGTTGCTTATTTTAGTGAAAAGCTCAATGATGCTCAAAAAAAGTATTTAGTATATGACCAGGAATTTTATGCTATAGTTCAGGCTCTGAAGAAGTGGAGGCATTATTTTTTGCCAAAAGATTTTGTTCTATTTACTGATCATCAGGCATTGTAGTACATCAACAGCCAGACAAAACTGAATTAGCGGCACATGAAGTGGGTTGAGTTTCTCCAAAGCTATACCTTTGTATTAAAGCACAGGAGCAGGAAATCAAACAGGGTTGCAGATGCTTTAAGCAGAAGGTAGAATTTGCTAATTGAAATGACAGTAGAAGTGGTTGGATTCAAAGAACTGAAGGGTCTTTATCTTGAGGATCCTGATTTTGCAGCAGCCTAGATGGCTTGCTTGGCACCTGTTACTATGGACAAGACAAAATGGTTAGATTTCCTAATCCAAGACGGAATGTTGTTCAAGGGAAGTAAATTATGCATTCCAAGGAGTTGCATGCAAGAGAACTTGATCAAGGAAAAGCACAGCGGAGGACTGGTCGGGCATTTTGGTAGGGATAAGACCATTGCCCTGGTGGATGAAAATTACTACTGGCCGCAACTTCAGCAAGATGTGAGGAAGTTTGTGCAAAGTTGCGGAATATGCCAGATGGAAAAAGGCATAAGGCAAAACATAGGATTATACCAACCGTTACCTGTACCTGAGAGGCCATGGGAGGACATAAGCATGGATTTTATTCTTGGATTGCCGAGAACACAGAGGGGAAATGACTCTGTATTTGTGGTGGTTGACCGATTCTCCAAAATGGCACATTTTATTCCCCGCCAGAAGACAAGTGATGCAGTTCACATTGCAGGGTTATTTTTCAAGGAAGTGGTACGACTTCACGGTCTACCAAGAAGCATAGTTTCTGACAGAGATACAAAGTTTGTTGGGTATTTCCGGAGAACTTTGTGGAAGAAGTTGAAGACAGATCTAAAATTCAGTTTGGCATACCACCCACAGACTGATGGACAGACAGAGGTGGTAAATAGAAGCCTGGGTAATTTACTGAGATGCTTGATAGCAGATCAACCCACGGGATGGGATTTAGTTTTACCACAAGCGGAATTTGCATATAACAATTTAGTCAATAAGAGCACAAATAAGTCTCTGTTCTAGATAATATATGGAAACAGCCCAAGGAATGTGTCTGAACTGAGAAAGTTGGATAAGAGAGAAAAGTGCAGTGTCGAGGCAGAAGAATTTGCGGAACATATGAAAAGTCTACATGAAGAAGTAAGGAGACAAATTATAAAAATGAATACTCAATATAAGACAAGAGCAGACCAGAAGCGACGGTTCAAAGAGTTCAAAGTAGGAGATGAAGTCATGGTCCATCTCAGGAAGGAGAGATTTCCTGCCAAGACTTATAACAAATTGAAGATGAAGAAGTTTGGGCCATGCAGAATACTGGGAAAACGAGAGTCAAGAAATGCATATGAAGTGGAATTGCCAAGTTGGCTTGACATTTCACCTGTTTTTAATATTTCATATTTAGTGGAATATCATGAGGGAGAGAGTACAGAGGTACCAAGTGCAAAATTATGGCAAATTCCAGCACCTACTCGAACCACAGATGAGGTCGAGGAAATATTAGACACTCGTGAAGGCAGAAGCACCAAAAACAAACAGTATTCTGAATATTTGATAAAGTGGAAGGGCAGACCTGTTGAAGACGCAACTTGGTTGTTGAAGACGGACGTTGACCGCCTGGGTCTTCCCCTAACAAAACAGAAGTGAGGATCACTTTTTTTATTTTACCCCAGGTGTCTGATGCAGGAGCATCCGGCGACCATCTGGTGTGTGTGACTATGGGGTTACTATTTCAGATTCAAAATCTACATCTAGTTCAAAATTTGCCTATGGATTCGTACTTTTCAAAAAGTGACCATCTGGTCCTCTATTTCTCGGTGGAATTATACAATATTAGATGAAAAAGTTATGTATAATGGATCAATATTTCTACAAAATAGGGTATTGCAATTATATCTATTGTTGGTACTTCCCCAGCAATGACACCAAAATTTTGGGGTAAAAATATTGGTTAAATTCTACTCATGATGTCACAACCCTTTCACTAATTATCAACCCAGGGATGCTCGTAAACTTGTGAAGTACTAGATAAATATTGATTACAGTACCACCAAGGTGAGTCCACTAAAATCTATAGTTTGGGGGTGTTGTTGTATAGCATTAATTCAATCTAAACCACTTAATCTTTATAAAATAAATTGTAGGAAATGAAATCACACCATACTTGCAGAAATTGAAGAAAGCAATTGCAAAAAATAACAAAATGCAGGAAAATAAGAACTAACAAAATTGAAATTCAATTACAAGAAAGTAAAGGAGAAGGGGAGGAATACTAGCCAGGAGTTGGCCTAGGCTCCAGCAGATTCTTTCCGGGTAACTACGTACGTCAAACTTAAAATAAGAGAACTTCGAATGATTTTTATTACAGAAATAAAATTATAGGATAGTTCGGTTCTTCTCTATGTTTTTATCCTCCTTTTTAGGGAAATCATGTGTGTTTATATAACACACAATATTCTCTATTACAATATTTATATTGTTGTCACAATAAATAATTTTACTACAGATGTTATTACAATAACTACATACCAAATTAAGATAATTCGAGCATATTTAGAACGGATTGTATCTATTGCGTGATCTACAATCTAATTAAATCAAACAACTTTCATTCTTCTTTGAATTTTTTTTGGAAATAGTTAATTTTAGTTTATTTTATCATCATCATTCACAGTCTGCCTTCTCGAAGTTATTACTCTATTTCATACAAAAATAGGGTAACTGACATGTTCGACTGTTAATAGGAGTTAGGCACCATCTGATTAGGAGTTAGGTACCTCATTCTAATTATGTGTATTCAGCCATATTTGACTTCATCAACAAAAATAAGATGTCCTTCCATCGAAATATAGGACCAATGCGCATTCTCGTCAAGATATGGGAGTAAGACGCCTTGTCATTGGAAGATTGGAGTAAGGCACCTTCCTGTTGGAAGATGGAGTAAGTCACCTCTTTGGAAAAATCTAAGAGTAAGGTTTCTTGCTCTTTTAGAGGCATACTTTTTCCTCATTAACTCCTTTGAAAATAGACAATACCGGGTCCAAGTGGGACCTCAACATAGTTATATAAAAAATAATAAAAATGATCAAATCTACACACTTTTTACACAAGTTAGGTAATATACACAATTTACCATTAAATACATATAAAAATTCATAAAAAATACAAATATGATATAATAATGTTGTATAAAACATTAGAAACATATGCAAAAATATGAGCAATTTTGATGCTCATGAGTGGCTACAATCTGTGGCCATTGACTATCAACACATTGTTGCTCCCATCAATAGTTTTGACATGAACAACACCATTTTTTATGAGTTCAATCACCTCATATGACCCCATCCAGTGTTGCATGAGCTTTCCCTTCCTCTCTTAGAATCGGTAATCATACAATAATGCCCTTTCTACCACCTTGAATTGTTTTGGCCTAATGTGATGATCATGCCATCGGGTTCTCTATTTTTGAATGATTTATGTTTGATGCAAAGCGTCATGTTGGTACTCATCTAGCTGGTTAAAATTTTGAATCCATTATTTTTGTGCTTCATCCAGACTCAGATTTAGTTCTACTACAGTTTTAAGAGTTATGATTTCAAACTCTATAGGCATCATAGCATCCTTCCCATATACCAATTAGAATGGTGTAAAACTAGTGGTAGTTTTCTAGGTAGTTCTATAAGTCCAAACTGCTTCTGGTAATCTCATAGCCTAGTCTTTTTTGTTTTGGTACACCATTTTTGTCAAAATGTTTTCCAACTCACAATTAGTGACTTCTACTTGCCCATTTACATGAGGATGGTAAGGAGTGGTCTTGTTGTGCCTAATTTTGTACTACTCCATTATTTCCTAGATTAGCTTCAAAGTGAATTGGGGTTCCTGATCAATAGTGATCTCTCTTAGAATACTAAATTGCATGAAGATGTATGCAAATAGGAACTTTGATATAGTTTTCTCCTTGGAATCATGTAATACCTGCACTTCAACCCATTTAGTCACATAGTCATTGTAAAATAAGATATATCTCTTACCTGCTAACTATGGATTAATGGGTCCTAAAAAATCCATTCCCCATTTGTCAAATGGCTCAATATGCACATGTGGCTAAAGGGGTATTTCATATCAAAGAGTTGGTTTGCCCATCCTTTGACACTGGTCACATTGACTCACATGTTTGGATGCATCCTTGAATAGTACAGACTAGAAATAACCAACTTGTAATTCTTTAAATGCAGTCCTTTTGCTTGTAAAATTTCCACCAAGTTTCATCATGGCAAGATTTAAGAATTGTTGCAATGTAATTTTTAGCAACACATCTTCTCATGATTTGATCTAGCCTAGTATTAAATAGGCAACCATAAATCCATGAAAATGGTACACTCTTCCCTATTAATGTATGCTTTTCATGTGATGAGAGTGTAGGGGATACTCTACCATTGGCTAAGTAATTAGCCATATCTGCATACCACAGTATTTGTTCATCAAGAGCAAAAAAACGATCATCTGGAAATTGATATTTTGTGGTTGTATGATCTGAAGGTGTTAATTTGGAAAGAAAATCTGCAACCACATTGTCTTTACCTAGTTTATCAACAATTATAATATCAAATTCTTACAAAAGTAAAATCCATCTAATAATTCTACCACTAATTGTAGTTTTTTTCATTAGATATCTGATGGTTGCATGATCAGTATGCACAAAAACCTTGTAACCTATAATATAATGGTGAAATTTGTTAATAGCATGAAAAAATGCAAGAAATTATTTCATTGTGATAGTGTAATTAAACTCATCACCTATAATATGTTTACTGACATAATAAATGGCATAAAATTCTTCACCATATTTCTATCCCAATACCGCCCCTATCGCATTATTGGTTGCATTCACATATATGTGAAAGGGAATGGTACAATTTGGACCTCTCAGTATTGGAGTAGTGGTCAATCTTTATTTCAAAGTTTGAAATGTTTGTTCACATTCATTTGTCCAGAAAAATTCTATATATTTTGATAAAAATGTGTTCAAAGGTTTAGCAATGTTGCTAAAATATGATATAAATCTTCTGTAGCATCCAACAAAGCCAAGGAAACTTCATATATCTCTCTGATTTTTAGGAGTGGGTAGAGTTTTGATTACCTCAATATTTTTTTTATCTACCTTTATCCCATCTACAGAAATATTATGTCCTAATACTATCCCCTCCTGCATTAGCATACAATATTTTTCATTACTCAGGTACAAATCACACCGCTGAAGTAATTTTTCCAAATTTGTTGTGGCTTCCTCAAAAGCCTCACCATAAATGGTAAAATCATCCATATATAATTTTATAGTTTCTCCAATCATATCAAAAAATACTCAATATTGGCCTTTGAAAAGTGGTAGGTGCATTGCATAAACCAAAAGATAAGACTCAGTAAGCAAAGGTTCCCCATGGACAAGTGAACGTTGTTTTATCTTGATCCTCTTCCCTGATCTGTATTTGATTGTATCCATTGGACCCATCCATGAAGTAAAAGTACTTTATTCCTACTTAGATATCAAGGACCTAATGTATAAAGGGTAGGGGGAAGTGGTATTTCTTTGTTGTTGTGTTAATCATTATGTAATCAACACAGATATGCCACTTTCCATTTTTCTTGGGTACCACCACCATAGGTGGTACCCACTCACTATAAGATATGGGGTAGATAAATACAACTATTAGGAGTTTCTACAATTCAATTTTAACAATCTCCTTCATGGTTAGGTCCATCCTATGTTGTGGTTGTCTTACCAATCTTACTTGTTATTCAAAATAAATACGATGAGTACAGAATTCAGGAGCAATTCCCCTCATGTCTGAATAGTCCTAAGAAAAATTATTTTGAACAAGTGTCAACTCATTATTTACATTCAATATTATCCCAAGATCAACCTCAATTTGTTTACTTTGGTGATATTTATTTCCAACAAGTTGCGATTCTAGAGGAGGTCAGAAGGACTCTCCTTAGAATTAGTTTTTATAACTTTCTCCTCATCATTTTTATCCTCAAGCTCATCCAATGCCATTATGGGTTGAATCATTGATAAATCACTAGCATTTTGATTTTCATAGTTAGGTTCTTCCAATAAATCAACGTATTGGGCAGGTAGAGAAATAATAAGATTTTTAACATTATGACCATTAGAATGAAGAACACAAGCTTATACTGATTGGGGGAGGGTGAACAATATAAGATCATTTTTTTCTTTTCTTTCCCAAATAGTATTATCCAATATAATTAATGGCAATATCAATAGCAATAACCAAATCAATGCATAAATCATCACACATAATAGAGACACCAATTTAACGTGGTTCACCCAATGTGGGCTACTCCACGGAGAAAATATTTCACTAAAATTTTCTCAATCAATCTCTTGGAAATCCTTTATCTATTACAATATTTATGGATATCTATCCAAAGGAGACACCAATCCCCTAATAAATTTTATGGATCTCTCTCCATAGAAAAATCCCTTTCTCCTTAGCTTTGACTAATGATCTTCTAGAAATGCTCTGGATAATGGATATCTATCCACTAAAAACACCTATCCTCACTACCCTAGATAATGGATATCTATTCACGAGAGACTTTCATCCTCTATACTCTATCACCTTCAAAGATCTATCTCAAATCTGCACTAAACACAGTCCTTCGGTCTAGAAAAAATTTGCTCAATATCTATCTCTTATCTGGCACAAACTTGTTCTCAAATTTACACCAAAATTTGTCCTCAAATCTACACTAAATACAGTCCTTCGATCTAGCACAAATATATCCTCAATCTCTATCCTTTGATGTATACTAAACACAGTCCTTTGATCTAGCACAAATCTATCCTCAATCTCTGTCCTCAAGCCTTAACAAAAATCCTGACTCAATCACAAATCAACTCTGATGGATCTACCCCAAACCTTAACTCAAGGTTTAAACAAATCAATCAACTCAACTCTTAACTCTTCTCAAAGAATTATCTCAAATATACCTTGTAAGATTCCACAAAAGCTCACACTAATCTGTCCACAAGTCCTCTCTATAACTTGTCCAAATTTGCTCAACAAGTCCTCACTAGAACTTTTCCAAATCTGCTCAACAAGTCCTCACTAGAACTTGTCCAAATCTGCTCAACAAGTCCTCACTAGAACTTGTCCAATATCATAGAAACATAAAGAGAATTATTAGAGACTCAATATGCTTCACATTCACCATAATGCTCAATCACTTTCAATCACTCTTTTTACCATAGAAACATATAGAAAATTGTTAGAGACTCAATATGCTTCACACTCATCACAATGCTCAATCACTTTCAATCAATCTTTTATCATAGAAACATATAGAGAATTTTTAGACTCAATATGCTTCACCCTCACAAAATTCTCAATCACTTTCAATCTCTTTTATTACAAAAACATATGGAGAATTGTTAGAGACTCAATATGTTTCACATTCATCAACACTCAATATTTTTCTCAAATCAATTCAAAATATAGAATAATTTGTTTTATAGAACTTGAACCATCACATCAACACATAAAATTGACTGACCAACTCTTCTCAACCAATTAATCTTTGCTTACAAACCCTAGTCCAAGTATATGAACACAAATGTTTCCAACAATGCTTATCAAAAAATCTTCACATAACAATGATATTCATGATCTTTGCAAACCCTAGTTCAAGTTCTTCACTCAACCAATCACTTCAACAACAATACTCATAAAACAAGGTTTTATCAACTCTTAATTCCAGAAAACCTTGAAGCATTAATTCAAAACACACTCAACAATGCTTACCAAACAATCCTTTTCACTCCAAATTTGCATTCACAACATTCAACAATCACTCACTAGGAAGAATATGCCCATACCTTTTATTTGATGTAGAAGTGACCTTAGAAAACCTGTCTCAATCACAATTTTCTCTTTTTCCAATCTCAATAGTTAGATGATAAAATATCACACTAACTTCTTCACAAAATAATTCTCAATTACAAAAATAATCAAACTTAATTACAGCTTATTACTCCTTATTAAAATAATATCCAAAACCACAAATATTTAATCAAGACACTTCTTCCAAAATTCTAACTCATCAAAAGAACATTTTAACAATTCAGTTTCGTCATAACCCTTTTCAGAAATATCTCAAAAATAATCCAAACTCTAATTATGACTCCCTAATTAATATTGCATTAATTAAATAAATCGCTTTATAAAATAATGCAATAAATTAATTTCCCACTTTACTAAGGTAAAACAATATTACCCTAGCTTTTACTTTAACAAAAATTAATCCTTCATACACAAAGTTCTTTCCTCAACACTTAGGTTAATTTCATAACCTAACTTCCACCTTATTCCTCCTAAACCTTAGGAAATGCAAAATAAAAATGCTTTCAAAAATTTATTACCCTTTTTGCAATCCGCGGGGCTCAAACTTGTACCAAACTCTCCACAGCACCTTGGTCGCAGCTTCCACGTCGTGTGAGCCACGTGCTCCACTTGTAGCATCAAAGTGCAATATGTACTGTGACTTCCTCTCAAAACTTAAGAGCGCTTGGATCTTCCTTCGACGTGGCGGTAACCAAACTTCATTGGAGGCACTTAATTCGAATTTCACACGAGCTCTTTTTATAATGTAGATGATATTATTTCTTATGCCAATATTTGGAATGGCTAAGGTATTAATACCTTAGGCCTTCTTTGTCATGCACATCAATGAAGAAAAATGTGTTGGGGAGTCGGTGCTAACATTTGCCTTTGAATTATTTTAAAATATAATTATTTAAAATCCAAAGAATTTTAATATTATAATTTTAATATTTCAAATATTTTTTTGGCTTTATTAAAAATTAAAGCCTCCTTAGGTTTTAGAAAACCTTTTTAATTTTCCCACCTAAGGTTTTAATAAAAACTCTTGTCCCTTTCCCGGTGCTTTCAGCGGCGTAAAAGGTTTAAAATGATTGTGGCATGGTGGTTATAGGGGCGGACTGCACGAAGATCTGTGTGGCAGCTTCCAGGGCGGACAGTGTAGAATATTGCGGTGGCCATAAAAGTTGGACATCCTGCCCGGATTCGTGGCGGCTACCGATTCCACCATGTAAATACAAAAAAAAAAAAAAACCTTTTATTTTGCCCAACCATGGTTTTAATAAAAACCTTTTACATAATATTTAAAAATAAATATTATGAAGCTATTTTTCCATCAACCTTTTGTATTGCTTCTTTTGACCTTTTGACATCAACGACAATTCATTCCTTGACATCAATGACAACATCATTAACCCAAAATGTCCAACATAGAAATGGTCATTTGTCCATTCCCTACAGCTTATGTAGGCATCAACTATTGCCAACTAGGGTCTACCTAAGATGAGTGGATAACCACCCAATCCAAATTTTGATTGCAATACCAAGAAATTTGTGGGATATTCTCATGCATCTACTGTAAATACAATGTCTTCCAGTATTCCTTTAGGGAGCACTGTAGACCTGTCAGCCAGCTAAAATTAGGATTTTTAAATTTTGAAAAAGGCTAATATTTGGGACCCTTAATTAGGGCCCATTAGACAAAAACTTTTGGGTGCAATTTTTTTTTTGGGTTGATTCATCCCAATTTTATAATAATTTAACCATTTTAAGTTTAA
The DNA here is from genome assembly GCA_028583015.1 of Wollemia nobilis. Taxonomy (NCBI): domain Eukaryota; kingdom Viridiplantae; phylum Streptophyta; class Pinopsida; order Araucariales; family Araucariaceae; genus Wollemia; species Wollemia nobilis. Next base: position 3,604,991 of record JAQPPZ010002384.1, on the reverse strand, counting down.
ATTTCCAACATTACCCCTAATAATAGTGAACCTTCTACATGTTTTTGGATACTATTCACCTAGATTTTGAAATTGATTCACCAAATTTTTATAAATACATTTTGGGGTTGACCCCTTACGCATAATCCTATTTGTGAGTTTGAGTTTCAGTATGGTATCCTTGGGCATGACATTAATGGCTAGACTTCAATTTTGATAATTAAAATAAGGCTTCCTAGGTCTGAATATTTCTAGTGGTAGGTGTTTCCTAGCATGAGATCAGCTAACTGACCTACCATATTAATTGCTTTTGCTAGTTTTTAGCCTGGTTTTCTCAAACATAATTCTCGTATGCCTTTTGTGTAAATTAGAACATTTCTTATTGCCTAAAAAAGAGGAATTATGACTGTTAGATTTTTTATATTGGATAAAATATCAAACTCTGGTTGTACTGGATTTCTTGGTTCCTGTAACCTTTGAGGAAAATGTGGAACCTCTTCTCCATATTTTTAGTAATTAGTTTTTCTACACTAGGTGATTTCTCACTTTCCACTTCTCTATTTTCCTCCTTTTCTACTAAAGGAGCTATGTCTACTCCTACTTGTCTACCTGATCTTAATTGTATAGGATTACATCCTACTCTAATATTGTACATTGGAAAAATCTCAAATTCCACTTGGTATGTTGGTTTATTGGTTCTGTTTTTGGAATTTGATGTGTGTTGTGTAGGAAGTTGTGTAGATCTTCAAGCAGGGGGAGTTGGCAAACTCTGTTGGAGTGGAGCTTGTGTTGCATTCTAAGGAGTTGGACTCTACGCATTATAGTTTCTCTATTGGGGTGCAGGTTGCTGATATGGCATCCATGGGTATGGATTATAAGGATTATTTCCTTGGGGAGTGTTTGTCCAAGGTGGTTGCCCCCACCAACCCATATTGGATGGTTGAACTTGATCTTGATTCATGTAATTACCTCCTCCATAGGGTGGCATTCCAACTAACATGTTTTTTTCCATAGGAGATTGTTGCTAGTTTATCCTATTTCCCATGAAATATACTTCCTCTACTTTAGGATTTTCCCTATCTTTTGGTAATTATGGGCACAACTTTGTCTTATGATCTTTCTAACAAAAAACACATACTCTAACCTTATTTTATGGATATGCATTTTTGGGGTGTTTCCCTCTACATTTGGAATAGAAATAGGCTAATGCAACCTCATTCTCCTTTTTATTTTTCTAAAGTAGAAGAGTAACCATCTAAACTATAAGAGATGAAAACATATCACTTTTCAGGTCTTCTAACATATTACCTATTTCTATTTTGGTGACTGTGGCTATTGGTTTGATATTTTTGGAGGTTGTTTTACCTTTCTTTCTTGAATAATTCTGATATAATCATCGGATATCTGTCATTTTTTACTATTAAATGTCTCCTCTAGATATCATATTTAGTGCTTCAAGAGACTCATCAGTGAGTCCTTCTAATAATATACCTCTCAAGGACCTATCACTCAGTCTTGTATGGGGAGATCTTTTCAGGTTAAAGCTATATCTATCCCAGTATTCTCCAATGATTCATCTTCCTTCTGAGTTATGTCAAATATTTATTCTTTGGAATCCCTTGCCCTAAAAAATTATTGGTATTGTTCTAGGAATATTCTTTTCATATCTTCCCAGGTAGTAATTGACTTGTTTTCTAAACTAATGAACTAATGCAGGGTTGAATCATCTACGATTGAGGGAAACAACTTCAATTTTTGGGCATCGATCTTATAATCTACTGAAATGCATAGGACATCAAACTTGAAAAGGAATAAGTTAGGATCTTCAGTCTAAAATCCTCTAAAAATAGGAATATGGGCAGGGGAGATGTGTTTCATTCTTATGTCTCATGTTGTCTCTCCTATTGGAAAGTTAAAACTAGTGGATATCTCTTCATTGTTAGACATATTTTCAAAAAATGGGGTCTCTACATCTGCTACTTATAAATTAGTCTCTCTTCTATCATATAGAGTATTCTATACAAGAATATCCAACTTAGTTGTTGATATGGTTCCATCCTCTACTACCTTCCAATATTGATTGTACAATAATTTCTCCTTAAATTGGGTTATTCTAAGTATTCTATTATCTCCTACCAACTCGTCAGGATTTGGCTATTTTGGTAGAGGACTCTGTGCAAAAATTATATGTTGACTCCAATGCACAGGTGGAGCTCATGGAGGTGAATAAGCTTCACTACTAGAATTTTGTGTAGTTGATTTAGGGGCTTCTTGTAAAATAATATTTTTACTCTTAAGAAAACAACCGTCCGATCCTCTGATTCTTGGTGGACTCATACAATATTAGGTGGAAATATTTTATAGATAAGTTAACCTAAAATATTTAGATTAACTTACTATAGAACTAGTTTTTAGAATTGGTACTTCCTCGACAACGATGCCAAAATATTGGGAAAAACATTGGTTACATCTACAATTGATTTATGCTTCCATTTAAATTGTCAAACCTGGGAAGCTTGTAAACTTATGAAGTACCATGCACATTTTATGCCTGTAACACCATTCAGATGAGTCTAATACATATTAAGGTTTGGGGGTGGTTGTGGTGTAGCTTTGTTTCTTGTCCAAACCATTAAATTAGCCTATATTATCAAACACGTGACTAAAAATAACTATAGAAAATAAAACATAAACTTGCTCAAAAATATAGAGAAAATAGGGGAAGTGCAAAAATTAAATGACAGTAGCAAATAATGAAAATGGTAAATAAATAATGCAAAAATAAATACAGAAAATAGGGAATAGGGTGAAATACTATTGAGAGTGGACCCAGGATTCTAGCAGATTCCACCTAGATCAAATCACATACACTGGACGCTGAGAAATATTAATATGAAAACTCAAATAAATTAATTATAGTTTTAGAAATATATTACATGTAAAATATCCAGTATCCCTTTTTAGGGGTTGTTTGTGCATTTATATATTGCATGACCATCCCCGATTACAATTTCAAGCAAGTCTATTTCATACTTGTCGTTACAACAAACACACGCAAAAAAATCATAGATAACAAACACATGCTAATTTTATCCTTCATAGCATAAACTAGGCATGTTATATTTATCGATAGAATATTCCTATAAATACACTACAAATCAATATCAATCAGTTTTGTATAATTGATTTGCATGTTTGCTCAATTTACATGTTTTTTTAACCATTAATGAGAAATAGATAATTTTTCTGGTTCATCCTGTTGCCTTTCATATGTTTATATTGATGTAAACTACCATTTAGTTTCTTCTAAAAACAAGGTTCTTGTTATACTTTTACTTCACAGGAGTTAAACATTGTCTAGCCTATCACTGGAAATCAAACATTGTTGACTCCAAAGTTGGGAGTCAGGCATCACTGACCCCAAGGTTAGGAGCCAGACACCTTTGATCCCAAAGTTAGTAGTCAGGAACCTTTGACCCTGAAGTCAAGAGTCAGGCACCATCGACCCCGAATTTGGGAGTCAAGCGCCTTTGATACTGAAGTCAGGAGTCAAGGCCTTAACTCAACGTATATATCTTTTGTTGTGGTCATCGTTGTCCTTATGTTTCCACCATAAAACATGAAGTGCCAGGTCCACATGGGACCTTGACATAAATATGTAGAAAATGTAGCAAAATCATTGAATCTACACACAAATCACACTTAAAATACATATTAGAGAATATACATAATTTCCTATTAAATATATATATATATATACTATTCATAAAAAGTACATTCTATCAAAATAATGTCTCACTAAATGTTTTGAATCCACATAAAAATATGAGCATTTTTGGTGCTCATCACTTTTATAGGGACAAGTACCTTCAAGTTGAGGCACCTAGAAAGTCCTTACCGTGCATACACATCCTAACTCGACCTACAAAATCCTTAGATCAGGATCATGAGTACATTCCACAAGATAGGGATGCTCAAGCTACCACAATTGAGTGCCCATGGATGAACCATGAGTATGATCATGTTGATAGGGATTAGTATTGTATTGCATTTAATATTAACATGGATCATGTATTATATTTAATATTGACATGAATTGTGCATATTAAATACCTCCTTGTAAAGTTAAAATACCTATAAATATGTTTTTGGTTGAATATAATTCTAAGTTTTCATTGTACCATTCTTGTGTTCACCTCTTGAGTGTTATTCCCACATCATTGGTATTAGAGCAAGGTGCAAGGGTTTTTGGAAAGTATCCTCTTCTTGAGACCATATTGGTTCAAAAAGGAATGAGAAATCCAACCCCTAGATCTTGATGGGTGAATGCTCTTTTCCTACCATGAACACTTTGGAGCACTCCTATTTTTGAAAACTCTCAACTAGGATCACTCTGACTCTCGACTCTTAGCTAGTTGGGGTCCCTCTGAATCTTGATCCTTAGCTCACACTACAATGCAATATTTTTTATTTCATTTGGTCTGATCAAAATTTCTTTTTATAGATTCTAGAACAAGTGAGGCCAATATACCCACTATTTGCTTTCGACAGGCATTACTATCCACATCTCTGCTCAAACTATGTACTTGATCCTATTCATAGTTGAGGTCCCTCCGATCCTCGATCCACAACTCACACTATTGTGTAGTCTTTCTAATTTTTCTTGATTCGATCTATATTATTTATAGTTTCCATGTTTGACACCATGATGTCAAACCTTGAGCTTTCACTCAATGAGGTCTCTCACTGACGTAGGTATCTCTTTGCAAAAATGCAATAGATCCAAGCTAAAATTCTTCTTACCAAAAAAGCACACCAGCTAAGAGATCTCATTGTTGAAATTCAATAGATCCAAGTTGCGAGACTCATAAAAATGGCCGTTGTTGCTGATGTTTTTGCTATAAAAGAAGATATTATTCAAATAATTACTGAAGGAAAACTTGTTCAAATTTTAGATGATGTTGCTCATAATATTGAATTTTTGTCTACTATTGGTGTCTCGGAAGAAGAAC